>JAYESA010000006.1:50099196-50699196 GCA_036927795.1 Iris macrosiphon
AATCGAGGTCTAGAACCTAGAAAAAAATACTAACTCGCCGATTCTAGGTCCGTGGCAAAAATGCGCACGCACATAGAACCTACGACGACAAAAACTTCTAAATCGCCTGAAATGCCCATTTCTCCATGACACGACTTCACGTGTCCGAACGGAGATATGTACTTATCCTCAAGACACCCAAGCACGTCTACCTAGGTCCATCTAACCTAGGACAACACCAAAAATTGGGCCAATCTCGGATTTCACCCAAAATTGACACAAAACCTAATGTCAAAGTCTCCAAACACATCCAAACAAGCTCCAACTTCCTTCCACGGGTAGCCCTAAGGTCTAAGAAGGTTCTAAACTACTAATTACACTATATTAAAGTAATCATAAGGGAAAAATCAGGGTTTACCTCTTGAAAGTTGGAATCCCAAGCCAAAGTCTCCAAAAAGTCCCAAATTTATCACATCAAGCCTCCAAGCTTCCAACCCAAGTTCCAATACCAAATCTAAGCTCTACACACCTAGGTTAGGGAAAAACAAAGAGTTAAGGTTGCATAAATAGAAGGAATGGAAGAAGAAAGAAAAGAAAAGGAGGAATACTTACTTGGAATAGGAAGTGGGAAGAAGAAAAAAAGAAGGAGTGGAGAAGAAGAAGAATGGAAAGAATGAGGAGGGGTGCTGGTTTTGATCGGCTAGTGAAGGATTAGGAAATAGGTTTAGGGTTGGGTAAACAAAATGACTAAAACGCCCCTAATAAGTCATGCTAAAATAGGGTTTGGGTTTGGGGTTCCAAATGCACTCTAATAAATTTCTAATCACTCCAACTAGCTAATAAAAATATAAATAACTATTCTAAGCCAATAAATAAGTCTAACAAGGGTGTTGGTTGGGTCTGGTATGGGTCCACTAGGGTCTGACATGGGTCCAGACTAGCCAAAATACTAAAATAATTAATAAAAAATAATATAACCAACAATTTAATATTAATACAAATATTTATTATAATTAAACAATTAACCAAATTAAAGTAAAAAAACCCTGCTCTGGAAATGGGGTAGTGACAACAAGGAACATAGAGAATTTTCATAAATAAGAAACTATCAGAGAATGTACTCGCCTGAAACCAGGTGCACAGTATCATAGATGTCCGGTACGGTGCCTCAAAGACCTAGATAGGGAATATTATATCAATACAAGGTTTCAAAATAAAAATAAGTTAAACTAGTCAACGTTTAGGTCAAAAAGCTATTTATAAGTCAAAATAGTCAAACTAGGTCAACTCTAAGTCAAATTGGTCGAACTACCTATTTCTAGGTTGTATGAGTCTCTCTCTAGGATATTGGGTCCATACACTATGAAACTAGGCCATACTAGCTAAACTAGGATACTAAAAAATTAATAGGACACCATTTCGCAAGATACGCAACCAATTAGATATAAAAATATCATAATATGCATATTCAATTAATATTATATAACAATCCTAACTAATCTAATGCTAAGTGGATACCTTGGCTTTGAACCAAGCGGTATCGCACCACTACACCCCCATCTTGATACTCAAATCCAATACCTTGAGTATCGACCTGATACCTTAACATTTACCTTGGCATCTCAAGATAATGTCACTCTAGCATATAGGTAACTACCCAATACTAACTATATACTAATAACTATTAAATATTACTAATACACAACTACCTACTACTACAAACATACAAAACATATATACATACATATATATAACTAACTAGAATATATAAGAGATATATATATAACTCTGATAGTATCACTAGATATCATGGTACATATGTATAGATAACTAATAACTAGTTACTACACCTCAAGCTAATAACTCACTATGACCTAACTAACTAACTACTACTAAACTACTAGTAACAAATGACTACTAAACTAACTAACCTCTATTAAAACTAACCGTCCTCACCTTGCTGATACTCTGCTAATATTGGAAGTTGGTGTTGCATGTATACGATGTTGAAACTGTTGCTGCTAGTGTAGCTGCATACTGTTACTGCTGGTGAGGTAGCTACTGCTGCTGCAGCAACTGCGTTTGCTGCTGCTGCATTTGCTTCAGACTGCTACTACTCGCTGTATAGTATAAACTGTACGCTGCTGCAGTTACTGCTGCTAGATGTTACTGCTTAATGCTGTGGCTCGATGTAGATATAGTAGTGCTTTATGCATCGTGCTGATACCTGCTGCACAGTCGGTTCTCTGTCGAGTTGCATTGCTGCTGATCTTTCCAATGCCTACTGCACACTAAATAGATTACTACTCATGCTGGATGCATGTGGTTGCAGCTAGCTACTGCACTGGCTCATGCTATCACTGCACAGAGTTGTTGCAGGGTGCCCGACCCCCTTCACTATACTGCCACACACTCACACACAACTCACAAACACTTACAACCATATGCACACAGACACATACATATATATACTATACTTAATAGATAAATAGAGATATCAATATACATATATACAACCTCATCTATACATATATAGATATATATACTCATACATATATACATATATATTCAAACATACATATATACATATATACACATATACACTTACATATAGGTATCTCATATATACACTTATAATACATAGACACATAGCTACATATATACATACCTATATAATATATTATAGATACATACACATATACGTAGATATCATACATAATATATCATACTAATAGCTATACACAAGTCACATTGAATTAAGAGCAATGGAACAAACACGTGGAGTGCATCGAACTCGTATCACACAAGATCTATGATACGCTTGCGATATGAGTCCACCACACAACCAAACAAACCCCGAAGGACACGAGCAAGTCTAAAATAATATATATGAACAATATGAAGAGTCAATTACACAACTACGTGTCGGTGTCAAAATATGATATGCACAAAACCCCATGTTGGAGGAAAAAACCCCAAATTAATCTGTATCTCCAAATTAATAGGATACGGCCTATATATATCCAATTATGGATACGACACTAGCCACAAACAATCAAACACATATCAATTTGGTCTAATTGACAAACACAATATGTGTCAATCTTGAAATTCTCCTAAAATTGACACAAAATACACCATAACTTTTTTCATAGGCCTCCTATGAACCTAATTCCAATTCCTATATGTAGCCTCATCATATGGGGTGGTTCCTAATGATTAAAACATAGATTTAGAACCTAATTAAAGGTGAGAACTGAATTATACCTATTGGAAGATGGATTTCTAATACAACCTCCAAAATTGATGAAATGGGCCTTCAACTTATAGATCATTGCTCCTTCTTGTAGATCCTTGCTTTATTAGCCTCCAATGGTGATTTGGGAAGAAATTAGGAATAAATTTGGTGTGAAAATAAGGAAATTTGGTTGAAAAAAATTCTAGATCTAGAATTGGAGTAAAATGAGGAGAGAGAAATTCTCCCCCCCCTCTATTTGAATAGGCCGGCCACCTTAGCCCCTTCCCCAAGCTATTATATAAAGTCTAAAATACCCCTTGGGGTCTCTCATGAAGAAATAATTAAGGAAAAAAGGTTCTAGTCTAATGGGTTTAATTAAATTAATCATCCTTCTAATAAATGGGCTTCTAATTGGGCTCAATTCTAACTAATTATAAATGTTGGTCCATGAATCTAATCTAAACTAGTTAGGCCCACTAACACAAGTCCAAAATAATAAACTAATATCTAATAATAAATAAATAATATAATAAATAATTATACAACCTGTACAATATTTAATTAATTATGAAATGATCAAAATACCCTTTCCTAAAAAATATAGTAGTGACAGTATTCTTTTTATATGACGTAACATAGTACGGTCACGCTAGATATGAATCCACTTTGTCACTTGATAGTTCAATTTGGATTCACCCTAGCGTGATGCAACAATCAATAGATCCTAGCCACGCTTGGTCATTGACTAATCCTTATGTCCAGGCTGGAGATTGAGTCATATCACATGTCACGTAGCGCATAGGTACACCGCAGTATAAATATATAATATAATCGTGCAGGAACACTTAGCACGTAGGAACACATAGCACGTAGTAAGTGTATCAGCACGGATACAAGTGGTCGGGTCATGACGCATAGATGTGTCTAATACTTTTATAGTCATCAAAGTCACACATACAACTCATAAAGTTAAAAAGAACATTCAACCAAAACTAGTCCAATAAAACATGTGCAAGGGGGCACATGGCATAGAAAGATCAAGGCCGCATGAGAAGTCATGTCGCATGACAATCCTGGCCGCATGGAATCATGTCGTATGGAGTCAGGGCTAAGGTCTACTCCTCGGGATAAGTGATGAAGCGATAGAAATAAATAAAGTATCAGTGATGTGACATAAAGTATGATATAACATAAAGTGTGTCAGGAAGAAAAGATAAAACCATAGAAAGATGCGCCAAAGATGCGCCAAAGTACAGAGTCATGCATCCAACGGAAGGTGGCTGCATGCTCTACTTGTCGCATAAGTTCGATGTCGCATGGAATATCTTTTCGACTAAGAAATTTTTTCATTCATTCAGTGAGTGAATGCACAAACTGTTCAAGGATACTTATGTAGATCAGTAGTCATGCGTCCAACAAGATGGGCGTATGCTGTTAGTATACGGCAAGTGTTAAGTCGTATAACCCTCTCGGGCCGTATAACAGTTCTCAGCCGTATAGCTCAATGGCCGCATGAAGACTTTATCTTCTTCGACAGTAGGTTCGACCATGGCAAAATTGCTCCAAAATCTAAAATTTATTTTCTTCCTAAAACTATGTTTTAACTCTGAATTGAGTGAACCAAAAGCCAAAACATTGAAAATGAAGTCATCCATCCTTCCCAAAAACTATTTTTCGAAAATACTATGTTTGAGTAGATCAAAACCACCAAAAAAATCAAGAAACCCATAAAACCCTAAGTTATAAAAGTATATCTAAGCAAATATATCCATCAAAATCGAGAACTCCAAGTATTAAAAGCGGTTAGAATCATTATAAGCACATAATAGACTAATAAAATGCAAGAAAAGAACAAGAAACAAAAATTAAAAGGTTTCTCCATATAGTGCAAGGTGTACTTGCCTAGGAATAAAAAAAGAGAGGAAATAAATAATGAGGGAAGAGAGAGAAATAAGTTATCTTATATATCTAGGGTTTGAGATTTAGACCATGGGTTCAAATTCATGAATAAACCAACCCACCAAAAACCATAAACCATGTTAAACCAAAGAATGGGTCTAGTCTCCATGCATGCAATCTAATGACCATGTGAGCAAGAAATATTTTAAGCAAAAATAAATACAAGCAAGAAATAAATATATCCTAAAATACGTATTTCGGGAACTGGGAGCGACACACTTGTATCCCGAAACTCGTCTTATCGTGTCAAACTAAAAGTCAAAATAGTCATCCAATTGTCACGCTCCGATCTCCCACAAGTTCGATCATCTCTATTAGACGTGATATCACCACGCTAACGCTTCCGAGGGATAATTACCATTATTTGGGCATGACATATGTACAAGCCTGGAGTTGCGCTCGTATAAGACAAGAACATCAAATATTATGGTTATTATCAAAATAATAAAGATACCTTATCGTTATACTTTATTTCATCCAAGTTATATATATTTATCCATATAGTCGTGTTCATCTAGTAACCGTTCATGCCGTGATCATAATTTGTCTAGTCAAATTGTCCAACTTTAATGTTAACGTTCGATCAACCCATAATCTACCTCTAGCACTCCTCAAACAACTAAATTTGAATCCTTAAGCCCATGTTTATTCACCTTAGTTATGTTCTATTTCATCAAATTCGTCTGCATAATCATCGAATATGTTAGGCCTTGATCTCCCGCGAGTTCGATCATCCCCGCTGGACGTAAAATCACCATGCCAACACTTCCGCGGGATAACCATTCTTGTTTAGGCCTGATGTCGAGTATTATCTTTCCAACTAGATTTAAGATCGTTCATCCAAATTTAAGATTAAGTCCAATCTCGTCTATATCTGTTCCTCAAACAATATGATGATTCAATGGTATCAACTCATTCAAATTCAAAACCACAAGGTCCATACTCAAGCTAAACTATATCGAGAGATATCCTTCTAACTCTTAGTTTTCCATGTGCGCTATCTTCCATCGTGCTGACTCCGATTACATCCTCGAGTATTCTGTCTCAAACTCAAGTTTTAATCTGATTGATTCAATACAAAATCGCATACACGATCCACTAAGTTTTTTTGACCAAGATATTAATTCCAATACTCTGAATCCTTATTTGATATAAGCCTTATCACTTTCTCAACACATTCTTAATCGTTCGACCCAACTCTCGTATGAGACCTTTGAATCTTTAACTAACTAATTAATACTCGTTCTAGGCTTTACACAATCGCATCGCTTGCAGACAAACTCATTTTTTACTCTGAGATCCTCAATTCGCTCAAATTTTTCTAAGATGATCCATATACCACTCAGGGTTTGAGCTACTCGATAAATTCTTAAAATTCACTCTATCCATAAATCGTTTATTTGTTCCTGAACTATCGCATACACCACTCAGAAATTGAGCCATCTAAATAAATCCTCAATCGCGTTCACTCGTATAACCATCCAGTTTGTTCCCTAAACTCATACACGATCCCATAGTATCGCCTCGATAATCGTAGTTTCGTATATACCTCTATCGATAATCATCTACGCAACCATAATTTTGATTCACACTTATCGACACAGATATCCGTTCGAACCATTCATCATAATCCAAGTACGATCCTCTATATTCGCCTTAGCAAAAAAAATCTAATAATGTCTCTATCAATTTTTATTCTAAGTCTGACTTATCCTTATACGAACGACATTCAATCTCATTCGTAATTCACTCATACCAAAGGGTCTAAGGTGCGCGATACCCAACATGACTTAGTCAAAAAGGTTGTGTTCATAAATATCCCGTTTGAACGATATTTTATTCTCGTACATAAACCCGCTTAGTATTTTTGTAAGGCTTTTCTGGTTCGCACGTAACTTACAAATTCTAGTACTAGTCTATTCTCATAAAGTCTAGTCACACCCCAGAATCAGAATACTGAAGTGCAAGGAAGACAAGTCTAGTCACACCCCAGAATCAGAATACTGAAGTGCAAGGAAGACAAGACCAACTACATATACTTAGAGCACTCTGGTACTCTGTATATATGGGAAAGATGTAAGACATGAGAGGTCACTACTACAAACCATCAGTCAAGCCCATGTCCAATAAACCCTAGGGTCTCAATCATAAGAACAACAAGAATAATAAAAAGATGTAAGATCAGCTAAAATAATAGTAAAATATTCCAAACTATAAAATACAGATGATCATGAAGCTAATGAATACAAAATGAATAAAGTAGCTAAAATCTAAGTCTTATATGATCAACCCTAGGATGTCAATCATGCTAATGTCCGTAGGCTAACTGATCAAACCAAAACATGAGCTAAATACGTGCTCGGTAGCTAAACGCCAACATAAGTTAGAATGTACATCAGAATGGAAAAGTAAAAAAACCCACTCAAGAGGTCTAGTGCTCCTGGTGCCCACCATCCTCAGAAAATTACAAAAATCCTCCGGTGTTGCTACTGGATCTGGCCATACAAAACCAATAGGCTCAGACCTCCAAATAACAAGTACCACAAAGGAAGCCAATCTAAGAACTTAAACCAACAATACAAGCAATACAAATACTAAAAGTAAAGAATGAATGTAAAAGATCTAAGGATAGTAAAATAAATACTGTAAACCACCAATGAGACATATTCTGAACTGATAATCAATAGAGTAGCCAGTGCAAAAAATAAAAGTGTGATCATGTAAAGCCTAGACTAACCATCGTCCATAAATTACGACAAATTATATAAGTACGGCTTGATACTTTTCCTAACTAGGGTTATCACAATCCTAATTACTAACAATTATAATGCAACGCGATGCTAGAGTTTCTTCTAATAGCATGCCCCTACAGTCCATCCAGGATATCCATACGCAGAAACCAGCACCGAATACTCATCAAGATACTCCATAATATAAACCACTGGATAGTCCTCAAGATAACTCTATGAATAACCAAAACTGCATGCAATCTAGGAAAATCCTAATCCATGTTCTAAGTGAATCTCTAGTTAAAAATCTCTAGCAGTTTATTGTATGAATCCGGGTGAGACATTCCACAGAATCTATCCTAGACATGATACAACAAAACAAGTTCTAACAATAATATAAATATATTTAATATACATTGCACAAATGGACTCATGTAATCCACGACAACAACCAAGCCACATGTAACCAAGTGAAGCCAGGTAAATTCATGTGAAGCCATGTCAATCCAGATGAATCCAAGTAAAATCAAGTCAAGTCATGCCCGATGAAGCCATGAAAAGTCATGCCAAGTCAAGTCCAGTCAATCATGTCATCATGTGTAGCCGGATAAAGCCGAATAAAATCGAGTAAAGCCAAGTCAAGTCATCTAAAACCAAGTCAAGTCATCTGAAACCAAGTCAAGTTATCGCGTGTCCAAGAAAAGGCCAGAAGTATCAATATAAAATCACGAAAAATCAAAAATTCCTAAAGAAAGAGCATGATCGGTATACCGTCGGTACACCGGTCCATAGATAGAAAAAATACAGCAAGTTCTGGATTTTAATAAATTGGTATACCATCGGTATACTATAGTATACCGTCGGTATGCTTTTCCAAGTAGGCAAAAAGTTACTGAAAAATAAAGTTCCATAAATCGGTATACCGTTAGCACATTCCAGTACGCCATCGGTATGTTGGCCAACACAAATATCCTGAAGTCGGTCAACAATGTCAGCAGGATCGGTATACCATCGGTATATGTAGTACACCGTCGGTATGCCGATAGGGTTCACGAAAAATATCTAAAAATCAAGTCGGTTGAAATTGGTATACCGTCGGTATACTCTACTATACCGTCGGTATGCTAATTTTCAAGGATAAATATGGTTAAAGTCAAGTCAAGTCTGATTTTTTGAATCCCAATCAAATCCCAAAAACTACCAGAACCAAGTCCAACAGGAAGTCAAGTCTAGGATAAGTCTCATATCACAATATGGACTAAATCTCACGATCATAACTCTGGTACCATCTCCGTTACCGAGATACCAAAAAGGACAGAATAAGATTCTATCAGAAATCAAAATGTCACTTGGCAAGAAATCATGATATGAACAATAATAGTACAACAAGCCTAAGATAAAATGCAACAACCATGCCCCAAGAAAGTAAAAAGACAAAAATTAAATGAAGTTCACAAAATTGGCAAGTTGTACTTGCATAAAGCGAACTCCCAGCCTAAACCCTCTAGTCCACCACTATGAAGGGGTTCAGAAACAAACTCCTGGTCTCAAGATAACGCTTCCAAGCTCGAGAAAGAAATAAAGAAGGGAAGAGAGAGGAAGAGAAAGAAAGAAATAAAATGAATCAAGTACTATTTATAAAGAAATATCTCAAAAATATCTAAAAAGTTAAACAAATATCTGTCGGGCAGTATACCGTCGGTATACTGTAGTATACCGTCGATATACCGGTCAGGTAGTAAAATTTCAATTTTGAGAATTTTTGGGCTTTCTCGAGATCAAATAAAATTCAATAACTAGCACAAAATACATATCCACATAAAATATGAATACTGTGAGACGAGTCTCACAACTCTCCCCTCCTTAGAAAAATTATGTCCTCGAAATTTTCATAAGGATCTAAAATCAACTAACAAGAAAATCCAAGAAAGCCAGCTCAAAATAAAAAATAAGCAGAAAACTCATGTGAGCATAAAATTTCTTGGGCAACAACAAAAAATCTGAAAGTAAAAATAACAGACATAACAGATAAGCTAACAATCTATCACATGCATAGGCTAAGATAGGACATGGCTAAGTATACCTCCCAAGTCAAAGAAAAATGATAACGAGTATGCATATCGTCCTCGCGCTCCCACGTCGACTCGCCCAATGAGTGATGCCCCCAAGCAACACGAAATAATCTGATAGTCCGGTTCTTGAGAACCTTCTCCCTCTGGTCCAAAAGAGACACGGGCCTCTCCTTATATGATAGTCGATACCAATGACCAACTCAGAATGATCCAAAATATGGCTCGGGTCTGGGATATACCGACGTAACTGAGTTACGTGAAGGACGTCATGTACCTCATGAAGTGATGGTGGAAGAGCTAGACGATAAGATACGTCTCCAACTCGCTCAAAAATATCGAACGAGCCTATATATCTGGGACTAAGCATTCTTCGTACTCCAAATCTGATAACTCTATGGGTAGGCAAAATCCTCAGAAATATATGGTCGTCGACAGAGAACTCAAGATGACAACGGTGCTGATATGCCCAATGACGCTAGCGATCCTGAGCCACTCTGAGATGCTCTCTGATCTGATCACTCCAACCGACTGAGCAATCATCTCTAGACCAAGCATCTGCCTCTCGCTAATATCATTCTAAGCTAATAGTGATTTGCATCTCCCACTATACAAAGTCTCGAAGGGTGCCATCTGAATGATCGCCTGAAAGCTGTTGTTATAGGAGAACTCTACTAAGTGTAAGTGATCCTTACAAGATCCACCGAAGTCAAGTGTACAAGCTCGAAGCATATCCTCCAAAGTCTGAATAGTATGCTCTAACTGCCTGTCTGTCTGCGAATGGTAGGCTGAATTGAACTTCAACCTAGTACATAGACTCTGCTGTAGGCTCTGCCAAAAATAAGATGTGAACCAGGAATCTCTATCTGAGACTATGCTAATTGGTACACCATGCAATCTGACTATCTGTCTCAGGTATATCTCAGCTAGCTGCTTTGTAGACTAGCCCACTCTGAATGGAAGAAAGTGAGTAATCTTCATGACTCAATCCACTATAACCTATATAGCATCTCTGCCTGACGGGGATCTAGGAAGACGGTCACAAAATTTATAGTAATATGGTCCCACTTCCACTCTAGAATCGGTAAAGGCAGAAGTAGTCCAGCCGGTCTCTGATACTCAGCCTTGAACTGATGACAGATTAAACATTGAGAAATAAATCGAGCTATCTCCCTCTTTATACCATTCCACCAGAAGTGCTGACGAATATCCTGATACATCTTCGTTCCTCCTAATGCACTAGGTACTGAGAATTATGGGCCTCTGACATAATCTCTTGCCAGATATCTTCTCTCGGCACACAAAGTTGACTCCCAAACCTGAGAGTCCCATCCCCATGAATGCTCAACTCTGGTACGCGTCTTGACTCACTCTCTACCCTGAGCTGCTGAAGTATGACATCACCAGTCTGCTCTGCTCTGATCCTCTCAACTATAGAAGACTGAACCTGTAGACTCGCCATAAAACCGATATTACCAGGTAATACTACCTCGATACCTATCTCATGCAGATCCTCCAAAATATGGCATTATCCTGTCAAGAAGTAAGCTTCTCCTCTCCTGCTCAAGGCATCTGCTACGACATTGGCCTTCCCTGGATGATACTGAAGGTCAAGATCATAGTCTGACAATAACTCGAGCCACCACCTATGATGCATGTTGAGTTCCTTCTGTGTGAACACATACCTCAAGCTCTTGTGGTCTGTGAAGATCTCCACTCAATCTCCATATAGGTAATGCCTCCAAAGCTTAAGTGCAAACACTATTATTGCCAACTCAAGATTATGTGTCGGATAACTCTTCTCATGGTCTCTAAGCTACCGAGACACATAATCTATCACTCTACCATACTGCATAAGAACACACCCTAGTCCCACTCCTGAAGCATCACAATACAGTGAGAACCTACCTGGTCCCACTGGAAGTGTCAGAATATGAGCCAAAATTAAACTCTAGTTGAGCTTATCGAAAGAAGTCTGACAAGCATCTGAGCACTAAAAGCTCGCATCCTTACACGTCAGCCGTGTCAAGGGTGCGAAGATCCTAGCAAAGTCTGACACAAATCGCCTATAGTAGCCTGCTAGACCCAGAAAACTACGTACATCTGAAGTTGTATGGGGTATGGGCCAACTCTCAATAGCCTCCACCTTCTTGGGATCCACCTTGACTCCTCCACCAGAAATGATATATCCCAAGAATGAGATACAATCAAGCCAGAACTCACACTTGCTAAACTTTGCGTATAATTGCTGCTCTCGAATGATCTGAAGAACTATATGAAGATGCTGCTCATGCTCTTCCTTACTCCATCTATAGACCAAGATATCATCAATAAATACTATCACAAACTGGTCTAAGTAAGGCATAAAAATGCTATTCATGAGAGACATGAATATAGCTGGTGCATTGGTCACTCCAAATAGAATAACTAGGAACTCCCAATGACCATATCTAGATCTGAATGCCATCTTGGGTATATCCTGCTCGTTGACTCTGATCTGATGATACCCATACTATAAATCAATCTTAGAAAATATAGTTGTCCCACTGAACTGATCAAACAAGTCATATATCATGGGCAAAGGATATTTGTTCTTAATGGTTATCGTATTTAGTGTTCTATAATCAATAACTAAATACGATGAACCATCTTTCTTTTTAACAAGAAGTAACGGGGCTCCCCAAGGCGATGCACTAGGTCTAATGAATCCCTAGGCTCTCAACTCCTCAATCATCCGGTACAAGATCTCCAACTTAGATGGTAATATCCTGTAAACTCTCTCTGATACTGGCTCTGCTCCCGTGATAAAATTAATGTCGAACACCATGTCTCTAACAGGTGGTACACCTGGTAGCTCATCGAAAAATACGTCAGAAAACTCATAAACTACCTTGGGAAATTGTACCTCCTCAGCCTCTGCCATCATCAATGTAACCTTCGGTGACTCTACTGCACCTCTCAAGAATGAGAACTCCTCCCCATCAGGTAAACTAAAGATAACCTTGCCACTATGACAATCTATTATCGCATGTCTCGCACTCAACCAATCCATCCCAAGAAAGATATCATAATCGCTCATAGGAAACTCTATCAACCTTGCGAGAAATTCTATCAACCTTAATAGAAACTCTCTCCCACACACTATAACTCTACACGAGGGATATACTCTATCTACTCCTACAAGATCGTTACCAGTAAATATATTCAACCTTATAGGTAAGAACTCGAACTCTAATCCAATTCATGTCGCAAAGCATGCAGATATAAATAAATATGATGCACCAGAATCAAATAAAGCTGAAGTTGAATAAAAGTGGATGAGAATGGTACCTGCTACCACCTCTTCTGCTGCCAAAGCCTCCTTCATCGATAGCAAAAAAGCTCAATCATGCCCTCTGGGTGATGGTCCCATCTGCTGCTGACCTCTAGGTCTCGCCTGTAGCTAGGCCTGTGCATATTGCTGGAATGCCTAAGCCTGTGGAAACAAAGACCTCTAAATCTGCTGTTGCACTGGTATTGGTGCTATGTACTGCGGTGCTACTAGCCGAACTATTGACTGGGCTGATAATGATCTAGTCTGGTTCCTCCTAGGACATGCTCCGGCCATGTGTTTGATGCCCCCACATACTAAGCATAATCCATGTGCCATATGGCACTCTGATACTATATGTCCAGTTTTCCCACAATGAAAACAACTACGGGAAGAAAAGAATGACTGCCTCTGCTGAGGGAATGTCTGGGAAGACTGCTGATATGATATTGTCCTCCTTGAGGATCCAATCGTCAGGGCTCGAACTGCTGGAGCTGGTGCTGATGACTGGGATGCTGATCCTTCTTAAATGTTGGACCTCCTCTGTCTCCCAACTCGATCTGTAAACCTCTGTGATGTATACTCATACCTCCTGGTTGCCCGCATCATCGCATTAAAGGTCTGAAAACTCATGCTGCTCTACCGCCAAGATAATCTCTAAATGGAGTCTGTGTTGGAACCTCTTCGCCCTCTCTAACTCGGTTGCTACCAAAGTGGGAGCAAACAAACTAAGTCTTGCGAACTCTGCCGCTTAACTATCGATGGTCATACTCTCATGCCTGAGGTTAGTAAACCTCTACTGAAGCTCATAACGTGCCACCGCGTTAAAATACCTCGCCTAAAATCTCTCAGTAAAAATTGTCCATAGAATCAGTATTATGAGAGAAACCTCATGCGCCACCCACCAATCAATAGCCAAGTCCAATAACTGTAGCCTTACTACTGCTACATGCTCTCTAGCCGGAGTCTCTGCTTCCTTTAAGATGGCCTCAGTGTCCTACAGCCAAGAATCGAACGAAATTGCGTCTTCTGTAGCATTGAACTACGGAGGACTGAGACGCCTAAAGATGGTCGCAAAATTATGGATCTGAGAACCACCTCGCTCCAACGCTGTCTGGACCAACTGAGTAAGTACGTCACTCTAGTGCAGTTGGGTCGTCATAAAACCTCAAAGGACATCCATTAGTACTCGGGAAACACCCTCTGGATGCTCGGGCTGAACTGGGTGCGCAGGTGCTGCCTGCTGGTCTGGTGCTGTCGATCGATCTGCCTCAGGATCTACTCTAGACTCTGACTCTGAATGTTAAGGCTGAACTCCATAAATATGTTGGTCTCCCGAATGCTAACCATCATCGAGCTGTACCCGATCCATCTGGCCGATAGTAACAGGAACAATGCCCCTGAAAGTTAAGGACACAAGAGTCAAATGAAGAACATGATAGATCAACGAATAATCAGTTATCAGATCAAGAATCAGGGATAGAAAAAATAACTAGGGATCAAGAAAAACAGTTTAGGATTGAGACATCTAACAATAGCAACAACCCCCACATATCTGTAAAAAGTAAATCAAATCTGCTCAGACAGACATAATCCGCTCAGACAGATCTGCATGGGCCACCACTAAAACCATGTCAATCCTCAGAAACAGAATACTAGAGAGCTGGGCTGACAAGTCCAGCTACGTATACTTAAAGCACTCTGGTACTCTGCATATACGGTGAAGCTGTAAGACATGAGGGGTCACTACTACAAACCATCAGTCAAGCCTAGGTCCAACAAACCCTAGTGTCTCAATCACAAGAACAACAGGAATAATAACAAGATATAAGATCAGCTAAAATATAATAGTAAAGCTTCCCAAACTATAATATACAGACGATCATGAAGCTAGCAAATATAAAATAAATAAACTAGCTAGAATCTAAGTCATACATGATCAACCCTAGGATATGTCAATCATGCTAATGCCAGTAGACTAAATGATTAAACCAAAAGACGAGCTAAACACGTACTCGATAGCTAAACACCAATATAAATAGAATGTACATCCGAGTGGGGAAGTAAGAAAATCCATTCAAGCGGTCTGGGGCTCTTGGTACCCACCATCCTCAGAAAAGTACGAAAGATCCTCCGATGCTGCTACTGGATCTGGCCATACAAAACCAGTGGGCTCAGGCCCCCAAATAGCAAGTACCATAAAGAAAGCCAATCTAGGAACTTAAACCAACAACACAAGCAATACAAATACTGAAAGTAAATACTGAATGTAAAAGATCTCAGGATAGTAAAAGAAATACTGTAAACCTGCAATGAGATATATCCTGAACTGATTATCAATATAGTAACAAGTGCAAAAAAAAAGTGTGATCATATAAAGCCTAGACTAACCATTATCCATAAATCAAGGCAAATAATATAAGTACGGCTTGATACTTTAGCTAACTAGGGTTATCAAAATCCTAATTACTAACAATTATAATGCAACGCGATGCAAGAGTTCCTTCTGATCCCATGCCCCTGCAGTCCGTCCGGGATATCCATACGCCCAAACCAGCACCGGATACTCCTCAAGATACTGCACAATATAATTTAGTGGACACTCCTCAAGATAACTGTATGAATAACCTGGACTGCATGTAATCTAGGAAAATCCCTAGTCATGTACTAAGTGAATATTTAGTTATAAACCCCTACAAGTTTCTTGTATAAATCCGAGTGTGGCATTCTACAGAATTCATCCTAGACATGATGCAACGAAACAAGTTCTAATAATAATATAAACAGGTTTAACATAAATTGCATATACGGACTCATGTAATCCAAGACAACAACCAAGCCACGTGTAACCAAGTGAATCTAGGTAAAGCCATGTCAATCCAGATGAAGCCAAGTGAAACCATGCACAATAATATGAAGCCATGCCAATCCAGATAAAGCCAAGTGAAACCAAGTCAAGCCATATTCGATGAAACCATATAAATTTATGCCAAGTCAAGTCCAGTCAATCATGTCATCATGTGTAGCCGGGCAAAATCGGGTAAAATCTAGTAAAGCCAAGTCAAGTCATCTAAAGCCATGTAAGTTCATGTCCAAATTAGGTCAAGTCATTGCATGTCCAAGCAAAAGCCAGAAGTATCAACATGAAATCATGAAAAACTAAGAATTCCTAAAGAAAAAAGCACGATTGGTATACCGTCGGTATAGTCCAGTACACCGTTGGTACACAGGTCTAGAGATAGAAAAAATATAGCAGGTTTTAGATTCCAATAAATTGGTATACCATCGGTATATTGTAGTATACTGTCGGTTTATCGTTCCAAGTTAGTAAAAAGTTACTGGAAAATAAAGTTTCATAAGTTGGTATGCCGTCGGCACATCCCAGTACAACGTCGGTATGCCGGTCAAGACAAATATCCTAAAGTCAGTCAAAAATGTTGGCAGGATCGGTATACCGTCGATATACTGTAGTGCATCGTCGGTATGCCGATAGGGTTCACAAAAAAATCTAGAAATCAACTCGGTTAAAATCGGTTTCTATATACTGTAGTATACCGTCGGTATGTCGGTTTCCAAGAATAAACATGGTTAAAGTCAAGTCAAGTCTGATTTTCGGAATCTAAATCAAATCCCAAAAACTACCAGAGCCAAGTCCAACAGGAAGTCAAGTTTAGGGTAGGTCTCATATCACAATATGGACTAAATCTCACGGTCATAACTCCGGTATCGTCTCCGTTACCGAGTTACCAAAAAGGATGGAACAAAATTCTATTAGAAATCAAAACTGAGACAGTCACTAGGCTAGAAATCATGATATGAACAATAATAGTAAAGCAAGCCTAAGCTAAAAAGCAGCAACCAAGCTCCAGGAAAGTAAAAAGACATAAATTAAACGAAGTTCACAAAATCGACAAGGTATACTTGCATAAAGTGAGCTCCTAGCCTAAACCCTCTAGTCCACCACCATGAAGGGGTTCAGAAACCACACTCATGGTCTCAAGACCATGCTTCCAAGCTCGAGAAAGAAATAAAGAAGAGAGAAAAGAGAAAAAGAAAGAAATAAATAAAATGAATCAAGTACTATTTATAGAGAAATATCTCAAAAATATCTTGAAAGTGAAATAAATATTTATCGGACAGTATACCGTTGGTATACTGTAGTATACTATGGGTATACTGGTCACCTAGTAAAGTTTTAATTTTGAGAATTTTCTGGCTTCCTCGAGATCCAATAAAATTCAATAACTAGCACAAAATACGTATCCGCATAAAATACGAATACTGTGAGACGAGTCTCACAACTGTGCACGGGAGGCCTAGCGCCAAATAACCATAAGGATATTAAAATTGACATGTTCATATAGATTAAGTCAGCTCGCTTAGCGGCAATCCGCGTATGAGTCATTACATTGAATCAAGAAATCGGAACACATGTACAATCTAGTGTATTACACCTGAATGTTCTAGTTTAACATATCTGAGTAACCTGGATAACTTATTTATCTGAGTCAGAAGCATGCTCGTGACACTTGTGCTTGCTTATGCGATTCCTTATATTTTATTATACATATCCGTGCTTGGTTTAACTTGGTTTATGTTGGAACAGGGAAGGATAAATGGTAAGTTGGTAAGTTTTGTCGTGTTACTCTTATATATCGCACGACGCATTACCACACGAGTTAGGATCATATCTTATGCCATGAAACTGATTCTAAGGCAAGACTAAAAAGACAACTTAATAGATTATGCACGAAACTAATATGGCGTGTTTAGATTTGTTGAGCGGGTGAGAAGCCTCCCCACTAGTGCATTCAATGTACTGATAATCCATCAGGTTGGTTGCAGGGTGCGGAAGAACCTCGTTCGGTACAGAGTATTCTATCGTGCGTGCTAAGGTGCAGAGCTAACTCTGGAGCCTTAGAGCGTTACATCCGGAGCTGAAGCACATATACATAATATTGGAATATCGCTTATGTATCATTCTATGTTGTAAGCCGCTTGGCACGCCTTTATTGTTTCGAGAGAGAGAGCATAAGAGACTTGTGATCTCGGCCTAGCGCCGCTTGTAACATTATTTCTATATCAATAAAGAGCTTGTTTTACTTTCATACTTATTTATATTCAATGCTTTCGCTATAACGACCTTGAGAACTAGTTATCGAATAACTGTTTACTCGTATCGTTCAATTTTTTGTTGTATTGGAGACTATTTGTGTGACTCTGTGGCTTAGTTATCATTTATCCGTTCTGTAGCTGGCCTTGCGCAGGCATATCTTAGGCTCACGCGGTATCATGTCCTGATGGGAATGATCGTACTACGGGAGCATTGACGTGGTGATTCACGTTCAGTAGGGACGGTCGATCCTGCTGGAGATCGAGGCATGACAGGTTGTATGCATGAACTGGTCGAATTAACATATGGCATGTACTAGCTGTAGGGGATCTCTCGTTGGTTACAACAGAAAAGATCATGCTCCTGGGATCGTTGTGGAATGAAGACTCAAGGGAACATTATCGCATGAAGGTTCAAGGGAACACTACCGCATGGAGGTTCAAGGGAACACTGTCGCATGACGGTTTATCGTGTATACACGTGGCATTGCACAAATGTACATTAACAAAAGTAATTATGTCGGTGACTTAAGCGCTGTTTCCCGCCGTCTGTACCGACTACGAGGCATTAAGAGGTAATTAATGTTGTGTCATAGTTATTAATGCTATGATTGACAAAAAGTTCTCTCATGCGGCTAGGTTGTATGCGCTTGGACCCTCTTTGTTGCATGCTCTCAGGGTCACTACCTATGTCGCATAAACGGTATTATGTTGTCTTTCAAGCTGTATGCATCCTAAACTCATGTCCGCATGCTATTTATGTTTATGCGACCCGACTTAGGGGTTTGACGCATGGTTCTCGATTTTTTTATACTTCTACAATGACGTATTGAGCCATTTTCTTTCGTTGGAGGGCGTTGGCTGGAGTCTTCCATGGAGGTGACGTGGCTTGAGTCTTCCTCATGAGTCTTTTGGTCTAGGCTTTCCGTGAGGACCCCTTGGAGTTGCTTTTTCGATGGCATAGGATATGGACTTAGAGTATTTTCATGCTTCTACACTTATAAGGTATCGTAATGACCTCAACTTCAAAAATTACTTGTATCACTGACATTAAGGACATCTCTATTGATAACACCATATATAATCCACTAAGGTTTCCTTCATGGTGTTGTGTTCTATGAATTGTACTCGACCTGCATTCCGGTTGCCCTCATATTAATTCTCCCATAGAAAATTAAATGTGCTTCCACGTTGCTCGAACTTGCAACAACTTAGGGGGATATGCCTCACTCTAACAACTTTAGCTAGAGGTCATTGGCTACACACACATACACACACACACACACACACACACACATATATATATATATATATCAACCACATATTTTTTGAAATGTGTGGTCATAAATCATCACATAAAGTTGTTGCCACGTCAGCATACTTTATAACCACAAATTTCAAAAAAAATGGGTGGCTGAGATTGCTTGGTGCAATAAATGATTCAATAAGTCTTGGTACAATATCCTCTCCCATATATATATATATATATAATGAGAGAGAGAGAGAGTAAAGATGAAGGTATTTGTATCTCATCCAAGTCATCTCATGAAAGAATGAAATCCATCACCTTAGTTATTAGGACTTTAATATATTATTACCAATCATATAAGTGCGATCTAAATATGATAAACAAAAGTCATTAAATAATAATCAAATATTTGATACATTAGTGAATACGAAGAAAACATCTTTTATATTGCATGCTAGGGTATATCACTATCACCCGGTCGAGCTCGACTCTATGATCCAACATAGAGAAGGAAGGGGGAAGGAGTAAATTAGGGTAGGGTTTGTGTTTCCTGATGGTGATGGCGAGGGATAGGAGAAAAGGAAGAAGTTGAGGGAGAACTTAGTTGTTGCTGTTGTTCAAGAATGACGAAAGAGAAAGAAGGAAAGTAATTATGTTGGAGTTAGTGTTTAAGATTAGAGAAAATGATGGGGGTTTGAGTGTGAATCTAGAAAAAATTAGTTTGGGAATCTAGTTGTCTTTTCCAATTTGACAAGGGGTCAGTTTGGAGTGAGTTGATGTCCAAAATAATGAGAGGGATTTGAATTTTGTCTGTTGTAGAGGGTAATATGGATAAAAATAGAGGGATTAATTAAGAAATTGGGTTGGAGAAATTTGTGGAGAAAAAACAAGAAAATAAGATTCTGTTCTCCCATAAATTATGAATTTGAGTACCACAAACTACTATACAACAGCGAAACATGATTAAGAAGTGTAAATAGTTTCCCATAAATATTGCCAAATCTATTTCATCAAGAAATGATAGAAGCTGTTGACGAGTTGGACTAAAACTGTTGAGGGAGAGGATGAGAAGAAGAAGAAGTTGGGGGAGGGCTTGATTGTTGCTACTGTTCGAGAATGAGAGAAGAGAAAGAAGGTCACATACTTTATTTATGAGTTGGAATTTAAGATTGGAGAAAATGTTTTTTTTTTTTTGTGGGGGGGGGGGGGTAGGGTTGGTAGAAATTTTTAGTTGAAATCCAACTGTCTTTTTTAATTTGATAAGGGAGAGTGGATTTGTATAAGCTAAAGTCCAAAATGATGAGGTTGACTTGAGTATTTTGTTCGTTGTGGAGGAGAATATGGGTCAAAATAGAGGAATTATTTAAGTAATTGGGTCAAAAAAATCCTGGGACGAAGAATAGAAAAGAAAATGAAAATAATATTTGTTTTGCCTGTAAAATACAAGATCCAACACACGATGATAATAATAGAATATAAATTTAAAATTACTACGATTACAATAGTGAAACACAAGTGAGAAGTATAGATAATTTTTCACAAACGTCATAAAATTTGTGTTTCATCAAGAAACGACGAAAGCTATTGATGAGTTGGACACGAAGACGAATCAAGCTAATATAGACCGAATCGAAAGAAGTTGACACACTTCACGTGTGTGATGAAGCCGATGAGTCCGTCTGAACCACCTATAATAACGAATCAAACCAAGGTGAGGGTTCATTGATCGAAACTCCTCTAATACTCAAGTTATAACAAAAAATAATATTCTAATTAATAAGTAGAATACGTACCTCAATTTTTATACGTTAAGGTCTATTTATAGATGTATGTGAGGAACATATGTTTAAACAATACCCAATAAATACATTTATGATTTATGGAGTTGTATTCGAGGATTGATGGATCAACAAATCTACTTTCTTTGAATTAATATTTGTAAATTCAAAAGATAGGTCCAGGCTGGTCAATGAGATTTACCCCAGTTGAGTCAATCCATTGTCTCTCCTTATCTATAACTAGAAGGTCACGTTTGGTTCGCGGAATCAAGACTTAGAAAATGAACGACATTCATTTTCTGTATTTGGATGCCAAAGAAAAGGAGAATAAAAAAAAATAGTTACAGAAAATTGTATAAGCAGCATCAAAGTTCATGTTAATTGCATAAACGACACAAAGTTCCGATAATTTGTGAACTCAGCATCAAATCGCCCTAAAATATGGCATATATTGCTTTTTGATTATTTATGCCCTAAAATAGGGCGTAAATTGCATTTTTTTTATTTCCTCCTCCTCGGTTAAGGCTCGGTTAAGATTAATTAAAAGTAAATTGATTGTATTATGATTTTACACACTAATTTAGGAAGTAAAATGCTTGTATGTGTGATTTGACAACTTATTTGTCAATTTACGTTCTATTTTAGAGTGTAAATTTCTTCCGACTTACATATTAATTTGCAAAAGGGAACAAGGTAATTTATGTCCTAAATTTGGGCTTAATTTGCCAAACAAGCAAATGAGATCGACACTTTTGGTAGGCATCTCAAAGTAGTCAAACAAACAAACTTGTGATCAAAGTAGTCAAACAAGCAAACTTGTGAGCTAAGAGCATCTCCAACCCTGTTGTGAGTTTAGAAAAATGGTTACCACATAGGAATCACAGCTTCTTATTTCAAAAAAAAAATTTTCAATGTAAATGTGAAATAAATTATGAAGTTGACATAGCAATGACATGTTAAAGACAATATGAAGTTGATTGTCTAGATCTAGACAATGGACTTCACAATGCTTTACTTCCACATCATCAATTATGAATACAAATATTTATAAAAAAAATGAAGAAGTGAAAAAGTTGTCTTGAAAGTTAGAAAAAATAGTTTTTATTGTCTTCTCAATACTTTTGTATTAGAGAACACTTTTATATCTCATTGTCTTGTGCGAATATAATCTTGCCACATAGAAAAGACATTGTCTTGTACCACATACCACATAGGAATTACAACACAATAAAACAATACGTTGGAGATGCTCTAACAGCCTGAACAAAGCTTGAGTAACTAATGAACAAACGAAAATTATTACTAAAAACATGCTTGAACAGGAAACTTGTGAGCTAGTAGCTTGAACAAAGCTTGTGAAAACTTCAATAAAATAAAACTTTATGTCTTTTACTCATTTGGTCCTAAAATAGGATGCAAAGTTCCATTTTTCGTTTATTTCTCCAATTACGCGACGACGAGCAATTAAGAGAACCTAATTTATGCTTTGTAATTTTACGTTCCAAAATATGGAATATTGATTTATAATTTTAGTCAGTTTCTGAGATAGGATTAGTATTTATGTTCTATTTTAGGACAATTTGGTGCTGAGTTCACAAATTATCGAAACTTTATATTTTTTATACGATAAATAGTAACTTTGATGCTCGCTATACAATTTTCTGAAATAGTTACCAAAGAAAAAAAAGAAAAGAAAAGGGAAATCGGGTAATACTATTTAATTCTAATAAATATTACCCTTCGGTTGAAATTTACCATGTCCAACGAACAATGACCTTCAAATTCTTTTTCATGTCATTTCGTATATATATTTTTTCGTTTCGTTCCATTCCATTCCATTCGATTTCGTTCCGGCTACTAGAAAAACAAAACGAATGAATACAGCACCAGCAGCTTAGTGCGGAACAAAGGAGAAGTAACGGGAGATCTGGAGATCTCGTCCCTCTCGATCTCGTCCTCCCTCCAGATCTGACAATTCCAGAGGTCAGATCCACGGATCCATAAGCCCTAATCCCCAATTCTTCACAATCGAATCGTAATTTAGGTTTTCCTTTTTTCCTTTTCTGGGTATGTAATATTGATTGCAGGAAGGATGTTGACGAAGTTCGAGACGAAGAGCAATCGCGTGAAGGGGCTGAGCTTCCACAGAAAGAGGCCCTGGATCCTGGCCAGCCTCCACAGCGGCGTCATCCAGCTATGGGACTACCGCATGGGGACCCTCATTGATCGTTTCGATGAGCACGATGGGCCCGTCCGCGGGGTCCACTTCCACAATTCTCAGCCCCTCTTCGTCTCCGGAGGTTTATATTTCATTCATTCATTCATTCATTTATATATGCTGCTACTCCCAAGCGCCGATTCAATCGCTGCTGTAAATTACAAACCAAATGATCTAGAAGAGATTTAGTTATCCACACATAAGAAGTTCGGCATATTATGTTTGGAACATATTTCTAGAGTCTATGTAAGAACTGCAATACCTGTTTAATCTTATTCTTTGAAAACTAGTTTGTTAATGTTGCTGTCCAAACCCACATCCTACTAGCTGGATAATAATCTTAAGATCCATGCGTGAATTTTGGACTTGGATCTTAGATCTCGCTACCCACTGGATCGATTAAGGGCTAGTTTGGAGGGGTGACCATTATTCGGTTTTGAACCGAAAATCAGACCGAACCGAATAAGAGAATCGATTTGGTTTGAAAAATACTAAATTTTTTTGTTTGGTTTTGGGTTTCGGTTCAAAACCGAATAAGACTTATGCAATTATGTAAATAATCTCAACTCTATGCATAATTTATGATTAAAAATGTGTATATTTTGAACACAACAATTCTATGTATTTGTTTTGAAGTCCAACTTTAGTAATTTAAAAACTAGTTAGTGAATACAGATTATATATCTACTAAATTCATTACACATGCATGTACTACAAATATTTTTCAGTTCGTTAAATTGAAAACTTTAGCTACTATATTTTAGCTTTTGTTTCTTTTCATTTATTTGAACGTTTCTTTCAAATTGTATGTTAATATTTAGCCTACAAGATGCATGTTAAAATTTATTACATAATAAAACAACAATATCTATCTTGGTTGTAGAGTCTCCACTCGGTTAACATGTGCATGTCAAAGAAAAATGCGAGGTGATGAGATGTGCATTATCAATTACTTGCTTTTCGGCATTGCCTTTTTCTTTTTGAATATTAGAATCAAACCCAAAATATAAACTGAAATTGGCAATACAAACTCTAGGTGGTGGCACAAAACCATCAATGATATTTGAGTTAGGGTCTTATTCAAGCACCTACTATATCATTTCTTGGAAACTTACCCAGAACAAAAAATAGTGATTTATGTGTCAATGTAAAGTGTAAACATTACAATAATAACCTTAATGCCAATTTTGATTCCTTATTTTGCAGGAGATGACTACAAGATCAAGGTATGGAATTACAAAACACACCGGTGCCTATTCACTCTTCTTGGGCACCTTGATTACATTCGCACCGTTCAATTCCATGATGAGTATCCTTGGATCGTTAGTGCAAGTGATGACCAAACCATTAGAATCTGGAATTGGCAGTCTCGTACCTGCATTTCTGTGTTAACTGGGCACAATCATTACGTCATGTGTGCATCCTTCCATCCCAAGGAGGATCTTGTTGTTTCGGCTTCCCTGGATCAGACAGTCCGTGTATGGGACATTGGTGCGCTGAGGAAGAAGACTGTATCTCCTGCTGATGATATTTTGCGTCTTAGCCAGATGAACTCAGATTTGTTTGGGGGAGTTGATGCAGTTGTGAAGTATGTCTTGGAAGGCCATGACCGTGGAGTCAACTGGGCTTCGTTTCATCCTAGCCTGCCTCTTATTGTATCTGGTGCAGATGATCGTCAATTGAAACTATGGCGAATGAATGGTAAACTGGATTTTTCATTCTAAATGTTGTGTTACCAGTATTCTTAAATTGATGTTAATGGTGATATTTGGCAATGGCTAGTTGACATGACAACTTCGGCCATGTTTGGCAACCCAAAACTAATAACCAAATAATGTGACATGATTGGTATAATAAGTTAATATTGTAGATTCCACTTTCTTCACTTTTTCTCCCATTCTGAATCTCATATTAGGTCTAAAGTTGGAGTTATTTTCCAAACTGAGAGTTCTTTTTCTTTTCCATTTAATAAAATTACACATACACGACCTTCATATGTGCTATTGTTATATTTTTGTATATCTTGAGAAATAATTGGTCGTATATTATTGCTCATATATAAACTTTACATACATTATATTGCACTTGATGAATTAGGTAATTTAATATGGACACGAGAGTTTAGTTACTAGTTATTATATTGTGTGCATGGTTGCACCGTTATTCCAAAGTTCATTGCATCTTTCTCAATATTGCATATGCTCATTTGCTTTTACTGTATAAACATAATGACATGGGACTTTAATGGAACATTGTTTTGTTGTGTCAATGTTTTAATACTACACTAGTACATTATCTCTCAAAGTTACTTCTCATATATATATTTGATTTATACACACCCAGACTTAGGTACATGTATGTATTAGGCATATAAAGTTGTCAAGGTTTGATTTTCTTCAGGTTTGAATCGACTATTATTATATCCTTTTAAGATTTTTTACGTAAATCAGAAATCAAATTGAACTCTAGGGAGGAAATTAAAGAGTTGTGCTAGATATGTGAATAAGAAAAAAACATATAAGGTTACAAGGGATTGCTAGAGCTGTTATTAGATTAGGAGCTATAATCTTTAATTTATAATATTAGGAGAAGATAATGAACTTGGAATTCAGGTCTAGATAGATGCATGTGATTCCCACATTTTAGAGTGGCATACTAGTCTGGATTATACATTAGAGAGAAGGATATGTTATATGGGATTGTCATTTCCTTCACTCTTTGGCTTAATGTGCATGACAACAATTCCCTATAGCAAATTATTTCATCTTACCTATTTGTGTAGACTCTTTATAGTCCATTGGACTTGAGGGTTCTCCTTGGTTGCATGAGCTTAAACAGTGTATCCAAAAGGTAGGTCTACCTACATGGCTACTGGTTGCCTAGGGTTATGCCATGACTCTTTTATGCTAATAGCTATCTTGGCTAGGAAATTGACACTGACTTGGAGGGTTGATGTCACGATGATAGCTGGTCACAAGAACTTCGTCGAATCTTTTATGGAGTTTTTTTATGCATCATAGCCGACCCCATTCTCATGGTAGAGGCTTGGATGATGATGATGAGAGATCGATATGTTATCTACTTAAGAGAGTACATTAAAAAATGACTCAACAAATAAGGTCACAGGTTTCCTTTTATTTGCTTCTACGAGTATTTAATATTTATATGGATAATCAATTAGAAACATGAAAATCCTCGCTTTTCGGGATGATGGGTCTACTACTTGGATTATTTGAATCATATACCTTGATCCTATGTATCTTAAACCTCATGGGGATTGAATTCGAATGAATTTGAAGATATGTACTTATTACTCAAGTAAAAAGGAAGAGTATTTACAATCTTCCGGTAGTTCAATTTTTTTCTTTCCCTTTTGAATCACTTGATTTTTAGTTAGAATATTCAAAACTCATAATTTCTTGTCTAGTGTACATACATACTGATGTGCATATTTGTATCTTTCACTAAATTGTTCTTTTCCATATACTGATATTATTGAGAAGTTACGGTGCAAAGGAATTAGTGACTAGAGAAATTAGTGACTCATTAGCCTGGCAACTCCTTCAACCGAGGTCTAGTCGCTCCTCATCAGCATGCCCACTGGTTTCTTTTCCTCTTGCACCATAATACCTACAATAACGTAGCATTCGAAAATGCTCACAATAGCACTGTACATGAAACCTGATTGTACAGGAATTTAACAATCTGACTTACTACCTGTATAATCATCAAACTAAGCAACAAATATGGTTTACTCAACGTTCAACTTGCATAATATTGTAGGGCTATCGGCATAGACTGATGCCATTTTACATTAGATAAACACCTCGTTGTAATAGCTTATTTGGTTTTGGGATTGTCTTTCCTTCGCTCTTTGGCGTAACGTGTCATTGCAATTCCCTTTGGCAAATTGTATCATCTTACCTCTTCGTCTATATTCTTTATAGTCTAGGGGAATTGGAGGGTGCTCCTTGCTTGCATGAGCTTAAACGGCAGTCCAAAATGTAGGTCTACCTACCTACCAGCTGATCATCTAGGTTGTATGACATGACCCTCTCATGCTTACAGCTTATCCGGACTAGGAATTTGGCACATATAGAGGGTTGACGTCATGTTAACAGCCGGTCATAAACTTTGTCAAATCTTGTATGGAGCTTTCTTATGCTCGATAGCCGACCCCATTTGGATGGAAGAAGGCTTGGATGATAACGATGATGATGATATAGCTTGTTTGGTTCATCTATTAATTTGCACATTTTGTTTGATTCCAATGAAATAGGAATTTTGTTGGCATCGTGTTCTTTTGAGCTATATGATGCCATAACGAAGAAGATTTTGAACTATTTTTCTTCTTTCAAGAATATTGGATGTAATTTTTTTTTTATGAGGAATGAGGTGTATTTAAGCAATTTTACTTGTTCTCCAGATACAAAAGCTTGGGAAGTGGACACATTAAGAGGGCATATGAATAACGTATCTTGTGTGATGTTCCATTCAAAGCAGGACTTAATTGTCTCCAATTCAGAGGACAAAAGCATTCGCATCTGGGATGCAACAAAACGTACCGGCATCCAGACATTCCGTCGGGAGCATGATCGTTTCTGGATTCTTGCAGCACATCCAGAAATGAATCTCCTAGCAGCTGGCCATGACAGCGGTATGATTGTCTTCAAGCTTGAGAGGGAACGACCTGCTTTCTCGATTAGCGGGGATACACTGTACTATGTCAAAGATCGATTCTTGCGTTTCTTTGAATTCTCATCTCAAAAGGATAATCAAGTAGTTTCAATCAGAAGGCCCGGTGCTGTCAGCTTGAACCAGGGACCCAGGTCACTATCCTACAGCCCCACTGAGAATGCTGTTCTGATCTGTTCAGATGCTGATGGTGGATCCTATGAACTTTATATTGTTCCTAAGGACACTTCTGGAAGAGGAGATTTCATTCAGGATGCCAAGAAAGGAGCTGGAGGGTCAGCAGTTTTTGTAGCTCGCAATAGATTTGCAGTGCTTGACAAGAGTAGCAATCAGGCACTGGTCAAGAACCTTAAGAATGAGATTGTGAAGAAGAGTGCTCTACCTATGGTGACTGACACAATATTTTATGCTGGAACTGGTAGTTTATTGTGCAGGGCTGAGGACAGAGTAGTTGTCTTTGATCTCCAGCAGAGAATTATTCTTGGGGAACTTCAGACGCCTTCTGTCAAGTACATAGTCTGGTCCAGTGATATGGAGACTGTCGCATTGCTTAGCAAACACACTATAGTTATTACTGACAAAAAACTTGTACATCGATGCACACTTCATGAGACTATTCGAGTGAAAAGTGGTGCTTGGGATGAGAATGGTGTCTTCATCTATACAACGTTAAACCACATGAAATACTGCCTTCCTAATGGGGATAGCGGAATTATTAAAACTCTTGATATTCCCATATATCTAACAAAGGTTTCTGGGAGCAATATCTATTGCTTGGACCGTGACGGGAAGTGCAGGGTTATATCAATAGATGCTACAGAGTACATCTTTAAGCTTTCTCTTCTAAGAAAGAGATATGACCATGTCATGAGTATGATCAGGAGTTCGCAGCTCTGTGGACAGGCTGTGATTGCTTATCTGCAGCAGAAAGGGTTCCCAGAAGTTGCCCTTCATTTTGTCAAGGATGAGAGAACTCGTTTCAACCTGGCCCTTGATAGTGGCAATATACAGATTGCTGTGGCTGCTGCAAAGGAGATTGACGAAAAGGACCACTGGTATAGGCTGGGGATTGAGGCTCTTCGACAGGGAAATACCAATATCGTTGAGTTTGCATACCAGAGGACAAAAAACTTTGAGAGGCTTTCTTTCCTATATCTTGTAACAGGAAATAAGGATAAGCTGTCCAAGATGCTCAGGATTGCTGAAATGAAGAACGATGTCATGGGTCAGTTCCATAATGCGATGTATCTTGGTGACATTGAGGAACGTGTAAAGATCTTGGAGAATGCTGGTCATTTGCCTCTGGCCTATGTCACTGCTTCCACTCATGGGCTTACAGAAGTTGCGGATAGGCTAGCTGCTGAGTTGGAACAGAAAGGTATTGTTCCTACAGTCCCTGAAGGAAGAACACGGTCCCTTTTATTGCCACCTGCTCCTCTCATGTGCAGTGGGGACTGGCCATTGTTGAGGGTTGTGAGGGGCATCTTTGAAGGTGGACTAGACACTGTAGGACGGGCAGGGAATGAAGAGGAAGAAGATGCTACGGGTGGTGATTGGGCTGATGAGGATCTAAATATTGTTGATGTTGAAGGTATTGATGCAGAAATTGTAGCAGAAGTTGAAGATGCTGAGGCGCATGGAGAGAATGACGAGGAAGGAGGGTGGGATCTTGAAGATTTGGAGCTACCACCGGACGTTGACACTCCAAAGGCTGCCAGTAATGTCCGTGCTCTATTTGCGGTCCCGACCCCTGGAATGCCTGTGAGCCAAATTTGGATCCAAAAGTCATCATTTGCTGCAGAGCATGCTGCAGCTGGAAACTTTGATACTGCAATGCGCCTTCTTGGCCGTCAATTAGGCATCAAGAACTTCACTCCTTTGAAACCAATGTTTAAGGATCTACATATGGGCAGTCACACCTTTTTGCGTGCTTTTTCTTCAGCACCGGAGTTATCCATTGCCGTCGAGAGAGGATGGAGTGAGTCTGCGAGTCCGAATGTGAGAGGCCCACCTGCTCTTGTGTTCAATTTTTCACAATTGGAGGAGAAGCTCAAGGGTGCTTACAGGGCCACGACAGAAGGTAAGTTTCCAGAAGCTTTACGGATGTTCCTCAGTATCTTGCATACCATCCCCCTTATTGTAGTAGATTCAAGGAGAGAGGTAGATGAAGTCAAGGAATTGATTGAAATAGCCAAAGAATATGTGCTGGGTCTAAAGATTGAGATCAAAAGAAGGGAAACCAGGGACAATATGGTTCGGCAACAAGAGCTGGCAGCATATTTCACAAACTGCAAGCTTCAGAAGACTCACTTGAGGTTGGCACTCATGAGTGCTATGAATATATGCTACAAGGGAGGAAGTCACTCTACAGCTGCAAATTTTGCGAGAATGCTTCTAGAGAACAACCTTCCCGAGGCTCAAGCTGATAAGGTGAGGAAAGTTCTGGTTGCTTGTGGTGACAAGGCTGACGGAAAACAGCTGAACTATGATTTTAGGAATCTCTTTGTGGTTTGTGGGGCAACTTTTGTTGCTATTTACCGGGGGCAGAAAGATGTGGCATGCCCTTATTGTGGGGCACGATTCACGCAGTCCATTGAAGGACAGATCTGCGCTGTTTGTGAGCTTGCAGTGGTGGGTTCCGACGCTTCTGGTTTGCTGTGCTCTCCTTCACAGAAGAGATAAGGCAGAAGTAATCATATACAGTTTGAACCCTTTTTTTTTTCTGTTTCCTTCATTTGCTATATGTTTGCCTGAACCGTGTTTTAAGACCGATAAATAGGAATTATTGTCTGAGATTTATTTGGTGGTTTGCTCCCAGATAGGGACATTTTTAATGTAGGTATTTCGCTAGCTCGAGAACAGTTCATTTGCTACAGAAGTGAGGTGGGAGTTGTTTTTGTTTTCTTGGTAAAAGTTTGGGCATCTATTTTTCTGAGACTAAAAGTGTGCGCACTTGTTATACACGTTTAGGGTAATGCATCATTGATACTTTCTGTTTTGGTGCTGCTTTGTGGGATTGATATATATAACAGATTAGTTTTCATATTGTTTTTCCTGAATTGGATGGTCCAGTGAACTTGGGGAGGGGGACTAGGTCACCTTTTTGCAAGTTGCAATATAAGATGGAACTAGAAGCCATAGTTTGCAATATCGGCGATATCGATCCGATACGGACGATACCGATATGGTTTGGCATGTCGCATATCGACCAATATTCGGTACTGATCGATATTTACATCGGGATCTTTTTTCCGGTCAATTTGACAAAAAATAAAAATAAAAGAAAAACACCAATCAGTAATGATCCAAGGTTGTAAAAGAAGAAATAAACCCAATCGACAAAGGTGACAACTATTTCATCTCTAAAATTAATTACTTGTATAAAATATGTTTTATAAAATATTAAAATTTATTAATAATTATTTGTGATACCAAAAAATATGATATTTTGATTCAAAATTATAGATACCACCGATATCGATAATTGTAGAAATAATCCAATACAGATACCGCTAACCTTGCTAGAAACTCTTTCCAAGTTGCAAGTAGTATAAAACACGAAAGTGTCTTTATTTTTTTCTCTTTTTTATGCTCTTTTTCTAAAACCTCATAGTGAATTCTCTACTAAGCTAAATTAGTTCAAGTAATTGATAGAAAGAATTATGCTTATTGATGCTAAAGATAAAAGTAGCTACAGAAAAGAAGAATAAGACGCAAAATTTTAAGCATATTCGTACCTTGTGATATTTTTAGGTAATATCAGTAGCAATATCCAAAATTTGTAAATTGGGTTATCAGAAAAATATGAGCTTGTTATGTTATTCCATATACTTTGCCACTCATAACAATGATTAAATTTTGGGCAGATTTTATCAGCTTGTTACGTTATTCCACTCACTTTGCCACTAATGACCAAGATAAATTTTGGGCTAATTTGGATTCTTGCAACCAAATTATTTGGAAACATGCAAAATGAAAATGCTCCAAAGGATTAATGAGTGTGGTTAAAGTTTCATCGTTAATTAGTATGATTTAATTTTTTACGCTAGTTTGATTAAAGTTTCGTCGTTAATTTCATAACTAGATATGAAATTAATCCACTCTAATGATCCCAACCTACATGTCTAACCCAAAATCTTTTGACATGAAAAATGCCATGATGATACCATATAGTTACTAAGCAAAATAATTTTGAAGCTTTTCAAGTGGGTTTGTAAGCCCATTTACCTATAAACGAAAAAAAAACGAACCCAACTCTATCCCCACACCCCCCCCCCCCCTCCACCCCACCACATCGAAATCGAGTGACCCTTGTGATTACCGGAAAGAGATATAAGACCCTGGCTGGATGACGGAAGATCGGTGGATCGAGCCACGGGGACGTATTATTTCTTTCATTTATTTGGTGGAAGTTGGAGACAGTGAGCCCAAAAAGGCATGCAACGCAGCGTGCACAAAGTCCCGAGCATTATGTCGGACATCTCAAAAATAAAAATAAAAAATCTCCCTCTTCTTTTTTCCTAGCCCAACTCTCTATTGAAAGCCCAAACCCTAATCCTTCTTCCTCTTCTTATCCTCCATCAAAATTGTGTTCTTGAAACCAAAAAACCAATTTTCGTATCCCTCAAGCTTCAGGCAACAACACCCCTCCCTTGAGTTGCTAGCATCAACCAACCCAACTCTATACCCCCCCTCCCCCCTTCTTTTTTCCTAGTCCAACTCTCTATTAAAAGCCCAAACCCTAATCCTTCTTCCTCTTCGTATCCTCCATCAAAATTGTGTTCTTGAAACCTAAAATCCAATTTCCCTGTGCCTCAAGCTTCATGCAACAATACCCCTCCCTTGAGTTGCTAGCATCACCCAACCCTTGACTTGTGTTCGTTATCTCACCTATATCTTTCCCTTTTGCCCTTCTTGGGATCACCATAACAACAAGAGAATAGAGTGAGAAGGAGAGTAGATGAGGAACACACGTGTCCCCCACACACATTACTTACCACGCACTCCACAAATCAATCCTAGCCCTCCAAAAAAGATCCAATTCAAAAATATTCCTTACTTTCCGGTCATAAATTGTCACATGCATTTAGTTTGTGCATATTAGATAGGCAACTGTTTGGAAATCGATTGGCCTATCTGATTAAACCAATGAGCATCAAACTCACATCCGGGTTGGCCATGCTATAGTCTATACACAGTTGTAACCATCACCTTCCACTTGTAGGAGTATTTTTGTCATTTCATAATTGGTTGTAATTGTATAGCTATATTAAATTTGTCTTAGTTATAATAATATTGCTATCGGTTAGTATGCTAGTTAGCTAGAATTGATTTAGTGATTAGTTAGTGTTGGTTAGTGTCAATTAGTGATTAATTAATGACCATAGTTAGTCTAATTAAATTAGTTAGGTGTCATGGAAAGAATATACCATTTTAGTTGTAGAGATGCTTTCCTTCATAAATTAGATTTCCTTCGTGACAAATGGAGAGAGGCAAACTTGACAATTTAGCATGACCCAAATCCTACTATAAGCACTACTAGAATAAGCGGGATTAGCGACGTTTTTAGCGACGTCAACAGAAAACGTCGCTAATATAATATAAATTAGCGACTCCATATAAAAACGTCGCTAGACGTCGCTAATTGGCGACATTTAGCGACTTTTATTCAATTTTTAAAAGATTAGTCACTATAAGTTCAATTAAGGTCGCTAAACATCGCTAATATGTTTCATTTAACGACGTATTTAGCGACGTCATTAGCGACGTTAAAGACGTCGCTAACTTAGCGACGTCATTATTGGCGTCGCTAAAACGTCGCTAAATTTGTTTCATTTAGGGCTGATTCCCCCCATTTTCTTCGATCTCTCCCTCTCCCTCTCCCAAATTTGAAACCCTTCCTCCCTCCGGCTCCCTTCCTCCCTCCGGTGACCCCCCTCCGGCCGCGTCCTCCCCCTCCAGCTCCCCTCCTCCCTCCGACGTCCCCTCCTCCCTCCCGGCGACCCCCCTCCGACCGCGTCCTCCCCCCTTCGCCGTCAGCTCATCCTTCCTCCGGCTCCCCTTCTCCCTCCGGTGTCCTTCCTCCGGCTCCCCTCCTCGGTGAGCTCCTCTCTCTGTCTCCTTTCTCTGTCTCTGTCTTTCTCTTTAATACGACACGACACAACATAACACGATACGACACAATATGACACGATACGATACGACACGACACACACTAACCCTAACTCGAACACACACACACACACGCACGCGGACACACACTAACCCTAACCCTACTTGCTGTGCATTGCTGCTGCAGTTGCTTCCCTTGCTGCTGCTGTGCATCCCCTTGTTGCTGCTGCTCTTCACTGCAGTACACAAGAGTGCACTGTGACTCCCTCTTGGCCTGCACAACACTCCCACATCTCACACTCAAATCCTGGCCTGCCCAATACTCCAATACTGCAGTGCACAACCTGTGCATACTATATACTTATACATGGGGAAGATATCATAGGTGATGTAGGAAAACTAGGGTTTGGTACAGTGACATTTGGATTGAGCACGAGTTGCTTGAAATCCTGGAGTTGTTCTCTGGTTATGAGAAAATTGGCAATATGTTGCAGTTTGGCAAGGGTTTTGATGAAAAATTGTTGTACTGGGGTTGTTTGAGGAAAGAATTGAGCTACTCCAGTAGGGATCATACCAAATTGTGGTAGATTTGGTGCCATTCCAGCTGGATTTATACCAAATTATGGTATATTTGGTATATTTAGAGGGGATTGAGGTGTTGCCATGGATGGAGCATATGGTGGAAACTCAAACCCTCTTATTGACATAGCCAATTCCTCTAACAACCTATCAAATTTTTATGGTTCAAGTGATGAATTGTACCTTCCAACACAAGTATCCTCCCATTTGCATCAGGTAGGTATTGATTCTTTGGAGAGATCCAGCTCTGGAGCCATGGCTGCTCGAGTCTTGCTCTCCACTAGCTTCAAGAGCATGATCCAAAGGCTCTAATACCAATTGATACCAAATTGATGGGCCCTCTTCCCATTTGGTCAGGAATTGGAGAAGAACAATCACACTTAGCCAAGAAAACTGAATAAATTGTAAAGAAACAAAGAACTAAATTAGGAAAGAACTAAGATTTTTATTCAAACCATATGTACACACACACACACACACACACACACACACACACACACACATAGGGCATTGTGTATCAAGTTAGAGCAGTTCTTACCTTCCTCCAGAGAATCACACTGTATGTAATGATTTATAGGATACATACTGTCATTTTTACAGAAGTATCTAGAAATGGATATGAATTACTATCTGCGTCATCGTTCGTGGATGTACAACCGTCATCCTCATGACATGTGTGGTATGCGGGATAAATTTATTGAGGGTGTACAACAGTTCCTGCAGTTCGCCAAGACGTTCCCTCAGTACATGGACGGTACCAAAATTAAGTGTCCGTGTGTGAGATGTCGCAACTTGAAATATCATCCAGAAGTGGAAGTTATATATTATTTGTACTCGAAGGGCTTCACACTGAATTACTATCAGTAGAACGTGCACGGAGAACTTGTGTCTCTAGCATCAGAGTTGGAGCCTTATGTGGAGTCGTATATGGATGTCCACGACCACGCTGCTTACGACGATGGGTGGGTGAACATGGTTTTTGATGTGGCGGGGCCTAGTTTCAATCCGGACAATTATGATGCAGCTGAGGAGGCACCGAATGCCGATGCTGCAAAGTTTATGGAGTTGCTGGAGAATGCAAGGACTCTACTATATCCTGGTTGTGAGGATCATTCACCGTTGGAGGTGGTTACAAGATTATTGAGCATCAAGTCCGATTTTAACATGTCGCAAGAATGCTATAATCGACTGATCGATTTGATTATAGAGATCTTGCCCGAGGGTGCAAAGTTGCCTAAAGACTTCTATCAATCTAAGAGGATGGTGAGATCGCTCTAGATGAGATACGAGAAAATTGATGCATGTCGCAACGGGTGTATGTTGTACTACAAAGACGACAAGGATGAAGATGCGTGCATATTTTGTGGTGCTGATCGCTACAAGGCCACTGGTAGAGAAAAGTCTGTCAGTGCAAGAAAGCCTACCGATTCGATGCACTACTTGCCTTTGACGTCGCGGTTGCAGCGGTTGTTTATGGTTAAGGAGACTGCAGAAAATATGAGTTGGCACAGGCGGAAATAGATCGAAGGAGTATTGGATCATCCATTCGATGGAAAAGCATGGAAGCACTTTAATCGAGAGTATCCAGATTTTGCTTCGGATCCGTGTAATGTCAGATTGGGGCTCTCCTCTGAAGGTTTTACCCCATTCGGACTTTCAGGCTCCCAGTATTCATGCTGGCCTGTGATCGTCACTCCATACAATCTACCGCCTTAGATGTGCATGAAGACTCCGTATATGTTCCTAACCGTTATTATCCCGGGTCCGAACAATCCGAAGAGGAACATCGATGTGTATTACAGCCATTGATAGATGAGTTGAATCAGCTGTGGGAAGTAAGTACCAACACGTACGATGTTTCTAGATAGCAGAATTTTCAGATGAGGGCAGCACTTATGTGGACCATCAATGACTTTCCGGCCTATAGAATGTTATCGGGATGGAGCACCCATAGTCATCTCTCATGTCCGTATTGCATGGACTGTACTAAGGCTTTCCGTTTGAAACACGGAGGCAAATCGTACTTCTTCGATTGTCATCGATAATTTCTGCCGAAGGATCATCCGTACCGGAGGAACATGAATGCTTTTCGTACGGGCATTGTGGAGAAGGCCAATCCACCGCCAAGGTAGCCCAGATACACGATATGGAAAGAGGTAAAAGATTTACCAAGTTCCATCGAAGAGCCTGCTAAGGAGTACAAGTGTGACGGATTTGGTCGCACCCATAACTGGACGAAGAGGAGTATATTCAAGGATCTGCCATATTGGAGCACCAATCTGATCAGACATAACCTTGATGTCATGCATATCGAGAAGAATGTGTTTGATAACATAATTAATACTGTAATAGAGGTAAAGGGGAAGACGAAAGATAATCCGAAGGCCAGGTTGGACTTAGAAGAAATATGTAGACGTCCTGTGTTGCATTTGATAGAGGAGGGGAATGGAAAGTTAAAGCAACCTAAGTCAGTTTTCTCACTGGAGAAAGAGGATAAAGGAAGACTTTGTAGGTGGAGTCAGGGTCTAAAGTTTCCAGACGGGTACGTGTCGAACTTGAGAAGATGCGTCAACCTCAAGGAGAACAAACTGGCGGGTATGAAGAGCCACGATTGTCACGTATTCATGAAGAGGTTAATTCCGATTGCATTTTGGAAATTCTTATCACAGGACATTTGGGATCCATTGACAGAGCTCATCATATTCTTCAGAGATCTTTGTTCTACTAAGTTGCTCGTCGATCGTCTAGAAAAGCAAGAGAAGGATATTGTGGTAACACTATGTAAGCTCGAGAAGGTGTTTCCTCCTGGATTCTTCGACTCTATGGAGCATTTGCCAATTTATCTTTCCTATGAGGCACATATTGGTGGTCCTGTCGATTATCGGTGGATGTACCCCTTCGAGCGGCATCTGAATCACCTAAAGAGAAAGGTAAAAAATAAGGCACGGGTTGAGGGCTCTATTTGTGAAGCTTATGTTCTCGAGGAGATTACAAATTTTGCTCGACGTATTTCAAACCTCATGTTGCTACTAATAGAAAGAAAGCTCCGAGAAACGACGACGGATATCAGGAATCTAATGATACAATACTCAAAGTATTCAATGCGTCCGGAAAGCCTTCGGGGAAAATGAAGAAGAGATATTTGAATGACGACGAGCTAAGGGCTGCTCAATTGTATATATTACTCAATTGCGACGAGGATAAAGTGGAGAAGCTAGAGGGGTAAGTAATTAATACGTCCACGTTTACATCATCTTAATGTAATAGTATAAGCTACTATTATGCTACTAATCAGCAGTTGCTTCATTATTTTTTAGCACATATAATGATGAGTTGAGGTCGGTTAGACCCTACATAACAGACGAAGAAGTAGAACAAGAAATGAGATACTATTTTCCTTCTTGGTTGAGCGCATATGTAAGGTGCTTGGTAATTACTTTTTATTTCTGTACTTGTAAACCAAATAACTTACTATCGCTACTTTGGTATTTAGGTCGATCGTCTAATAACACCCGAGATTGAATCTATTAGAACTCTAGCCAAGGGACTAATTACTGCCGTTAAAATATGGCCAAGTTTCTGTGTGAATGGGTTTAGGTTCAAGTCAATAAATGCTCCTATCAGAGACAACTTTCTGGATCTTGATTCCACGAAAAATAGTTGTTTGTGTATCAAATTTTTGAACTACAGAGACGTCGATCCAGGCAATAATTTCTTTGGCATCTTAAGAGAGATTGTGGAGTTGACATATAATTATGGCACATAACCTGCTAATATCGTGCTATTCAAGTGTGAATGGTTCAATCCGATTCAAGATCAAGGTTAGAAAATTGACAATCATGGCCTTGTGGATATAAACTACAAGCGTAGATATCAAGGCTACGAACCATTTGTCATATCAAGTCAGGCTCAGCTCGTGTACTTTACATCTTATCCTAGATGGGGGGCAGCGAGGTCAGATTGGTCGACAGTATGCAAGACTAAAGCTAGAAATACCTTTGACATTGACAAAATAACTTATCAGGAGGACGAGCTACCTCTTCTAATAAATATTGTAGATGTGGACTCAACGGAAGTTACTAATTATACGAGTAATAATATAGAAGATGTAGAATTATCCGAAGAGAAAGACAAAGACGAAGTAGATGAAAGTGAAGACGAGGAGGAGGAAGAAGAAGAGGAGGACGAGGAAGGCGAACAAGATAAATTTTCTGAAGATGATTGAAAATAAAATATTTTGCCTATAGAATTTAACTATATTTTGACTGTAGAATGTACTATTTTGACGAATATATATATTATGTTTTGACTGTAGAATGTACTATCCATTTAGACTTATGGTACCACTGGTTATTTACTGTAAAATTCTATGAATGCTGTGAGATATGCATAACATTTTGACTGTAGAATGTACTATATATTTGTGTATTTCTTTATTCATCATATGTTGTTATCAGGTATGACAGGATGACGCTGAGGGTTCGGCAGGTCCCGAGGTAGACAAAGTGCTCCTCCGATACTGCCTACTGTTGGTTCCGGATCTTCGTCGCCCAGTACTCCAGTATATCGATCAGTCACATCTCCGACTGCGACGACATTACGTGGCATCACTCCTGGGACGAGTAGTTCCAGGCATAATAGTACTCCCTCGTCCAGCGTTCCTCCTGCTGACAGAACCATGGAGACAGATGAGCATGTAGAGGAGGTCATGCCGACGTTGTCCCAGCATTAGCAAGATCCTCCATGCGCACCTCCAGAGGAGACAAGGACAGAGATTTGGGCCGACGGTACAAAGTAAGTCAATTAGATGGTTTAGCCTCATATATATCGTGTATTTCTTTATTCATCATATATTGACTTTTTCGATCTAAATAATTATCTCTGTATAGATATCGTCCATCGTCGTTCAGAGACGCCTGGGCCTATTTTTGAGGAACAACTATGGTGGCCCTTGGATCAACTACTCTGAAGCTCCGGAGGAGAGGAAGGCATTCTGGTTTACGCACTTCAAGGTAAAAGTATATTATATAAATCCTCTAATTTATGCATATTATATAACTTATCTGTGATGCTCACTTACTAAATTATTTATTATAGCAAACGTATTTCTATCCTCCGTACCGGGCCGAGTTGATCGAGCGGATGTTTCCTGCCGTTGCCACCAAGCTTATCCGTGATGCTCTGGATGACTAGAAGGCTCATAATCGTGCTGAAAAATCGATCCAAGGTTGGATCACGCCTGAGCAGTGGACTGTGATGAGGGATAGATTCGACGATTCGAGCTACAAGAAAAGGTCTGAGAAGGCCAAGGCGGCTAGGCGGAATGCTGCAAAGTGGTGTGGCTCGATTCCGATGACGGAATATTTTTGTCGTTTGGTATATTTTTTATTTAAGGTATATTATTTTAATATATGTACGATAAAATGGTAGTAGAAAAAAATGTTTAATTTTATTACTAAATAATATATTTTTAACATATACAGAGGGGTGATGATGCAAACATGGTGACCGTCTTCTTGGCCACCTATCGCAAGGACGAAAATCTCATTGATGAGAGGGCCTCACAGACCTATGTAAGTATTACTTTACTTTGTGTTAATTTTAATATAACTTAGGCAATTATCAAGTATCCAAACTTTTCTAGGCCTAGTATCTTAGGCTGCATGAGCGGGTGACTGCTAGTGCACCTACAGCTGGAGAGGCTGGTACTTCCTCGCAGCCCGCTCCAGCTCCGTTGGCGGACGACCTGTGGATGACCGCCGCTGGTGGTCTCCAGAGGGGTACGTACTACGGTACAGGATCCTTTGGCGCCCTGGTTGCGATACATTCATCTAGGGCCTCCCCGACAAGTGCGCATTCCCCACAGCCCTCGCAGTCGTCGACCAGAGTCCAGGAGGCCATTGACCGTCAGATTGCGTCTCTCCGTGACGAGTTACTGCGAAGGATAGGGGAGCAGCCCCGGTCCCAGCCGCAGGCGGACGATCCGACGCTCATTGCACAATTCGATATGCTCGACCGCAGCATCACAGAGCTCCAAGATTTGACAAATGATCTTAGAGCCTCGACAGAATGCAGCGTTACGGAGCTGCAAGCATCACAACTATCCATGGGCGAGAGGTTGACGATAATGCAGGATTCAATGGTTTATAGCAGTATGAGGCTGTTATCTACCATTGATTCTTATAACCAGCGACTTGCAGAGTTGGAGCGGATATGTCCTTCTAGTGCACCTACATCGATACAGACTCCACCGACGTCACTACCTTCTCCATCGACATCGGTGTTGATTTTATGGGAGCAGTATGATCTGTTCTTATCCTTCATGAGCGCCGGTGGTCATCCTCCTGCAGATCCACAGCAGTATAGATATTTGCATGGATATTTACTGGATATTTGTATTCTTTGTATTATTTAGGATGAGACTCATTGTATGGATATATATTTGTTGTATTCTTTATGACAATATTTGCTGGATATTTTATTTTCTTCAAATTTTATTATATTATTCATATTAAATATATGTTAATTTATCGGTGTTGAGTGTTCAACCCAAGGGGGCCGGCAAACCCAGGAAATTCAACAGAGGGTTGCTCCGAGTCTATTTGTACATATTGTGAATTAATAAACTACAGGAATAATAGTTTAAAAAAATTTAGTATTCATTTTTTTTATTTTTTCACTGTACAATTAATGACATTTTTAGCGATGTTTAGCGACGTTACTACACGTCGCTAAATACGTCGCTAAGTTGCGACGTTACTACACGTTGCTAATGACATCACTAAAAACGTCGCTAAAAATGTCGTTGTATGTCACAACTTGCTGATATGGCAGTATTGCCAGGTCATTAAAGACGTCGCTGTAACATTGCTATATAAGTCGCTAATTAGCGACGTTAAGCGACAGATGAGCACGTCGCTAATTAGCGATGTTGCGTCGCTAAACATCGCTAATCTAGCGACACATTTACGTCGCTAAAAAACATCGGTATAACGACGTTTAGCGACATTTTTCCTTTCAACGACTAGCTGAAAGACGACTTCTGTAAAACTTCGCTAATTACGTCGCTAAAAGTAATTAGCGACGTTTCTTTACGTTGCTAATTTGACTTTTGCTGGTAGTGAAGAGGCATGTTCTAATTAGGGTTAGTTCATTCCTTCATTTCATTCATTAGCCTCCATCTTTTCCAATGTGACTTTTTCTCCAATCCAACCTAAATCCCTACCAATTCCTATTCCAATCCACTCATTCCCAACCAATTAGCATCCTATAGAGGCATAGAAGCTTGGAATTACAAGGAGCATTATTGGAGAGGTGATTGCTAAGGAGTTCGTGTCCATTCCAATCTCTACGTGTCCTTTGGAGGAGTTTCATTGGGATTCAACTTCCAATAGGTACAATCTCACCTTCCCTATCAATTTTAATGTTAGATTACTCATTTGGGACTCTAGGAATTCACCCATGGTTAAGGACCACCCTTATGGAGAAGAACTAGGTGCTAGAAGCCTTTATTATGATATTTATGGTAGTTTTGGTGGTCAAATTAGGGAAAATCTAAATTTATGTCCACCAAGTGTTTGAGGAAGGATCTCTTAGTTGTTTGAGAGCCTAATTCCTGGTTTTGTAGTATCTACGTGTCCACCATTGGATACGTGTAGGCCGTATCATGATACGCCATGGTACGTGTCAATAATTTGGATATTTTGGGGGTTTTGAGCCAATTGGTAGTAGTTCTTCATTATTTGTATTGTATTTCACTATTCTAATTATGTACATATCATAAATTATAAATATGTGGTGATTCATAATTGTTGGAGTAGTGTATCATGATGGTATAGGTTGAGTATTATGATACTTGGTTGGGTATCTTTGTGTATCATGGGAGACATGTGATACTAGTGCACTTTAGGTGCTTGGTTATTTGTGGGGTGTATACTAGCTATGATGGTATTTGGATTATCATGACTAATGCTTGATTCAGGGGTTTAGAGTTGTGTATGGAATCTTGAGTGAGTGTGGCCACATGTGGGTATTTATGTATGTACCACTGAGAATGTGTGTTGTATCAGATTGGGGGGAGGGAGTTGGGCATAGGCCAAGGTGTGAGTGCAGGCAAAGCACTCTTGTGCACTGCAGGAGGTAGCAAGACAGTTGATGTATTGGGGGAGATAACTTCAATTATAGTGTTTGCAAATCTAGGTGCGAAGCCAGGTATCTGGGTTGGTCTGCACATTGTACAATATGGCAGATGTGGGAGGCAAGCATGGGAAATAGGGGCAGCTGCACTATGATGAGTGTTGTAGTAGGCAGGCTGGTCTTAGGTTTTTGTGTTCAAGAGGGAATAAGGTTGGTGGTTTCATAGTGTGTAGTGGGGAGAGGTATGCACAGATGTGTTGTGTGCTATGCACAGAGAGTTTGTGCACAACTGGGTGTGTGTGAGTGTGCCGGAGTTCATATCTTGCAGTGAGATGTGGGGATAAAAGTATTAGCTTGAAAGAGAGGAACTAGTGTCTGCACATGTGGATGTGCATATGGGTTGGCAGTGGCCTGTGTCCAAGCATGTAGGGAAAGGGGATATTGGTTGTCTGGGCTTCAATTCCCTGCTGTGTGATAGCAGTGCTGCACTGCTTTGGATTCTGCTACTATGGTAGTAAGATACTGGGCATCCATGTTCAGTCCATCAACAGGAGGGAAGAGCCTGTGCAATATTGCAGTAAGTATGCACCTTGCTGTACAATTATTCTGCAATAAGTGTACACTGCAGTGGCAGCATATATCAATTGTCACGCCCCAATTTTGCAGGGGCCGATCGTCCTCGCTTAGTACCTTGCGGAACCGATTATCCTCACATGAGTGTGATGCTGTGCAAGCCTAAGTTGCGCTTGCACAAGGCCAAGGCTTTAACAAGGACAAAATAAGCTATTCAGAGTAATAAACAGTGGCACAACATAGCAGAAAAGTAAAGAATACAATGTCATAAGAAAATAAGCTCTTTATTGATATTCAAGAAGTGTTACAACGGCGCTTGGCCGAGATTACAATTCGCTCAAGCTCTCTCTCTCTCCCTTTCTCTCTCTATCAATGACATCTTTCCATACATTACATCCCTTTATACAAAAATATCTTAAAATATCTCTATATGTCTTAAGGCATCGACTCCAGATTTTTGTCTCCTGAGGATGAGAAAATGCTATCACTTCTTCGGACAATCCACTACCTGCGAACAAGCAAACTGGTAGGGGGAGTCAGTACTTTGGGGAAAGTACTGGTGAGTATAAAATCAACGAACAAAAGCAATACTCTCTAAAACCAAAACTAAGTAAGTATGTGATAAAATATTATATTACTAGTGATCTTACTACTTTTATCTAGGTTCATTTTATGTAGTACAGGATCAGAGTCAGATTACTTCTTTCGAAAATATATCTTTGAAAATAGTTTGTATATTCAATACATTCAAGCATACAGTAGGGACAGTGTTCTATCGTGCAGTACACAACATGTATCGTGACCTATATTCAAATTCTTTAGGAATAATAGCAGTGATCTAGTGGACTTTTTATCTTATACAAGAGGGCAGCAACATATTCAAGTTAAACATGCAAGTCTAGGAGCAGTACAAGATAGTAAGTTAAATCGATGTATCACTTAAGTAGTGATTCTTACCCCTCGCCGGACGGTTATTTCTGCAGCAGACGTACAAGTTAGTAATAATTTACATAAATATATGGGTACTATGGCTTGTTTGTCTCTACATAAAACATATATGTATGCAATAAGGCTAACCTAGCATGCACCCTAACTATATAATTGCCCCCGAGTGTTGGATCCCTGGGATTAACAGTTGGAACGTTCAAGCCTATCTCACTAATGACGGATTGGCTAATAGTTGTTAAGACACATGGTTGCTTTGCACTAAAATACGCTAAATCTAGCACCCGAGACTCATGTTTTAGTACTACACTAATAGCCACACCCCCCTAATCACGAGGACTAAAAGTCTCAGGGTATTCGATTAGCCTCTCCCAGGCCGAACGATTCCTAGTACCCTAGGATACCAATCGAGAGACCCGATACCTTGTGCACAAGTTGTCAGACCATTGCATGAATATAATTCTATCAGATAAAGACTATATAATGCACATATCCGGCAACAAGCAAAGTTTTTAATCAAGTGATAGAGCCAATAGCTCTTCAATCTCTTCTATTCAATCAATTCGATAATTTCAGTCTTCTTTCTTTTCAATCGATCGATAGGTTCAATAGCACATAATACGAGTTATTCATACAATTATATCTTTAGCAGTTCGATATAAGAAAACAAGAAAGCAGAATATATTATAAGCGAGCACGATAACAATTCTACTAGCATGCAATTTCTATCTGTATTCTAAGAATGTAATTCTAACTTACCATAGCAATGAAACAGAGCATGTTCAAGCAAACTTTCTACTATACTCCTTAGCATGACAATGGTTCATTTTAACTTTAGCATACAAGAATGGACAAGTTTGTGACATCTTATTACTCTACTTAGTAGCATGGCAATGGTTCGTTTGATAGCTGTATCCGTATAACTTAACATGCAACATTATATTCTTTTACTTAGCATGGCAAGGTTCTTTTTAATGACAAGCATTAAAAGTTCTCTAGTTAAGCATACAAGTTTTTGTTCTATCATTTCCATACCAACATTCTCTACTTAGAAACAAGCATTACAAAAACTCAGATTCATTATTAAGGCGTGCAAGAATTAGAGAATGAAGTTCTACTCACTCACTCAGATTAATTGTCTTGTGTTTCAATCTGATAACTCTTTGAGAAGGCTTCTGCTCGAGCCAGCAAAACGATATCTCTTGTATATAGTGCTATTATGGAGTGGGGCACTACATACTTACCCACCGAGAAAAAGTTTTATCCTCGAAACTCAACGAGAAACTTTCGATATCCAGAGTAGCGATAGTCCTCATCCCTCGCCATCCTCTATCAAAAAACTGTAGCAATCAGAACTCAATAAAATTCTAGCAATCAGAAATCACATCTCTCAAGCAATAAATCAATCCATAAAACTTTTGCTGGCATCTTTGAGAATATTTATGAATTTATTATATGGAACGCTCATTGCGGCAACTATATCAAGTGGCAAGGAAATATCTTGAGTTGAAGGAAAGTAACAGAATGGCCAAAGGATCGAGTTGTTCTGATACCATTTATGTCATGCCCCGATTCTACATGGGCAGATCGTCCTCGCTTAGTGCCTTGCGAAACTGATCGTCCTCATATGGACGTGATGCCGTGCAAGCTAAGTTGTGTTTGCACAAGGCCAAGGCTTGAAAAAGGACAAAATAAGTTATTCATAGTATGAAGCAGCGACACAATATAGCAAAAAAGTAAAGAACACAATGGCATAAGAAAACAAGCTCTTTATTGATAATCAAGAAGTGTTACAGCGGCGCTTGGCCGAGATTACAATTCACTCTAGATCTCTCTCGATATCAATGACATCGTTCCATACATTATATCCCTTGATACAAAAGTACCTCAAAATATCTCGATATGTCTCAAGGCATCGACTCAAGATTTTTGACTCCTGAGGATGAGGATATTCTATTGCTTCTTCGGACGATCAAGTACCTGCGAACAAGCAAACTAGTGGGGTTAGCACTTTGGAGAAAGTACTGGTGAGTATAAAAGCAACGAATATAAGCAACACTCTCTAAAACCAACACTAAGTATGTGATAAAATATTATATTACTAGTGATCTTGCTACTTTTATCTAGGTTCATTTCATGCAGTACAGGATAATAGTCAGATTACTTCTTTTGAAAATATATCTTTGAAAACAGTTTGCATATTCAATACATTCAAGCATACAGTAGGGATAATGTTCTATCATACAATGCGCATAATGTATCGTGAGCAATATTCGATTTTCTTAGGAACAATAACAGTGATATAGTGGACTTTTTATCTTATACAAGAGGGAAACAACATATTCAAGTTAAACATGCAAGTCTATGAGCAGTATAAGATAGTAAGCTAAATCAATGTATCACTTAAGTAGTGATTCTTACAGCTCGTTGAACAGTTATCCATGCAACATACATACAAGTTAGTAACAATTTAAATAGATATATTGTTACTCTGGCCTGTTTGTCTCTGCATAAAATGGATATGTATGCAAGAAGGATAACCTAGCATGCGCCCTAACTATATGATGGCCCTCGAGTGTTGGATCCCCGGGATTAGCAGTTGGGACGTACAAGCCCATCTCACTAATGGCAGATCAACTAATAGCTGCTGAGACATATGGTTGCTTTGCACTAAAATATACTCAAACTAGCAACCGGGACTCATGGTTCAACACTATACTAATAGCCACACCCCCCTAATCGCGAGGACTACAAGCCTCAAGGTGTTCGATTAGCCTCTCCCAGGCCGAACAATTCCCAGTGCCCCAAGATACCGCTCGAGAGACCCAATACCTTATGCACAAGTCGTCAGACCAATGCATGCAATTCTATCAGATAAAAACTATATGATGCACATGTCCAGAAACAAGCATAGTTTTAAATCAAGCAATAGAGCCAATAGCTCTTCAATCTCTTCTATTCAATCAATTCGATAGGTTCAATCTTCTTTCTTTTTAATCGATCGATAGGTTCAATAGCACACAGTACGAGTTATTCATACAATTATATCTTTAGCAGTTTAATATAAGAAAACAGGCAAGCAGAATATATTATAAGCGAGCATGATAATGATTCTATAAATCTAGCATGCAATTTCTATCTCTTGTATTCTAAGAATGTAATTCTACCTTACTAAAGCAATGAAACAGAGCATGTTCAAGCAAACATTCTACTCTACTCCTTAACATAGTAGGGGTTCATTCTAACTTTAGCATACAAGAATGGATAAGTTTATGACATCTTATTACTTTTCTTAGTAGCATATAAATAGTTCGTTTGATAGCTGTGTCCGTGTAACTTAACATGCAATATTCTATTCTTTTACTTACCATGGATGGTTCTTTTCAATGACAACCATTACAAGTTCTCTAGATAAGAATACAGGTTTTAGTTCTATCATTTCCATGTGAACATTCTCTACTTAACAACAAGAATTATAAAAACTCAGATTCATTATTAAGGCAAGCAAGAATCATAGAATAAAGTTCTGTCCACTCACTCAGATCAATCGTCTTGTGTTTTGATCGGAGAATTCTTCGAGAAGGCTTCCGCTCGAGGCAGCAAAGCGATATCACTTGTACATAGTGCCATCGCGGAGCGGCGCACTACATACTTACCCACCGAGAAAAAGTTTCATCCTCCAAACTCAAGGAGAAACTTTCGATATCCAGAGCAGCGATAGTCCTCATCCCTCGCCATCCTCAATCAAAAAACTCTAGCAATCAGAACTCAATTAAACTCTAGCAATCAGAAATCATATCTCTCAAGCAATAAATTAATCCAGAAAACTTTTACTGGCATCTTTGATAATATTTATAGATTCATTGTATGGAACGCTCATGGCGGGAACGATATCAAGTGGAAAGAAAACATCTTGAGTTGAAGAGAAGCAACAGAATAACCAAAGGATCGTGTTGTTCTGATACCATTTATGTCATGCCCTGATTTTGCAGGGGCAGATCGTTCTCGCTTAGCGCCTTGCGGAACCGATTTTCCTCACATGGGCTTGATGTCGTGCAAGCCTAAGTTGCGCTTACACAAGGCCAAGGCTTAAACAAGGACAAAATAAGCTATTCAGAGTAAGCAGCGGCGATACAACATAGAAGAAGAGTAAAGAACACAATGGCATAAGAAAATAAGCTCTTTATTGATATTCAAGAAGTGTTACAACGACGCTTGGCAGAGATTACAATTCGCTCAAGCTCTCTCTCTCTCTCGATATCAATGACATCGTTCTATATATTACATCCCTTTATACAAAAATATCTTAAAATATCTCGATACGTCTCAAGGCATCGTCTCTAGATTTCCACCTCTTGAGGATGAGGATATGCTATCGCTTCTTCGGACGATCCAGTACCTGCGAACATACAAACTGGTGGGAGGTCAGCACTTTAGGGAAAGTACTGGTGAGTATAAAAGCAACGAACAGAAGCAACACTCTCTAAAACCAATACTAAGTAAGCATGTGATAAAATATTATATTACTAGTGATCTTGCTACTTTTACTTAGGTTTATTTCATGCAGTACAGGATTAAAGTTAGAATACTTCTTTCAAAAATATATCTTTAAAAATATTTTGCATATTCAATACTTTCAAGCATACAGCAGGGACAGTGTTCTATCGTTCAGTGCGCAGCATATATCGTGAGCCATATTCTATTTCTTTAGGAACAATAACAGTGATCTAATAGACTTTTTATCTTATACAAGAGGGCAGCAACATATTCAAGTTAAACATGCAAGTCTAGGAGCAGTACAAGATAGTAAGCTAAATCAATGTATCACTTAAGTAGTGATTCTTCCCCCTTGTCGAACGGTTATTCCAGCAGCAGACATATAAGTTAGTAACAATTTACATATATATATATAGGTACTCTGGCCTGTTCGTCTCTGCATCAAATAGATATGTATGCAAGATGGCTAACCTAGCATAAGCCCTAATTATATGATGGCCCCCAAGTGTTGGATTCCCGGGATTAGCAGTTGGGACGTACAAGCCTATCTCCCTAATGACGGATCGACTAATAGCTGTTGAGACACATGGTTGCTTTGCACTAAAATATTTTAAAACTAGCACCCGTGACTCATGGTTCAGCACTACACTAATAGCCACATCCCCCAAATTACGAGGACTACAAGCCTCAGGGTGTTCGATTAGCCTCTTCCAGGCCGAACGATTCCTAGTGTCCCAGGATACCGCTCGAGAGATCCGATATCTTGTGCACAAGTTGTCAGACCAATGCATGAATGCAATTCTATTAGATAAAGAATATGATTCACATATCCAAAAACAAGCAGAGTTTTCAATCAAGCGATAAAGCCAATATCTTTTCAATCTCTTCTATTCAATCAATTCGATAGGTTCAATCTTCTTTCTTTTCATTCGATCGATAGGTTCAATAACACACAGTATGAGTTATTCATACAATTCTATCTTTAGCAGTTCAATATAAGGAAATAGGCAAGCAAAACATATTATAAGCGAGCACGATAATAATTCTATAAATCTAGCATACAATTTCTATCTCTTGTATTCTAAGCATGTAATTCTACCTTACCATAGCAATAAAACAAAGCGGTAAAACCCCTAATCCTAAAAACCGTATTTACTTTTTTCTATTAAATAATTAATTTAATTGTAGTAATTATGAGCTAATTAGGAGAAATAGAATTTATTTAATTTTTATTTTAGGTGTTTGTGAATTTAGGAGATTTATGGAGTCATTATAAATTTTTCTAATTTATTCCAGGTAGGAGACCCCGTGGACAGTTGCTAGCTTAATGGTATGCAATAATATAATTTTTAGAATTTTTCTATGTGTATATATATATATATATATATATATATATATATATATATATATGGCTTTTGAATAGAATAAAGAAAAGAAAAGAAATAAAAGAAAAAGGAAAAAAGGAAAAAAGAAAAAGAATTTAAATCCTTAATAGTTTTAAAAACCCGCAACCCACTAATCCTTAAACCCCTTAGCCTTAGCTATTCCTACCCGCCTAACCCTATAGCCCGCTTAGGACTAAGAATAAGAGCAGCAGCAGCATCCAGCGGATGCTAAAACCCCCCTCCCCCCCGCGATTCGACAACCCTCTCTTTCCTATATATATCCTCCTTCATTCGATCAAAACCCTAAACCTAAACTCTCATCCCTCCCTTACCATCTAAACACCGCCGACCGCCAGCGGGACTGCTGAGCCACCGCGTCCAGCCGCCGGAAACCGACCCCGATGACCGCGACACCGCGCAGCCCCGCACGTTACAGTTTCAATCAACAACTTACCTGTGTTCCAGCCCTATTTTTTGTCACCTCGCTGAACCAATCTCGACCCCGTTTTCACCGGTACGTTCACCACTTAACCCTCTCCAATATCTGTATGATAGTAGACCTCGAACATCGTGTAACCCTAAGCGAACACATCGTCCAAGTTGACAAAAAAAGATAACTTTTGGGTATCGCAGAAAACTACGGTAACTACCTATGTTTCCGGATTCGTATCTCCCACCACAGAGATCCGAATTCGATTTTTCTTTTTGATATACGGAGACCACTTGACCTAGTTTAATTTCTGTTAATTATATTAATCAATTAACTGCTGTATATAGAATTAAACCAGTTAAAAAAACCCTAAAATATACTTTTTCCAGATTTCTAAAAATTGCGATAAGGAGCGCACCTCGCCAAACGGGACCGCCTCGTCGTGTACCAAGTGTACCAAAGGGTGCGCAGCGTACCCGGACGTATGAGATTTTGCGAAAACTGATTTGTACGCGTGTGCGCGTCGAAATCAGCCCGTATCCGCAACAAATCCCCCATGTCGTAACTTTTGCGAAAGCCCTGCGCATTTAGTGCACGCTGGTCTGATTGCGACGAAACTTGCGCCACCAGACTCGTGGTATCGCACTGGTCCTGTAAGCCAATTTTCACACAGTTCTGAGACAGTTGACCAAGTCGCCAATTGGCGGGCCCTACGGTTGACTTTTTGGGCAAATTTGTGTTCGGCTCACCGGAATCCAAAATTGGAAGTACCTTTGAGTTCGTATTGACATTTAGAATTAGTTTGACCTACAATTTGTTCTATTTAGAGACCATTACCTCTGGCACGCTTTTCGGTGCAAGGTGGCCCATATGAGGAGCCCACTTTGACCCGAAATTACCGTTTTGCTCCTGTGTCTAAATTGGACGAAAGAAAAGTACTTTCTAGCTATTTTGCTTATTTTGGGAACATTGGTGATGTCTATTTCAGCATCCGAAGATATTTGTTTTGAGGCCATAGCTTCTGATCCTGTGGGTTGGACTTTTGGACGTTATACTTTGCAGCTTTCTTACCAGGCAAGATACCTTGCCAAATTGTTTACAGTACTTTTGTATGCTATTTATATTTCTTTATATTCATTGCATTTCTGTATATTTATTGCATGTATAGTTTCGTTCAGTCATTACTATATATTAGATATGTTGACACACACTTGACACCTAGTATCATGAGAGGACAATCATTAGGCGTATGGGCTTTAACCACTCTGGTAAACCGTAGTATATAGCTCGCACTATGGGCGTGTATCGCGCTGGTCGCTACCCCCGAGGTATGACGATTTTTGATGTCCACTGGCGGGTGTGTGAGTTGTGAGGCTTAGATCGAGTAGCCTACCCTTGCCCTTACGTCAAAAAGTTGTCCTCATTTGCATTCATATAGATTGTCTTGTACAGCATACTTATATATTTTCAAACATTATGCATGTTTACTGTATTCAAATTGGCCTGCTTCTATGTATCTTGTTACGTCCCTCTGAGGACCTGGTCCCTTTTCAGGTGTAGATATTCATGACTATTCACAAGAGCACGGATCGGGACTTACCACTTATCTCTTCCGAGGAGGCCTTACCCTCTGAGCATCATTGATTATCTCTAGCGATGGACCGCTTCGCTGATACACTTCTATTATCATCTTATTTATATTAGAGATTTACCCTTCTCCCTTATATTATTATTGATATAGTCTTTGGTAGTAGATTTGTCTCCACCCGACTATTATTTTGGATTATTAAGACTCATTATTCTAGTTTATTTATTTCCTTTTTATGAGTTGTTGTGTGGATGAGATTTAGTATATCGGTGACTTGTGATAATATTTATACCACATGTGAGTTTATATTCATATTACAGCGTACGTGTGTATTATGGTATCCACATATTGGAGTTGCCATATACATACGACTGGCATGCTTACGTGTTTCTAGTCCTACGTATTTTGGGACTGGGGCGTGACAAGAGCATGTTCAAGAAAACTTTCTACTCTACTCCTTAACATGGCAGGGGTTCATTCTAACTTTGGTATACAAGAATGGACAAGTTTATGATATCTTATTACTCTTCTTAGTAGCATGGCAATTGTTCGTTTGATTGATGTGTCTGTGTAACTTAAAATGCAATATTCTATTATTTTACTTACCATGGCAAGGTTCTTTTCAATGACAAGCATTACAAGTTCTCTAGTTAAGCATACATATTTTTGTTCTATCATTCCCATGCGAACATTCTCTACTTAGCAATAAGCATTATAAAAACTTAGATTCATTATTAAGGCAAGCAAGAATCAGAGAATGAAGTTTTGCCCACTCACTTAGATCAATCGTCTTGTGTTTCGATCGGAGAACTCTACGAGAAGGCTTTCGCTCGAGCCAACAAAGTGATATCTCTTGTAAATAGTGCCATCGCGGAGTGGGGTACTACATACTTATCCACCCAAAAAAAGTTGTCCTCCAAACTCAAGGAGAAACTTTCGATATCCAGAGCAGCGATAGTCCTAATCCCTAGCCTTCCTCAATCGAAAAACTCAAGCAATCCAAAGTTAATAAAACTCTAGCAATCAAAAATCATATCTCTTAAGCAATAAATCAATCCAGAAAACTTTTGTTGGCATCTTTCATAATATTTATGGATTCATACATATGGAACACTTTTTGCGGCATGATATCAAGTGGCAATGAAATATCTTGAGTTGAAGCGAAGCAACGGAATGGCCAAAGGATCGAGTTGTTCTGATACCATTTATGTCACGTACCGATTTCGTAGGGGCAGATCATCCTCGCTTAGCACCTTGTGGAACTGATCGTCCTCGCATGGGCGTAATACCGTACAGGCCTAAGTTGCACTTGCACAAGGCCAAGTCTTGAACAAGGACAAAATAAGCTATTTAGAGTAAAAAATAGCGGTACAACATAGCAGAAAAGTAAAGAACACAATAACATAAGAAAATAAGCTCTTTATTGATATTCAAGAAGTGTTACAGTGGCGCTTGGCCGAGATTACAATTTGCTCAAGCTCTCTCTCTCTCTCTCTCTCGATATTAATGATATTGTTCCATACAATACACCCCTTTATACAAAAATATCTTAAAATATCTCGATACGTCTCCAGGTATCGACTCCAGATTTCTGGCTCCTGAGGATGAGGATATGCTATCGCTTCTTCGGATGATCCAGTACCTGCGAACAAGCAAATTGGTGGGGGGTCAACACTTTGGAAAAAGTACTGGTGAGTATAAAAGCAACGATCAGAAGCAACACTCTCTAAAACCAATACTAAGTAAGTATGTGATAAAATATTACATTACTAGTGATCTTGTTACTTTTACCTAGGTTCATTTTATGTAGTACAGGATCAGAGTCAGATTACTTCTTTCAAAAATATATCTTTGAAAACAGTTTGCATATTCAATACATTCAAGCTACAGTAGGGACAATGTTCTATAGTGCAATGCACAACATGTATCGTGAGCCATATTTTGGAACAATAACAGCGATCTAGTAGACTTTTTATTTTATACAAGAGGGCAGCAACATATTCAAGTTAAACATGCAAGTCTAGGAGTAGTACAAGATAGTAAGCTAAATCAATGTATCACTTAAGTAATGATTCTTATCCCTCGCCGAACGGTTATCCCTACAGCAGACATACAAGTTAGTAACAATTTACATAGATATATGGGTACTCTGGCCTGTTCGTCTCTGTATCAAACGAATATGTATGCAAGAAGGCTAACCTTGCATGCTCCCTAACTATATGATGGACCCCGAGTGTTGGATCCCCATAATTAGCAGTTGGGACGTATAAGCCTATCTCAATAATGACGGATCGACTAATAGTTGCTGAGACACATGGTTGATTTGCACTAAAATATACTCAAACTAGCACCCGGGACTTATGGTTCAGCACTACACTAATAGCTACACCTCCCTAATCGCGAGGACTATAAGCCTCAGTGTTTTCGATTATCCTCTTATAAGTCGAACGGTTCCCAATGCCCCAGGATACCGCTCGAGAGAACCGATACCTTGTGCACAAGTTGTCAGACTAATGCATAAATTTAATTCTATCAGATAAAGACTATATGATGCACATGTCCAGAAACAAGCATAGTTTTCAATCAAGTGATAGAGCCATTAGCTCTTCAATATCTTATATTCGATTGATTTGATAGGTTCAATCTTTTTTCTTTTCAATCGATCGATAGGTTCAATAGCACACAGTACAAGTTATTCATACAATTCTATCTTTAGCAGTTCAATATAAGAAAACATGCATGTGGAACATATTATAAGCGAGCACGATAACAATTCTATAAATCTAGCATACAATTTTTATCTCTTGTATTCTAAGCATGTAATTCTACCTTACCATAGCAATGAAACAGAGCATGTTCAAGCAAACTTTTTACTCAACTCCTTAACATAGCAGGGGTTCATTCTAACTTTACATACAAGAATGGACAAGTTTATGACATTTTATTACTCTTTATCACGACCCGCACTCGGAAAAAGGGCACGAGTAGTGAACAACGACCAGCCTATAATGCAACATCGATGGTAGAACGCTGTCTGGGTCAACCATACTATCTAAACATCTCGTATAATATATATAAGGTACCTGTCAATGTTATCTCAACTCCAAACGAAGGAACAATATGGTATATGATAATGGTAAATAATACTCAATCACAATATCAAACTAGAGGAGGATGAAAGCACGATATGGAATAAAAAAGAAAAATAAGAGTCAAAATACATTCACAAGTCAAAATCCATAAGTCTAGACATAGCCACTCCCAAAATAATATTGTAACCTCCGATTTCCAATTTCCAAAATAATTAGATTTTAATCTATTTTAAAATATCAAGTTTTATAAAATATTTCTACTTGAAAATTTTTATTTTGATTTTGAACGATGTCTGATTTTAGAAGGTAATTTAAAAATCTTTATAAAAATCATTTTTTCTAAATGACGATGTATTACAAAATAAATAAATAAATAATAATATATATTTCTAGTTTCAAATATTTATTGGCTTGAGTCATAAAATTATTGTTTTGACTAAATAGTTATTTAAAAGACTAGTTGATAAAATAAAATAGATTTTTATTGGGATAGTAAATAAATGAATTACATATTTCCTAATATTTTGAAAAATGAGTTTAATTAGTAGCTAATCAAAAGCTTCTTAAAAATATTTTCTTAAATTTCTTTTCTATTTAATTTATCGTTTTTCGTCTCCCATTCACGCCCCATTCTTCCCACATGAAAAGCCCTTTATATTTAATTCTGGGCCATTCATCATTGGGCCAACCCGCAACCCTTTATCCCACACCATCTCTCCCTATTTAGGTTCTCATTCTCACATTTCCCTAGAAACCCTAATCTTCAATTCATTGGCTAGCCTCCACAATTCCCAAGCCAACAAGCCATCACCATCATCTTGTGTGCTCGTGTCCGTGTGTCCAGCATCACCGTGTCAGCCGTGATGGCCTCGGGTCCGACCCCGGGTGTCCCACCGTATCCATTTCATTTCCTGTGTCCAGATTTACAGTTTACAACCAGCTTTTCCGTGTCCGACACACCCGGACACCCCCTCCACATCCACCACTGTACACAGCATCTCCGTGTCCGGCAAACCCGGACACGTCCACAGTAAAGCACCCATCGTGTCCTGCCCCGGACACGATCCACAGACCCAACCCCGACACAAAACCCTAACCCTAACCTACTCCGGCGATCGCCGTGGCCGCCCAGCCCGCCGAGACCTCCGCCGCTGGAACGAAACCACCGCAGCCGCCCAGATCTGTCGTGTTCCACCACCGCTGGAGCCGCCTCGGACACCACCTCCACCTCCGCCGAGAAGAACCACCGTGGCCGCTGAAGCCGGTAGCCGCCGTCGAGCAGCCGCCGCTGCTTCCGAGACCCGCCTCGAGTCGAGCCGCCGCAGAGGATCCCTTCGCCGCCGAGTTCCTGCTGCGCCTCGGGCCGCCTCACCTGCGCCGACGCCCTGCTCGACGGAGCCTCACCGCGACCTCGCCGGAAAACCTCGGGTGAGGTTTCCCTCTCTGCTTTCCTTTTTTTTTTCCTTTCTGTTCTGTAGTTAGTAAGTAAAGTAGTAATATAATTAGTTTTAATTAATTTAACGTTAGTAATTAAATTAATGGTTTAAGTATATAATTAATTAGTTTAGTTAATATATGATTTATTAGTTAATTATATTAGTTAGTTTGATTAATTATTTAATAATCAGTTGATTAAGTTAATTAATCAGTAAAGTTAGTTAATCAGTAAGTAAATCAATAGTTGATATGTTAGTTTAAGTTAATTGATTAATATAATTAGTAGTTAATTATAATTAATCAAGTAGTTTATCTATATTGGTTAATTGTTATTTTTGTTAATTAAATTATATAATCAGTTTAGTATATATAATTAGTATTTTATATAATTAGTTTAATTCATGAAATTAGTATATATAATTTGGTTATTTTATATAATTTGGTTATATTAATATGTAATTAGCTAGTTTATGTAATTAGTTATTTTTATGTAACAAATTAAAAGGGTTTTAAATTATGTAAATAAAATAATTTTGGGGTTTCTATAATTAATTAAAAATTATAGTTTCAATAATAAAAAAATAAGATAAATTGGTTATTGGGACTGGTAACTGAAATAACTAGAGATATATAAATATGATGGCTTTTACATAAAGTCTAGTTTTTATAAATAAACTTTTATTTGAAATTATTGTTCAAAATAAGTTCGAAATGATTTATATACGTAAATACGTATTTCTAGTATATGTAATCAATTTAGTATTTATATATATATATTTTAAAAGGTATTTTAGCATATGTACGAGTATACATATATAATGTTCAACTAGTATAAATCAAATATGTATTTAAAGATATATATATATATTGTAAATACATTTAAATTGGTGCATGTATAAATATAGTAAGTATTAATAAGTGTAATGTGTATTATATACGTATCCCTACTAGATGACCTAGTTGACTAGAGCCATGCCTGGCAGAGCCCCTGAGTTCATATATTTGTGTGTGTTTAGTATAGCTTCTGATACAAATATTGTATTGTTTATTATATATTTTTAGGACTGTTGGTTCCTCCAGACGATACTCTGGGACAGGACATTGGTTTTACCAGCTAAGGACCCAAGGCAAGTACATTCTCTGATTAGTTTCTAATTTATGATATCTCCTATGTTCACTGTATCTAGTGTAAATATCCATGTTCTCGACACATTGGTTACACGGATTGGTATACACGGATCTCGTCATGAGATGTTATTCCTTATTCATGGTGTAGCTTGTACAAGTCTTGTTTCCCTTGTTATCTTGTGCATGTACAGACACTGATTCCCGGGGAGATTTGCTACCTTCCTAGGGAATCCTGTGCCATAGCGTACCATGATTAGATCTACTATACCAGTCGGGGGGTTTGGGGAGTATTTTAGTGTAGATATGTGATCATACCCAACTATCCATGCATCATAGCTCACCCCACATCTCACGTCGGGTGCGGCCTGACCATCTCCATGCCTCATAGCTGTTACGTGTGATTAGCCTGACCTCTCCCTGCATCATAGCTAACCAACGGTTAGCCTGACCTTCCATGAATCATAGCTAATCACATGTAACCAGCCTGATCAAGTTCCCAAGCCGATCACATGTTAAAGCTAGTACTCACACACTTAGTCATAGGTTTCTTGCTCATGGACATATTGTTTCTTTTCCTGCATTTACTTACAGTATTTCCAGTACTTCTCTCATTGTACATTCTCGTACTTACACATGCATCTGGTATGTTTCCATCTAGAACTGCTACATAGTTTATGTCATTTATATAGAACTGCTAGTTAGAGATGTACTTTGCTCCTTCCTGACTGGAAAATATTTTTCCAGACTGTGACATTAGTAGACTGGGTTCTGACTCTTGGGGATTGGAAGTTAAGGATTGCAGGTATGTTATGTTATCATTAGACTTGTGCTGTATTCTTTTATTTCTTCATTTCCTATCGTGCTGTAGTTGTGATTGAGTATTTCTAGATTTATTTTATGATATCCACGACTCCTTATGGAGTTGGATACTAGCGTGAGATTGTTTAGATAGCACTTGACCTAGACAGCGTTCTACCGCCGATGCTGCGGCGTAGGCTGGACGTACCCACGCTCTCGTGCCCCTAAACCGGGTGCGGGTCGTGACACGTTTTAGTGGTGGCCCATGCAGGTCAGACTTCGCAAGTTGTGCGATGTCGTGGTAGTGCGACGTCTTAGTTGTACTACTGCATACCTGCTATAGAATATAGGACATAGGATACTAGGATGAGAGAGGATACTCAATCACAAATTCTTGAGAGATTCCTGGGACGACCCCTTGAGAATCTTATTCCAATTTAAATCTTTTTCCTTGATTTCGTCCGCTCTCGCTTGTTGTCACTGAACTTGATTCTTGTTGAGCAGTTATTAAATTAATTTTGGTATCATTGTTGAGTTGATTCTTGTTGACCAGTTGTTAACTTTAATTCCTGGTATCGTTGTTGAGTTGATTTCAAATTGAGATGAATTTTTACGGACTAGGATTTATGGTATCATCTGATGACATATATTGATGAGGACAGTGAGGAAGGTAAAACGTCTACTTTGGTTATGGAACCTAGAATTTATCGCAGCCATATTAGCTGTGGTGACGAGAACGTAGGAACCTGACTTGGATGTACATACTATAGTTATGAAGCTTAGAGTCTTTCGCAGCCATATCGGTTGGCGTGGCGAAGATTCTAGACGACATGATTATAGAGTGCATACCTTAGTTACGAAACCTATCGTTTATCGCATCTATGCTTACTGGCGTGGCGAGGATTCTGAGTGTCATGATTTCAGACAGACGTGTATGATTATCAGGTTGTATCTTAAATTGGTTCTTAAAATATCATCTCAAGACTTATCTATTTCTGTTATTCCCGGACTTTGTTCCACCACTTCTTTCTTTACTAGCAGTAAAGATACCTTCTGTCCTCAATTCAGTCTTTGAGCTCCTATTCCTTGAGGATTTCTTGTTAAGTATGATAATTAGTGGCTTGTAATTTTGTCTGTATTTTGTATTAGTGTTGACTGTGTTGCTAGTGAGTTGTAAGTGTTTCTTAGTTGGGCATGTGAGCAGTAGGCTTTAATCTAGAGTTAACCCTTAGCATAGTACCTTGTACCAATGATTCTAGGAGTAGTGTCATTAGAGACTGAGAGTTAAGGAAAGTATAGAGTATCAGTGATAGTTCTCAGAGTCAGTATCAGAGCCAATTACCCGTCCTGGATAATCACGATTATGTAATTGAGTAATCTATGTAAACGATTAAGTATCCGGGAATTGTGTTAAGGAGTTATGGAGCATGATGTCCAATTGGATGATTGATATCGAAAATGTTAAAGGTAAAGAAATGTATATGTATAAAGGGTTTAATGAGATGTCATAAGTAGAGAAATATCAGGATTAGTAATGGAAGTTGTGAAGCGTATCACGGACTAGTTTAATAGGCTTTAAAGGATTGAAGGAAATACATATACAACCATCGAGATGAGGAACCATACACATACCCATGAGAGTAAAGAAACATGAGTGTTATAGAGGATACAGGTGATCATGAGTCTAATGAGCTTGATGAGATAATCCATTAATACAGCTAGTGATATAATACCGAGAGTGCCGATGATTCTATATCAAGGATTATTGAAAATGGTGCTAGTAACAGTAAGCACTCGGTGTGATGATAATTAGATGATATACCAGCTGACATAAATTGAAATTATGAAAGAAAACACCGTTGATGATAACTTTGATCATTGGAGGTAATAGTGCAAGTGATTCGGGCAGTACAAATTTAGTACACAGTTCTAAACAATAGAGGTATTGAGTGCACCTTGAGTATCAGACCGTGAGCACTCATATGTATATTGAGGAGTTATAAATTAAAAGGTGGAAATGAATTTTAAATTTTCAGAATTTTTAAGGAGTTGAGATTTTATGTTGTTAAAATATTGAGGATTTAAATTTGATTCACTAAACATAGTTAAGGCTACAAAGATTTTAGAAGTGATTAAATTTTATTTCGATGTGAAATATCTAATATTGAGGAGGTATATGCATTTTATTTTAAGTTGATCGGGAAGTTAAACCTTGACGATTATTTGGAGGATTAATTTTTGGTAAATATAAATATTAAAATATGATTAGTTGATATGGGTACCAGTGTACATGAATAGAAAATTGTTAGTGTGCTAGAGTTAAGTGTTTGTTAGAGATAGTAGACACTACAAGTAATATGTTAACATGATCCTTCTTCCTTCCTAATGTTCCTTTTCTTTCGCCTTTCGATTGATTGATTGATTTTCCTAGTACTGTGGTTCACATGCATGATTTTCTTGTTAGAATATAACTAGTAGTACCCCCTAACAGAGACTGAAATACCATGACAAGACACATGACCTATATTTTCTTAAATTGCATGGCTGTAGGTAGAGTTTTCTTAAACCATGATCATTGGGTTTGACCATAGCAAAGATTTATGACGAGGTTATGACGGACAAAAGAGACAAGAGGATTAAATTGTGGATGAGCATTAAATTAAATAAAGGATTTAAGGGTTGTTATAACGGAGTTGATGGATCATTGATTTTATGAAAATCGAGGTATGATTGAAATTCGAGGACAAACAATTACTTAAAGGGAGAATTAAGAAATTCACAGAGCCAAAAATTTGAGGATTTGTTAATTTTAAGGAGGTCTTGATATGATTGATTTGATTATTAAAAATTTGAGAAATTGAGAGATTATCATTTTATCTATTTGATTGCAAGATAGAAATTTTATATAGTATGAATGTTGCATTGAAGATACTGGAAGCATCGCATCGTTGAGTATTGAGGAAAAAAGAAAAGCAGGAAATAAAATTGTAAATGGAATAGTGTCAAATTAAATTCTTGGGATGAGGAGTTAGATTGGAATAAGCATCAATTGAATTTAGTTAGATGATTGATGAGTGTTAAAGTTAAATTTTGGGATGCAAATTTTTAAGTTTTATGAATATGCATTGATTTGGATTGGATAGTAAATTTTGTATTCAGTTATTTACTCAAAATTTGAGGAGATTATGATACGACTGGAATTAAATTAAAATATTGAGGGACTGAGTAGTAAAAATTTTACATTGGGATAATAAATTCAGAGGATGAAAAAAAAATATATATATATAGTTCAAAATTCGGAAACATTATACATACGGATAAAGAAATATGGAATGAAATAAAGCTCATGGTAAAGAAGATTTTAATATAATTGATTATGGGATCGTATAATTGAAGGTCGTAAGGTTAGATCAGGGTATATTGAGGTTGTGATCTAAATTAAAATCTTGACCATGACAGTAACATTTGAACCGAAGAAAATAATCGAGGTATAGTTGATGCTAAGATAAACAAACTCGAATTTGATAATAAGGATTTTTGGACATGTAATAAATTTTGATTCAGAAATTCTAAGATCTAATCTAATAAAGTTTGTGAAATTTGGAACTTTTATAGATATTAGTTAATGATGAATCACAAGATTGAGAAAAGTAAGATGAACGAGGATAAAAAGGAAGGATTATTTTCTGAAGGTAGTAAAGACTACTCTTTTTCCTAGAAATCAAGAAAGGCGATTAGATGTCTCTTGATTACATTCTGGAAGATGTATTTAAGTTTCTTAAATCAAATTGTCGACTGTATCTTTCGAATTAGCTATAACTTTCATGTCTATATCATTAATTATACTAGGTCTTCCTTGGTTTAGTTACTTTGAAAAGGTAACGTGCATTATTCAAATTATCTGTTTTTGTGATCGTGTCTACTTCCCAAACCTAAACTTTCTAGAGGATTCAAGGCCGAGCCATGATTCCTTCAAGATATTCCTGTCTTAAACCATATTTTCTTTTCTTCATGTTTTCTTCTGTTTGGTAAATATTATCCTTATAGAAATATTTTCTTCAATGATATATTCATCATTATGAGCAACAAAATTTTTCTATCCTAGTCGTCCCTAAATTTCGAGGACGAAATTTTTCTAAGGTGGATAGACTTGTAACCTCCGATTTCCAATTTTCAAAATAATTAGATTTTAATCTATTTTAAAATATCAAGTTTTATAAAATATTTCTACTTGAAAATTTTTATTTTGATTTTGAACGATGTCTGATTTTAGAAGGTAATTTAAAAATCTTTATAAAAATCATTTTTTCTAAATGACGATGTATTACAAAATAAATAAATAAATAATAATATATATTTCTAGTTTCAAATATTTATTGGCTTGAGTCATAAAATTATTGTTTTGACTAAATAGTTATTTAAAAGACTAGTTGATAAAATAAAATAGATTTTTATTGGGATAGTAAATAAATGAATTACATATTTCCTAATATTTTGAAAAATGAGTTTAATTAGTAGCTAATCAAAAGCTTCTTAAAAACATTTTCTTAAATTTCTTTTCTATTTAATTTATCGTTTTTCGTCTCCCATTCACGCCCCATTCTTCCCACATGAAAAGCCCTTTATATTTAATTCTGGGCCATTCATCATTGGGCCAACCCGCAACCCTTTATCCCACACCATCTCTCCCTATTTAGGTTCTCATTCTCACATTTCCCTAGAAACCCTAATCTTCAATTCATTGGCTAGCCTCCACAATTCCCAAGCCAACAAGCCATCACCATCATCTTGTGTGCTCGTGTCCGTGTGTCCAGCATCACCGTGTCAGCCGTGATGGCCTCGGGTCCGACCCCGGGTGTCCCACCGTATCCATTTCATTTCCTGTGTCCAGATTTACAGTTTACAACCAGCTTTTCCGTGTCCGACACACCCGGACACCCCCTCCACATCCACCACTGTACACAGCATCTCCGTGTCCGGCAAACCCGGACACGTCCACAGTAAAGCACCCATCGTGTCCTGCCCCGGACACGATCCACAGACCCAACCCCGACACAAAACCCTAACCCTAACCTACTCCGGCGATCGCCGTGGCCGCCCAGCCCGCCGAGACCTCCGCCGCTGGAACGAAACCACCGCAGCCGCCCAGATCTGTCGTGTTCTACCACCGCTGGAGCCGCCTCGGACACCACCTCCACCTCCGCCGAGAAGAACCACCGTGGCCGCTGAAGCCGGTAGCCGCCGTCGAGCAGCCGCCGCTGCTTCCGAGACCCGCCTCGAGTCGAGCCGCCGCAGAGGATCCCTTCGCCGCCGAGTTCCTGCTGCGCCTCGGGCCGCCTCACCTGCGCCGACGCCCTGCTCGACGGAGCCTCACCGCGACCTCGCCGGAAAACCTCGGGTGAGGTTTCCCTCTCTGCTTTCCTTTTTTTTTTCCTTTCTGTTCTGTAGTTAGTAAGTAAAGTAGTAATATAATTAGTTTTAATTAATTTAACGTTAGTAATTAAATTAATGGTTTAAGTATATAATTAATTAGTTTAGTTAATATATGATTTATTAGTTAATTATATTAGTTAGTTTGATTAATTATTTAATAATCAGTTGATTAAGTTAATTAATCAGTAAAGTTAGTTAATCAGTAAGTAAATCAATAGTTGATATGTTAGTTTAAGTTAATTGATTAATATAATTAGTAGTTAATTATAATTAATCAAGTAGTTTATCTATATTGGTTAATTGTTATTTTTGTTAATTAAATTATATAATCAGTTTAGTATATATAATTAGTATTTTATATAATTAGTTTAATTCATGAAATTAGTATATATAATTTGGTTATTTTATATAATTTGGTTATATTAATATGTAATTAGCTAGTTTATGTAATTAGTTATTTTTATGTAACAAATTAAAAGGGTTTTAAATTATGTAAATAAAATAATTTTGGGGTTTCTATAATTAATTAAAAATTATAGTTTCAATAATAAAAAAATAAGATAAATTGGTTATTGGGACTGGTAACTGAAATAACTAGAGATATATAAATATGATGGCTTTTACATAAAGTCTAGTTTTTATAAATAAACTTTTATTTGAAATTATTGTTCAAAATAAGTTCGAAATGATTTATATACGTAAATACGTATTTCTAGTATATGTAATCAATTTAGTATTTATATATATATATTTTAAAAGGTATTTTAGCATATGTACGAGTATACATATATAATGTTCAACTAGTATAAATCAAATATGTATTTAAAGATATATATATATATTGTAAATACATTTAAATTGGTGCATGTATAAATATAGTAAGTATTAATAAGTGTAATGTGTATTATATACGTATCCCTACTAGATGACCTAGTTGACTAGAGCCATGCCTGGCAGAGCCCCTGAGTTCATATATTTGTGTGTGTTTAGTATAGCTTCTGATACAAATATTGTATTGTTTATTATATATTTTTAGGACTGTTGGTTCCTCCAGACGATACTCTGGGACAGGACATTGGTTTTACCAGCTAAGGACCCAAGGCAAGTACATTCTCTGATTAGTTTCTAATTTATGATATCTCCTATGTTCACTGTATCTAGTGTAAATATCCATGTTCTCGACACATTGGTTACACGGATTGGTATACACGGATCTCGTCATGAGATGTTATTCCTTATTCATGGTGTAGCTTGTACAAGTCTTGTTTCCCTTGTTATCTTGTGCATGTACAGACACTGATTCCCGGGGAGATTTGCTACCTTCCTAGGGAATCCTGTGCCATAGCGTACCATGATTAGATCTACTATACCAGTCGGGGGGTTTGGGGAGTATTTTAGTGTAGATATGTGATCATACCCAACTATCCATGCATCATAGCTCACCCCACATCTCACGTCGGGTGCGGCCTGACCATCTCCATGCCTCATAGCTGTTACGTGTGATTAGCCTGACCTCTCCCTGCATCATAGCTAACCAACGGTTAGCCTGACCTTCCATGAATCATAGCTAATCACATGTAACCAGCCTGATCAAGTTCCCAAGCCGATCACATGTTAAAGCTAGTACTCACACACTTAGTCATAGGTTTCTTGCTCATGGACATATTGTTTCTTTTCCTGCATTTACTTACAGTATTTCCAGTACTTCTCTCATTGTACATTCTCGTACTTACACATGCATCTGGTATGTTTCCATCTAGAACTGCTACATAGTTTATGTCATTTATATAGAACTGCTAGTTAGAGATGTACTTTGCTCCTTCCTGACTGGAAAATATTTTTCCAGACTGTGACATTAGTAGACTGGGTTCTGACTCTTGGGGATTGGAAGTTAAGGATTGCAGGTATGTTATGTTATCATTAGACTTGTGCTGTATTCTTTTATTTCTTCATTTCCTATCGTGCTGTAGTTGTGATTGAGTATTTCTAGATTTATTTTATGATATCCACGACTCCTTATGGAGTTGGATACTAGCGTGAGATTGTTTAGATAGCACTTGACCTAGACAGCGTTCTACCGCCGATGCTGCGGCGTAGGCTGGACGTACCCACGCTCTCGTGCCCCTAAACCGGGTGCGGGTCGTGACAAATATATACATGCAGGATTCTCCCTTAGAGCAGGAGAACCTAGTGCCAGTGACCGAGGAGGCCTAGTTTTATATTTTGGATATTGTAATAGAATGGCTCGCTGTCTTATGTCCCATAATAAGTGGGACACTGATCCACAAGCCAATAATCTGAAAAAATAGATCCAGTCAGGATTGGAGCAAAATACATACATCTGGAAGTAGTTCCAAATACATAATAGAGCATATATAACAAATAATAGAAAAAAATACAAGATAACTAGCAATAAGAAATAGAATGAACTAGAGTGAACAAGAAATGTAATGGAATAAATAACTGGCAATATGAATAACTGCAAGTAATGGAAATAGATGAAACTAGCTACTGTGCCATAGAGTACAAGTTCATTATGTGATCGGTTTGGGTTAAACACGAATACAATATGGTAACTCAATTACACATGTGATATGTAATCGACATGTACACGAATACACTTAGGCTTGATCACATAAATAACTCCTACTCCCTCGTCCCCAACCAATACTCTTGGATCCATTCACAACACGTTACGAACACGAATATAAGCACACTAAACACGAGTAGTGTATGAACATGAAGTACACGATAATCAATACCCGATACACATGATAAAATATATGTGAAGGAGTACCTGCTGAACACGGTAGGGGATAATATCCCATGACAGGATCCATATAGTACCAATCCATGTAACCACTATATCAGAATCAAGTATACAGTTCTAGAACATGCAACATATACACTATCATGAAATAAAAACTAACTGAGAGATGTACTCGCCTCTGGTCCTGAGCAATAAATGTCTCTCGATGCCCAAGCTGGTGTCACATAAATCTATATATGAAATATCATGTCACTTGAGTGTAAATAAGTGATAAATATGCTACATGAGTCAAAATATGATTTTTTTGGCCATTTCTAGGTCGTACTAGTCAAACTAGGTCAAACTAGTCCAATAGCTTAATTTTTTGTCCATACCTAGCTTCTAGGTTGATTTCAAGTCTAAACTAATGAATACTAGGTTGTACTTAGGTTTCTAGGTTCTAAGGTAATTATCTCGCTTAATACTAACTACACTAGTTATACTAACTATTTACTAGGTACCTATATATACTAGATAGTAAAATACACTAGTAATACTTACTAATTTGTATTACATAATATTAGACTAATTCCCAAACTCATATAAGTAATATCTATCTAATACATATTATTTATAATGCTACCATATAACTTTGACTGTCTACATATGTTAACTGATACTGCAATTAATCAACTAATAAATGACATCTTACTATCTCACAACTAATATCTAAACTAACTTACTAGCATCAAGTGATATCCTATTTATATACTAAGTTAACTTTTATATATATATATATATATATATATATATATATATATATATATATGCTAACTTAGCTTAACTCTAATTGATACTTACCTATACTGGACTAACTGAAACTGGATGCACTAATGCCTTGCAAGCAACTGAACCACCACCAATACTTCTCCTACTTGTTACTGAAACTGCCTACTTATGCTGGGAGTACTACTGCCACATAAAACTTCCTTTCAACACATGTATCTTAGAGTTGCTGCTAGTGTTAAACCAACTGGCCTGCTGCACTTGCTGTTGAACCTTGCAAATGTGTAAGCCTACAAGAACCTTATTGCAAGCTGAATGCAGTCTTGGCCATGCCAATGCTTCCACAACTATTAATAATCTTGTTGCTAATGCTCTGGTGACCCTTGTTGCCACTGTTAATTAGATGCACCTGCTGTTGCTGAGATCTCATTGATTCATCACATATTTTACCTCACAACTACTGACACTCCAAGTATCATCTCATACCCGAGCCCCCATAGCTTGATATGGCCACTACTCTTAACAGTCACTCCTCTAGAAGATGTAAATATCACTAATGCATATGCTCACACCCATACAACCCTTAAAACAAATTCATACATGTATCAGTAAATCGATATACTCATCAATCAACTAATACACCCATCAGGGACTGTTACTCGTATCTAATCAATCTTAAACTATTTTATAACAAACCACAATAAGCCACATTGCTGCCCACTACCTATTCACTACTACTGCTACTCTTACTTGATTGGAACTCGACGCCATCCTACAACACCACCACAATATAATGTGAACAAAATACTTACCAATACCTGAACCCCCATGCTATGTACTGCTACTATTGCTATTATTTTTAGCTCCAGTCTAAATCCTTGCCCTTACCCGAGTCAGCCTCACATTGGCATGCCATCACCCCCAAGTCCAGATACACATAGTGAACACCAAGATACTTATACCTATAAAAACCCGAAACCCCCTTCTTATTGCCAGTAGATCTACCACTACCTCTCTTGTATACCAACTGCACACACACCACACCCGTGATAGCTATATACACTCACATTACAAAAAGCACATAGACACAACTATGTGTATTCACTGATATACCAATCAGTGTATCCTCCACTATTTCAACTTAAAATCGATATCCTGAAACATCCAACATACTGAACATTAGTTCCCCCGTGCATTTGCTATACACTAATACACCCTCACTTCATTTAATTGCCATGCAATTTAGTCGAACTGAAAAGAACTGAAACCAATTCATCACTAACACACCATCCTTAATACTGACACAGTGCAGTGCACAAGGTGCACTGCCTGCACACAGTGTGATCACGGTCACAGAGAGTTCACAACACTCCTCTCACAATAATCAACAAATACATCTAATATATATATATCATACAAACCATATATATATATATATATATATATATATATATATATATATATATATATATATATATATATATATATATATATATATATAACACTTATATTACACACACATAATTGCCATAATGTCAAACACTATGTGTGCAATCTCTAATATACTATGGTACACACTAAATTGAAATACCAAAAACTCCCAATTCTCTATGAATATCATTCCCACATATCAAATACACCTAATAATAGCAATTAAAACTAGTTACAATAGGAAATAAAGAGAATTGCACAAAATTATACAAAATGAACCCCATATCATACTGTATCGTAAAATACCATGATACGGCCTACACGTAACCATTTGTGGACACGTATCTAGTTCCACAACCTCGATCTAAGTCTAATTAGATCTAATTGGTCTCATGATATACAATTGATGTGTCAATATCGTAATTCCTCGAAAATACATACAAAAACCTATGTAGAATTCTCTATATACAACCGATTGGTCTAGAACTTGTTCCTATTGGTAGCCATATGCTATATGATGATTTCTAATGGTCAAAATCATGATTTAGAAGTTAAAATGAAGAGAAATTCAGAATTACCAATTGGAAGATGGATTTAAGGACAAAATCAGGGCACGTTCTCTTCACCAAAGCTCCTCCTCGTTGTGCTCCTTACTTCTTCAAGCACCAAGGCTCCTTGAGGGATAAAAAGAGAGGGAATGTGGGTGAATTGAAGGTCAATTGATGGAGGGATGGAGTAAATTGGGGATATAGAGAATTGAGGATTTCAAAATGAATGCAAATGAAGAGGAGAGAGAGAGAGAGAGAGAGAGAGAGTGAGATGAGAAGCTATATGAGTGGCCGGCCCATATTCCCTCTTCCTTAAGTCATTTTCAATGTCAAATATGTCCCTACTAGTTAGTTATGGGTAGGATTAGAGAAGGGCTAATTTGGAAAGTCTCTAATTAAATCAAATTAAGTCTAAACCTTCTAACTAATTAATGAAAATGTGTCTATTGGGCTTGGTCCATGTTGGGCTCACAAGTTGTCATAAGAAATCTAATTGGGTTCACATGTGTCAAGTATAACTAATAGGATAGTCCACTAACTAATAAATAATATAAGACAATCCATAATTATTAATATAGCATACTAATTAATTATTAAATTACTAAAATAATATAACTATACTAAATTACCCCTATTTCGAAAAGTGGGGGTGACAAACCTAACCTCCTTAGAAAAATTCCATCCTCAAAATTTAAGGAAGAACTAACTACAACAATCAATCACAACAAGCAAGAAAGAATTATACCTCACGGCTCGAACATGTAAGGATATCGCTCGCGCATCTCAGCTTCTCGCTCCCAGGTAGATTCCCTGGAGAGTGATGCCTCCATGCGACGCGTACCAAAGAAATCTTCTGGTTTCGCAGCACCTCCCCCCTGCGATCCAGAATCTCCACAGGTTGCTCTGGGTAGCAGAGAGTCAGACCCACCTTGATCTCATGGCTAGGATCTGCCATGTACCGTCTCAACTGTGACACGTGGAGCACGTTGTGCACTCCCTCTAGTACAGGCAGAAAGTCTAGTCTGTAGGCCACTGCACCGACCCTCTCAAGAATACCAAAGGATCCGATTTACCGTGGACTAAGCTTCCCGTCTCCACCAAAGCGAATCATGTCCCAGGTCAGAGAAATCCTCAAAAACACCAGAACACCAACCTAGAACAAAACACAGCCTTAGCACTCCGACTAAAACAAGCAATCACAAGCAACACAAAATAAGCCTATACCTTAAACTCCAAAGGTCTTCGGTGGCTATCGGCCCAATGCTGCTGTTTGTCCTGCGTCACTCGAAGTCTATCCCTGATAAGCTTCATATTCTCAGCTACATCCACAACCATCTCCGGTCCCAATAAGGCTCTCTCACCAACATCATCCTAAGATAATAGAGTACGACATCTCTGTCCATACAATGCCTAAAATGGTGACATCTTGATACTGGCCTGGTAACTGTTGTTGTAAGCAAACTCTACCAAGTGAAGGTGATCCTACCAAAAGCCTCAAAAATCCAAAACACAAGTGCGTAACATATCCTCGAGCGCCTGAATAGTCCTTTCCGACTGCCTGTCTGTCTGAGGGTAATATGCACACAAGAACTCCATGCAATCTGACTATCTGCTGCTTATATATCTCTGCGAGATTCTCCGAAGATGTACCCACCTTAAATGGCAAGAAGTGGGCCAATTTGGTCAACCTATCTACGATGACCCAAATTATGTCTTTTCCTCCAAGAGAACGTGAAAGTCCCAAAACAAAATCCATCGTCACATGCTCCCATTTTTACTATGGAATGGGTAAAGGCTGAAGCAATCCACCTGGCCTGCTGAAATACCAAATATCTGGATACGAAGCTCGCTACCTCCCGCTTCATACCATACCACCAAACTTTCTCTCTCATCTCTCTATACATCTTATTGGCACCTAGATGTATAGAGTACTGAGATCGATAAGCCTCATAAAGAACCTTCTCACGCAATGCTCCACTCGGCACACACAATCCGATATCATGCCACAATGATCTATCATCCGTAATAGTGAAGTCCTCTGCCAATCCCATCCGGACCGGCACTATGATGCACCTCAGAGACTCATCCTCAAATTATATGGCTCTAATCCTGTCTATCAACTCTGACTGTACCTGAAGTACCCACATCTGTGCCGTAACTCCAGGAACTACCACCTTAATACCTAATCTATCAAAATCGGCTAATAAATATCTGTCCCTGGTCAAGTACATAGCTACTGGATACCTGCTCAATGCATCAGCGACTACGTTGGCCTTCCCTAGATGGTACAACAAAGAAATATCGAAGTCCTTCATCAACTCCAACCATCGTCGCTGCCTCATGTTGAGCTCTTTCTGTGTAAACACATACTTCAAGCTCTTATGGTCTGTAAAGATCTCTACACGCTCTCCGTACAAGTAGTATTTTTATAGCTTTAGAGCAAAGATGACTGCTGCAAACTCTAAGTCATGGGTAGGATAATTCTTCTCATGAGGACATAATTGCCTGGAAGCATAGGAAATAACCTTCCCGTTCTGCTGCAACACGCATCCCAAACCCTTACCCGAAGCATCACTATATATAGAAAATCTCCATGTCCCTGATGGCAACGTTAACATTGGAACTGTAGTCAACCTCTTCTTCAGCTCCTCAAAAGTGGCCTGACACTCCTCAGTCCAGACGAACTCTTTGTCCTTCCTGGTCAACCTAGTCATCGGCTTTGTAATATTGGATAAGTCCTGAACAAATCTTTGGCAATAGCCTGCCAATCCAAGAAAACTCCTGATCTCTTCCACTGAACTCGGGTAGACTATGACTCAACTACTGATATCTTCTTCGGGTCTACTGAGATCCATTCTCCTGTAATCACATACCCGAGGAATTCAACCTTATCAAGGATGAACTCACACTTCGAAAGCTTGCCATACAGTTTCTCCTATCTGAGAGTCTCCAGAACTATCCTCAGGTGCTTCTCATGCTCCTCCGGGGTCTTCAAATATATCAATATATCAGCAATAAAGACCACCACAAACTGATCCAAGTACTGATGAAACACCTTATTCATCAGGTTCATGAATACTACCGGAGCATTAGTCAACCTAAATAGCATCACCAAGAACTCAAACTACCTATACCTAGTCCTGAAAGCTATCTTCGAAATATCTTTCTTCTTCACTTTCACCTGGTAATACCCCAATCTCAAGTCTATCTCCGAGAATACCTTCGCTCAGCTCAACTGATCAAACAGATCGTAAATCCGCGATAACGAATATTTATTCTTGATAGTGAGGCTGTTGAGAGCCCTATAGTCGATACACATACATACTGACCTATCCTTCTTTGGTATAAATAATACCGGAGCACCCCACGGTAATGAACTAGAGCGGATGAATCCCTTGTCCTGTAACTCATCCACCTACTTTTTCAACTCTGCTAGTTCACTATTGTTCACCCTATAGACGTGCTGTGATATTGGCTCTGCGCCTGACACCAAGTCTATAGAGAACTCTATATCTCCGTCTGGTGGCAACCCAGGCAACTCCTCCGGAAAGACGTCCATATACTCTACAATCAATAGATATGGAGAATCCTGCTCTTCCACCATAGCTCCACAGAAGTCTCCCTCGCTCTGCTCTGCTGCTCCTCTGATGAACTCAAACTCTGGCTCTCCCGGCTTCTGAAATAAAATTTTGCCTCCACGATAATCGATACTAGCATGATGCCTACTCAACCAATCCATCCCAAGTACCATATCATAACTCGAAAGTGGCATTACAAGTAGACACGCGCTCAATTCTTGGCCTCCCAGAGAAACTCTTCGATCCTTACAAATATCGCTGACCAGGATAATGCCACCCCTGATCATGATCATGCAAGTTCTTACCAACGGTTCAGTCTCAAGATGATGCTTCAAAATAAAAGATTCAGATATAAACTATGTGAAGCACCGAAATCAAATAAAGCATAAGCTAGAAAAGAATCAAGATAGACTAAAACTGAAATGACATCACCAATTTGCTCATCCTCCTCGATGGTCAAAGCGAAATCTCGCCCATGCGGTTCACCTCTCTGCTGCTGCTGGTGCTGTATGAACCTCTGCTGCTGTGTCCACAATGGAGGTCCTCTCTACTGTCCTGCTGGCGGTCTCGTGGGTGCTCTCTGTGCCTGGGTGCTTTCCTGAGCTAGACGAGCTAGAGCTTTAGGACAAGCCCTCAACTAGTGGTCTCCTTATCCGTAGAACAAACACTGGCTCAATCTCATCCTACACATATCCCAACCATGTCCCGGCTTCTTACAGAATGGGCAAGGAATAGTTGGCTGGTAGATTCTGCCTGCTGTACTGGCGCTCTAGCTGGTATAAGGAACTGCTGCCTCGGTTATTGGAAGTGTCTCTGATGATGTTGCTGAAAGTGAGGCCGCTTTGCTGGACCCGTACTACTACTAGCTCCTGAGGTATCTCTCATCCTCTTGGTGCCAAGCTCCAAATCATCCTCTGCCTGTTGTGCCTATGCTAGGATCTTCTCAAATGTAGTGGTGTGATAACTACTAGTATGGGATTTGATCTCTCTGTTCAGACCCTTTCTAAACTTTTGGGCCTTCCCCCGAGGATTTTGTCCCTCCATAAAGCGACCTAATCTATAAAACTCCATCACATACTCGTCCACCATCATATTGCCCTAGACGATGTAATGACCCGTTCTGCTGTAGCGGACTGCCGATTTAAACGACAAAAGTGCAACGTCCTGAACCGCTTTGCTCAGCGAGAATACTCGTTTGAGGGAAATGATTTCCAGACTTGGTTCTTCAGGAGTTTTGACTTAGGCTTTCAGAGGCTCGCTCGGAGTATCGCTTGACCAAGACGAATTATTGCTAAGGTGGGTGGCTATGATGAACTTGTCTTTGCTTAGCCAGCACACTTAATATATGGATGTTTCATAATAGTCGCTAGGTGAATCACCCCCTGCATGCTAATAATGAATACAACACACCTAGATAAGGGAATAATTCCAACTTGTATTGCTTGTGTTAGAACATGGAAATGAAATATTGCTTATAATCTGATCCTCGCATGCCAACTTTGCCTTGTGCAACTAGACCCCGCTATGCCTTGAGTAGAACGATGTGTATGTACTCTTCGAAGTGCACTACTACACTCACTATGCCGCACGACCCTAGATTATGTTGCTCGGTAAGTCCCCTTATGATCTCACTTCTCGGCCTACCCTTGGGCCCGAGCCAACATAAATGCTTAAGTTTTCTTATGAGTGCAATGCTTGCCTGCTTATATGTTAAATTGTAATGTTGCCTCAACTTAATATTTGCTACACGAAATCATGCCACAATCAAGTAAATGCTATCCGTACTGTGCATACAACGAGTCAGCCAGAAGACTATTGAATAGTCCTTCTGCGTAATATGAACCTGCAAGTATCCGGGACCGTTAGGTTGCCAAGGCAGTCCCCCTACCAGGGGAATGCATCAAATCAATTTGAACTCTGAATGAGAATCATGTCAAGTTTACATCTGAAACGAGAATCATGTCAAGCAAGAATCAAGAATCAAGAATCACAGGTCGTGGAGCAAATGCTCGTTCAGAATATGAATAATGGATTGTCTTATCAAGATGGAAATTTGGAAGACCCATACTTGCATGTCGCGGACAACTTGTTTAACAAGTGGATCTTCGGGTCTTAGTTCCACGGACGGTCTCTGAGGCACCGGGGCCGATCCGATCCGGATGGAACCCTTTTAGCCTATCCTGTGTTTGGCAGGGTGGCATCTCCACTAATGCCATACCATCCCTGCTCAAAAGGATCTTAGTCTCTTGTACTGAATGAGATGGTTTGTAGTACCGCGTCAAACAAATTTGTTGCATTCCTTCCTCGTTCATAGACTATAACTCGTCCTTTATGGCTATGCCAGCGACAATTGTTCATATAAATAAGTCATTCTCGCTTAGCAGTAATCTGCGTGCGAGTCATTACATCGCATCAAGAATATCTGAGCACCTAAACGATCATGAGTATAACATACTTGTACATATACAACACACCTGATAATCCGAGTAACTCGTGCCCCTGAAACGTAATCTCGTTCATTATACTTGTGTTTGCATTATGCTATTGACCTGGATTCATTATATATGCCCGTGCTTGATTTAACTTAGTTTGCCTTGGACAGGGAAGGATAAATGGTAAGTTGGTAAGTCTTGCCGTGTTTCCTCTTATATCGCACGGTGCACTGCCATACGAGTTAGGCTATTCATCATTGCCATAAAACTGATCCTAGGCAAGATTATAAAGATAACTTAATAGATGGTGCACGGAACCTATTGAATATGTTTGGATTTGTCGAACGGGCGAGTAGCCTCCCCACCAGTGCATTCATGTACTGATAACCCACCAGATTTTTTGTACGATGCGGGAGAACCTTGTTTAGTGCAGATGTCCTCCTTCATACGTGCTAAGGCATGGAGTTCACTCTGGAGCGTTGCGTCCGGGACTGAAGTACATATAGAAGACATAATGTTTGAACATCACCTAAACATCATTCCATAAATGTATCCACTTGGCACGCTTTTACTATTTCAGAGAAAGAGGCTTGAGCGACTTGTAATCTCGGCCTAGCGCTGCCTGTAATACTTGTTTAATATCAATAAAGAGTTTGCTTTACTTCAATACTTGTGTTATTCAATGCTTCCGCTATTGACGACTCAGTGAACTTGTTACCAATCGCCTATGCATTTATATATTTTGCTGGACTCGGACAATTTGTGCGACTTTGTGGCTTAGACCTCTTACCACCAGCAATAAACCTTGGCCTTGCACGGGCGCGGCTTATGCTCGTGCGGCATCACGCCTAGATGGGTCAAGCGATCGTCCTACGGGAGCGCTGGCACGGTGATTCTCGCCTAGCAGGGACGGTCGATTAGCCTGTGGGAGATCGGGGCGTGATAGATGAGATACTGAAACTAGCTCTCTAGAGATGTCAGAGCCACTTCTGGGAAGAACTTTTTGTTGAAAATAACCATAAAAGCTTCCCAAGTAAGTTCCAGCACTGAGATCCTGGGGTCCGTCTTGAACCAAGTCAATAGAGTGTCAAACATCATACTCCCTGCGGCCTCTACCTACAACCTCTTTGGAATCTGTGCCAGCCGCAGGTTTCTCTCAATATCTTCGATCCAATCATCAGCATAAAGTATCCCCTTGGTGCCTTTAAAGTCTTTTGGCCCCATTCTCTTGAAGTTTATGATAGTCCCCGGCCTTGGCTGCTGCATGGTGAACTGAGGTGGAGCTACATGTGGCTGGACCAAGGCAACTCTCTTGATTGCGGTGAGTGCAAGCTGGTGGACATTCTCAATGTCCTATCTCATAACCTCTGACTGGCGCTGCTGGGACTCTACTTAGGCCCTCTGTGCCTCCATCATCTACTGAAAGAGCGCAAACACTTGGGTCGGATCAACTGCGGGTGGTGGAGGTGAAAGCGTGATACTGTCGGTACTGTCCTCTATACCAGAGGTGGAGCACCCCCGAAAGTTACTGCAGAATCTCCCACCTGGACCGGTGAGGCGGACCTCTGAACTGAAGTTGCTAGAATATTGTTTCCTGGTGTTGCCCTCAAAGGAGACGAAGTGACCGACCTCGCTGATACTGCACCTGAGTGCTAGGAACACGTCTTCGGCGGTATCTTGAAGATAGATTGAAATAAATGAATCAATATTGAGTAAGATACGATATCATCAAAGAAGGATAAAATTATTCAAAGTAAAGCAAGCATTCAAGTAGATAAGGATAGCAAAGCAAATAATTTGGAAGTATTTCCTAGTTGTGATTGAGTATACTCTCAGCCTATATCTTATATCCTAAATCAGGCTCGTAGCAGTATCTCAGTCTTAGAGTACTACTACGATATCACACTAATTGTTACTCTTGACCTGCATGGGCCACCACTAAAAATGTGTTACGACCCGCACTCAGAATAAGGGCACGAGTAGTGAACTACGCCCAGCCTACACCATAGAATCGATGGTAGAACACTGTCTGGGTCAACCATACTATCTAAACATCTCGTACAATATATATAAGGTAGCTGTCAATGTTATCTCAACTCCAAACGGAGGAACAATATGGTATATGATAATGGTAAACATTACTCGATCACAATAAAAAACTAAATGAGGATGAAAGCTCGATATGGAATAAAAGAGAAAAATAAGAGTCACAATACATCCACAAGTCCAAATCCATAAGTCTAGATATAGCCACTCCAAAAATAATATATACATGCCATGAGTCTAGAATAAGATTAATACAATGCCCACTCATCGGTCATTGGCACTAGGTTCTCCTGCTTTAAGGGAGAATCCTTTAATGGCTCGCCATCCTACGGCCTGTAATAAGTGGGACACTACTCCACAAGCCAATCATCTAAAAATATATATCCAGTCAGGATTGGAGCAAAGTACATACCTCTGGAAGCAGTTCCAAATACATAATAGAGCATATATAACAAATAATAGAAAATAATATAAGATAATTAGCAATAAAAATGGAATGAACTAGAGTGAATATGTAATGTACTGGAATGAAGACCAAGTAATATGAATAACTGCAAGTAATAAAAATAGCTGAAACTAACTACTGTGCCATAGAGTACAAGTTTATTATGTTATCGGTTTAGGTTGAACACAAATACAATATGGTAAGTCTATTACATGTGTGATATTTAATCGACATATACACGAATACACTTGGGCTTGATCACATAACCAACTCCTACTCCCCTGTTACCAACTAATACTCATTGATACAATTATGACAAGTTACGAACACGAATATAAGAACACTGAACATGAGCAGTGTGTGAACACGAAATACACGATAACCAATACCTGATACACACGATGAAAGACATGTGTAGTAGTACCCGCTGAACACGGTAGGGGATACATCCCTGTAGAAGCATGAAAAATACGCTGGAGAATCATACGCGTAAAACTCTCAACATGTAAAAAGCCCGCATAAAACAGAGCTCCAGCCCTGGGTGGCATGAAATATAACTCTAGAGCCATCGGCGTACAACAGAGCTTCAACGCTAGTTCAGCGTAAAATTTAGCTCCAGAACAACCCGCGTAATACAGTATTTCCAGACTGCTTTGGCGTAAAAAGGTTGTTACATCGCCACTTTGGCGTAAAACTTGCTTGCTTTTAATGCAGCGGGAAGTTGTACAAGGATCTCTTCATATTCCTCGAATGAACCTGTCAGATCAAGCAGTGAACCTGACTCCTGACAAAGAGTACAGCACGACGACCGAGAGGATGACTGTTATGATGATTCTGCACAGAGCCCCAAACTGTCTTTTAGTGACACAATCCTTGATATAAGATGTCATTTACGCATCCAAGGGATACGCTGCCTGTTTTACATAGGCAGAGGTGAGCTTTTACGCTTAGGAAGAGACGAAACCAACTATCACGTCAAAAGCTGTTCGTCGTACAGAACTCGAGGCACGTCTCTGTAGTTAATGCGCGAGATGGGGGCAGATCTCTGCATTTAATGCACGAGATTTGATTCTACTTTCAAAGACTGGATGAGCTAGAATTAGGGCTAATACGTCCACATCACCATCCCCACACATTACGCCAACTAGGCTATTTTCAGCTATAGGAGCACGCCGTACGCTATCTCCTTAAAATACGCCAACTCGGGCTATATCTGTAAAGCATCAAGCTTTGCACAACTACTTGGCTTCTATGCCAACATGAAAGTTATTTGGCTTTCCAACATGATAGATATTGGGCTTCTATGCCAATATGACAGCTACTCAGTTTTTACGCCATCAGAACAACTATTTGGCTTTTACGCCAACGGGACATTTATTTGGCTTTTATGCCAACCATCTCTATGCGAGGAGCAGTTATCTACGTGGCTTGCATGCCATGATCTTCGATGAGCGAATTATACGCATTATCTCGTAATGGGACATGCGTCACATGCCATTTCAAGAGATCATTCATACGTGGGTAGCAGTTATTATAACCGCCGCGTAAAAGGTGCAGCTCCCTCCGCTGTTCGGCTTCTATGCCGACGGTAGCTGAACTCTATAAATAGAGACCTCCGTCCACGGAGGTCGGGAAGTCGGATCAGAGAGAGAAGAACAACAGAAGTCAAGGTCAAGAGAGCACACATAGAGAGCTTTGACAACGAGAGTTTAATCCCCCCTACAGTCTTTGAAGCTTCTTTTTCGTCTTCTACAACACTTTTTTGTCCTCGTGTGGTCCAAGGGACAAACTGATCGACCGCAGATCAGACTCCTATAGCAATATTTTCCCAGAATTAAACTTTTGTACTTAACATCCTCGTATAGGATTAATTGTACTTCTTTTTCTTGTTTGTAAACCAAAAAAAGGGTTTCGTATAAACCTAGTTTCAATTTCTTTCGTTTATTATCAAACACAAGATGGCGACTCTGCTGGAGACTTCTTTCTCATCTGACGAGAAAGCCATTGCTCAATACGATGCTGGATCCATAGGATCAAAGAAGAAGACCTTGGTCGTCCAATCCGACCAATCAGCCTACGAAGACATGCTTTGAGCAGGGGTAGCTCTCATTCCCTCTCTGTCCAAGACAACAGGAAATTGCATATAGTATGGAAGCCCCGGACATCCCCTACCATTCCTGCAGACTCTTTCTCTTCGACCGAAAAGGTTGTAGCATCGCAACCTGTGCGCCCCACGCGTAAAACTCTGTCTCCCGTCTGTGACGTGGCAGACAAAGCTTCTGGAAATGCCTCAGTGCTAATCCAGAAGTCTACTCCGTGCCATGCGCGTAAAACTCTGTCTCCCATCTGTGACGTGGTAGACAAAGCTTCTGGAAATGCCTCAGTGCTAATCCAGAAGTCTACTCCGTGCCATGCGCGTAAAATGCAGTCTCCTGTCTATGATGTGGCAGACAAAGCTTCTGGAAATGCCTCAGTGCTAATCCAGAAGTCTACTCTGCGCCATGCGTATAAAATACAGTCTTCCGTCTGTGACATGGCAGAAAATTTTTTTGATAAGGCCCCAGCGCCAATTCAGAAATTCTAAAAGCGCCCCCGCGCGTGAAAATACATCTCCCCTCTACAAGGAGGTAGATGGTCCTTGCAATCGCCGTAAGGGTAAACAAGTGGCAGACTTCCCAACCTCTCGACCTTTACGCCATCAAGAGAAGAATCTATCTGCTCTCCAGATTATGCAAGACGCAGATGGCCGATTGAGGACTTCTTCAATTTTACGCCAGCCTGAGCAAAGTTCTAGATTACGCCAGGTCAAGACCCTCAGCGTAAAGAAGGCTCGGTTTATGGATAGATATGCTCCTCATGGATCATGTGCTACTCATATGGCTGAACTACTGTATACGTATGGCAGGGAGAGAGTTATGGTTCCCAATATCCGCATTTTAACTGATGTAAAAAGGCAGAATAAGCCTTCTTCTTCTTCTTCTTTTTCTGTTAATCCTCTTGACTTGTGTAATTTCTTAATCCAGAAGCGCAAAGATAGAGGATCTTCCAACATGTCTATCACACCCCCTAGGGAGCAATGTTGTAATAGTCACAAAGTTGTAGTTAATTATTGCTGTTCTAAGGCAAAACGGTTAGTTTTCGACCGGTTGAACTACTCTTTCTCTTTACAAGAAGAAGAGCCTACATTTGCATCAGTGAATATGGCTTCACACGTTCCTAGAGAAAGGTCAAATTTAAGACGTCATCCCTCTAGGACTCCAAGCCAAAGGAGATTCAACAGACTCCTTGAGAATATTGAAGCGGGTGTGTTTCGGAATACTCGTTCAAGGTCACGACAACCGACTTTATATTCTTCTGATTTCGACACTGGGGGTCGCTAATTTCCTGAATCAGATGCTAAAAGTATAGATTTAATCTCTACGGAGATCTATACTGATCCTTCTATAGCATCCAGAGAAATGAGTGTTTATGCCATTGGAGATAAACGCGAAGAGACTTTCCCATTAGGAAGTACTGAGCGACGCATCGCTGTATTGGAGACATCACTGAAAGAGATGCAGTCCATGATGGTAAGTATACACCAGATGATGCTGACTCAATATACAGCTGCCATAGCTCAAGCATCGGTCCCTCCGACTCAAATACGTGTGGGGGTGGACTTACCACCATCCAACGCAAACCAGGAGCCGGTTCTAGATCAAGAGTCAGCGGCTCTTCAACTTCTTAACTCGGAGAATATATTGTCTCCTGCTGGAGTTACAATACAACCAATCTCTCACCACTATGCAGTCCCTTTACTAGCTGAAGATCCGATGTAGGCAGTGCGGGAATTGAAAGCCTAATTTGATGCCTTGAAGCATAAGTATCAGCTCAAGAAATTGGGAATCCACCAACCATATCCAGCTATCTGGGATGAGGTCCCTTTTCCACCTAAATATAAACCACAAGCGATGGTCTTGTTTGAGGGAAAGACGTCACCGAGTCAGTACATGAACTACTTCAGCATGATGACAATGTTATTGCAAGGGAATGACGCCCTTCTCACTCGAGTGTTTAAAGGCTGTCTGTCTGGAGTGGCTTATCAGTGGTACCGTAGTCTTGCGGATAACTGTATTACTTCCTTTAAAGATTTTAAGACTCTGTTCTTCACATGATTCTACGAAGGAGGGATGGACATGTCTATGTCTTCTCTCATCGAAGTGAAGCTGAAGGAGAAAGAGAACGTTCGCACTTTCATCGAACATTTTCGTCAGGCCACTTTGCAAATGCCTCCCGGAGTTCCAGATTCGGCATTGGTGGACATTTGCAGGAAGAACATTCTTCCACTAATCTCGGTGTTCACAGGACCATATCAGTTCCATGATTGGCCCTCATTTATCATCTCAGCGGTAGCCGATGAAGACAACATTCAGAAGGCGCGTGATAATGGAATCATAATCTCTACCTCTGATAGAGGGAAGAGGTCATCCTCCAATAGCGACCATCCTCGTGGTTCCAAAGGGAAAGAAGCTCTGGCGATCAATACGTCCAGGCAAAATATTTCGGCAACCACACAGACGAAACCTGGGACTTCCAGGCCCATTAAAACGTATTCTTTTGACGACGACGATATTCCGAGCATATTCGATTGTCTAGTCAAAAGCGGCAAGCTTACCCTCCCCGAGGTAAAGCGGCCTAATGAAGTCGGCAGTACCAATAACCCGAAGTACTACTTTTGCCATAGGTACATACATCACCCACAAAGGCGTATTATGTACTAAAGAGAAAAATCCAGGAGTTGATCGACGCTAAGGCCATTACTCTGCACAATAGCGAGAAGACGGTCACCGCCAACATGATCCCTCTCCAATTCGGCAATCTGCCTCCTCAAGAAGTTCTGGATGGGATTGTACCTATTCCCCAGATGATGATGAACATTGTTAATCTCCCTCTGGCTAGGGGTCAAAATCATGACCTGATACCCCTAACTACCCAGCATGGTGAGATTATGTGGGTTTATCCTGATCTGGTGTCAGAAATCGAGGAAGAGACTCAAGCTGCTAATGCTAGGTCTAAAAAGAACTCGAGGCATAAACTATGCCATATGGTTGTAATATCTTCGACATCAGAAGAAGAGGCTTTGGCTACTGGAACCCGTTCAGGAAATGCCTACCTCAAGGACTATGGAGGAAATCAGGAAGATGCAAAGGCAGACACTTCAGCTGCCAAACTTCCAGAGCCTGAACCTGTCATACCAGAGGCAGGTCCTTCTAGACCAACTCCGGCGGACAAGGGCAAACAAAAAGAAGTGCGTTTTGATAAACCTTTAAAGAATATTCAAAACAAAGGTTTAGAAAAACCATATAACTTCGACATCTTGGCCCAATTAGCCAATACTCCGGCCAGACTGTCCATTTTTGAGCTATCCAGGCTTTCCAAAGATACTCGTCAAGCCTTGAGTGAAGCGTTAATGTAGGCGGATGTATGTTTGACTCAGCTCAAGTCCCCCAATAAAGAACCTGTGGCATGCCCTCAATGCCATAGTGTGATGGAGGTGGTCCCGAATATCACTTTCACTCAAGATGACATGCTGTTGAAACATAACAAGCATGACAGGCCCCTCTATTACACCGGATATGTCGGTTCCATGGAGGTAGACTGGATTCACATAGATCCGGGATCATCGATCAATATTATCCCTCATAGTCTGCTCAGACCACTGAGGATTCCTACAAGCGAACTGGCTTACACCACCACTACAATTGTGGGCTTCAACGCCAGAAAAAGTAAGCCGTTGGGGAAGATTCGTCTGAGGATCCAAATTGGGGACCTTAGATCAGTGGCTACATGCTACATCATCGATTCGTAGGTATCCTATAACATTCTGCTGGGCAGACCATGGATCCATGATCACAATATTTTACCTTCGACTCTACATCAATGCTTTAAATATGTAGATGCCCAAGGAACAGTAAAAACGGAGTTTGCTGACCTTAACCCGTTCAAAGGTGTAGAATCCTACTATTCCGATGCCATGTTGTACACCCAAGACTACATGAAGGAAGTGTCAGGTAAGACAGAGGAGGAATCCCACCGGTAGCCAGAAGAACCCTCTGCCGAGCAACCCTTATCAATCAAAGTTAAAGGGCGGACTACTCGTCCGAAAGTCATGGAACCCATGGCTATCCACTTGAACAAAACCAAATCCGGAGGAGGGGGTGATCCTCTAGTTATCACTTTGAACCAGAAGACTCCACCTTTGGTCATCAACCTCCGGCGCAACAAGCAGCCGACTGATATAAATACAACCGAGAACGTGGTTTCTGACGATAATAAAGATCCTCTTTTCCAGTATATTGACGTTCAAGATCCAAATCAGGAATCCTGTAGCACAAAAATTCTTGAAAGCTATAGACTCCTATCATCCGTATGTGTGGGAAGTGGCGTCAACATCTAATGTCATCGCAATATACGGGCCATATGAAGATTCTATCTTTATTATCCCACCTACTCGCAATGATCAGCATCCAATAGTCTTCGGTCGCATGTGCAGCAGACCGATTATACAAGAAGACTCTCATGAATTCGATGCTGGGAAAATACAAGTTCACAGATATAGCTCGCAAGCTTTGAAGATTATGCAAAGTATGGGTTATGATCTGAAGTCAGAACCAGGCCTCAACTACGGGATAGGCAAGCGAATGTCGTTGCATGGTAATACCTACTATCAACAAACTCGTTTTGGGTTAGGGTATACCATTTCCCTTGCAACTTCTGAGTCAGGTGGGGATATCTTTTCTTCTTCTCAAGATGGCTCGTCGTCCTCCGGCTCATATGATGACCTCGAACGAGCATTATCAGTAAATACGGTATTGACAGATTCTCTCGAAGCAGACGAACAAGAATTTGAACCGTTTGAGAATGACTCTTAGGCTCAGTAAATGGATACACAATGGGAACTCTGGTTCGAGCAGAGAGAACCGCCCACTGAAGATAAAGTTATCCAAATTTATGTTGTGGATGAACTTTCACCAAAGCCGATATTTATCAGTAACAATCTTTCCGAAGAAGAAAGAGAAAAAATAATCCAGCTGATAAAAGAATATATCGACATCTTTATGTAGAATTATGAGGATATTCCAGGACTTGTTCCTAAAGTGGCTACCCATAAGCTCAATATATTGCCCAATTCGAAGCCTGTGAAGCAACATCAACGCCGGTTTCGTCCGGATATGATGGATGCCATCGAAGTTGAAATCAGGAAGCTGATAGCCTGTGGCTTCATCCGGAAAGAACAATATCCTGACTGGGTCGCCAATATTGTCCCAGTCATGAAGAAAAGTAGGAAAGTGCATGTTTGCATCGATTACCGAGATCTGAATGTAGTCTGCCCTAAAGATGAGTTCCCTCTTCCCATTATAGACGTCATGATCGATAATACGTGCAGTTTTGAGCATATGTCTTTCATGGACGGATTTTCAGGATACAACCAAATCAAGATGCATCCTGAAGACGAGAAGCATACTGCCTTCTGGATACTATTGGGGGTATATTGCTATACAGTCATGCCCTTCGGACTAAAGAATGCCGGGGCTATGTACCAACGAGCTATGAGTAACATATTCCATGATCATTTACGCAAAACAGTGGAATATTACGTAGACGATATTGCTATCAAAAGCTGCCTCAAGGATAATCACATCCAAGACTTGAAGACAATATTCGAGTTGATGCGCCAACACCGACTCAAAATAAATCATACAAAGTCCTTTCTTGGTGTATCCAGTGGCAAATTCCTGGGATTTGTCATTACCGCCAAAGGCATTCAAGTGGACCCTGATAAAGTAAAGGCTATCTTAGAAATACGACCACCCCGTAATCTGAGGGAACTCAGGGGATTTCAAGGTCGTCTGGCTTATATCAGGAGATTCATATCCAACCTCTCTGGAAGATGTCAGCCTTTTTCCCGCCTGATGAAGAAAGGTGTGTCCTTCATATGGGACGAAGCCTGTCAGCAAGTGTTTAATGATATCAAATGCTACCTCACCAATCCTCTAGTTCTGGTGCCTCCCCTCATAGGAAGACCATTTTTGCTGTATGTTCGAGCAATGGATCATTCTATAGGGGCTCTCCTCGCACAGAAGAACAATGAAGGTCATGGACAGGCTATCTACTATTTAAGCAGGATGATGGTCGGAGCTGAGCACCGGTATAATCCAGTAAAAAAAGAATGCTTGGCACTAATGTTCGCCATTCAGAAAATCCGACATTACGTTACGGGCCAGACTATTCATATCATCTCCAGAATCAACCCTCTTCGGGTATTGATGAACAAGCCGAGCGTTCTTAATTCCCGACTCGTGACTTGGGCAATATTATTAACACTGTATGATATGGTGTATGTCCCTCAGAAGTCCATCAAAGGCCAAGCATTGGCTGATTTCTTAGCTGCTCATCCAATTCCAGAAACCTCCAAACTATACGAGGATATTCCCGACGAAGTTGCAGAATATAATTTCGTAATGGAAGGTAATATATGGCAGCTATTCTTTGATGGTGCCTCCAGAACTGGCCCTAGGGGAAATATGATTTCAGGAGTAGGAATTGTCCTGGTCACTCATGATAAACTCGTCATCTATCGAGCATATTCTCTTAGCGAACCCTGCTCTAATAATGTGGCAGAGTATAACGCTCTACTAATCGGGCTCCAAGTCGCTAAAAAATTGGATGTCGAATACCTGGAAGCTTTCAGTAATTCTCTGCTGATCGTCAATCAGATCAGAGGAATATATGAAGTCCGCAATCCAGACCTCATTCTTTATCATCAAGCAACGATCGAGATAGCCATGTCTTTCAAAGGGTTCTTTCTAGAGCATGTACCTCGATCTCAGAATTTGGAAGCTGATGCCCTAGCTAGTCTAGCTGCAAATCTAGCTATTCCTATAAGGAGACAGAATTCAGTGATTCTTCTCAACAAAGATCTGTTCTGTGTGAAAAATAACTTTCACATAGAACGCAGCTACGCTGTAAACACGGATCCTCCTAAGAGAGACTGGAGAAGTCCCTTTATAGACTTCGTGTCATACAAAATCTTACCAGATGATCCTAAAGAAGCAATATCCATCAAAAGACGCTAATTACGCTTCTATTTTGATGCATCTTCACAATGTCTATATCGCCGAACATACGATGGACTGCTATTACGATGTCTCTCTGACGATGATGCAAAACGGGTTATCCGAGAAGCTTATGACAAAGTATGTGGAGCACATCAACCCGGTCCTAAATTACAGGATCGTATCAGGAGGATGGGCTACTACTGGCCTACTATGATCGCAGATGCAGTAAAATATGCAAAACAATGCAAGGCCTGTCAAGTTCATGCATATTTTATACATCAGCCTTCTGAACATTTACATCCTACAATTGCATCATGGCCTTTTGAAGCATGGGGTATGGATATCATTGGTCCTATTCATCCGTCTTCTTCTAGAGGACATCGGTTCATATTGGCCATCATGGATTATTTCTCCAAATGGGCAGAGGCGATCCCTTTTGTTGAGGTGAAAACATCCAACGTGATCAGCTTCATCAAGCATCATGTCATTTATCGCTTTGGGATACCCGAAGGATAATTTTTGAAAATGGGCCTCAATTCATCAGCCAAGCGTTTTACCGATTTTGCGATAACAATCGGATACAAAATATGGCCTCTACGGCATACAATCCTGCTGCTAATGGTTTGGCGGAAGCTTTCAACAAAAACATTATCAAACTCTTAAAAAAGTTTGTCTCTTCGAACAAAAGAGATTGGAATGAGAAACTGGGAGAGTGCCTCTGGGCATACCGCACAACGGTACGAGCACCGACGGGTTGTACCCCATTCTCATTAGTCTACGGGTGTGAAACAGTTCTTTCCATTAAAATCCAAATTCCATCACTCAGAATAGTAGTGGATAATGAGTTGACTCAAGAAAATAATGATCGACTACGGCTTCAAGATCTAGAAGGATTAGACGAAAAATGCCTTCAAGCTCAACAGCGTATTGCATTCTACCAAGCGCACATCTCCAGAGCTTTTAATCGAAAAGTGAAGGAGAGAGTGTTCAAAGTTGGCGAGCTAGTTCTAGCTGTGAAAAGGCCAATGATTATTACGCACAAGAGTAAGGGTAAATTCTAGCCCAAATGGGAGGGCCCTTATATGATTGAAACGACATTTTCAAATGGCGCCTACAGATTAGCCAAGCCTAACGGAGATCTGATAATGGCTCCTATCAACGGCAAATTCCTAAAGAGGTACTATGCTTAATCTCCTTTGCTCAACAGAGTATGGTGAAAATCTTATTCTGACAACACTACGTCCAAAAATTTAGTTGGATCATATTCTATCATGTCCATATAACCTCTGAATAGATATGGTTAACTAAGTTGAAACGTTAAAACCTATCACGTTCATATTACATCTGATAGTGTTTTGTATACAAATTTAGTTGGATTATATTCTATCATGTCCATATAATCTCTGAATAGATATATACAGCTGAAGCTTACCGAAAGTATATCACGTCCATATTACCTCTGATATCACTTTCACCCTAGCCTATCATTTATATTCAAAAATGATGGGTCCACAAAGTCAGATAAAGTTTCTTTATTATCCCCGGTTTGTAGAGAAAATTACATAAAGAAGCAAAGAAGTACATTATTGGGGAGGAGCAGTTAAATCGCGAATTTGTCGCGCCAAAGTAGCTATCCTCTCATTCCTGGAGTTCAAGACGTTAACTCGAGCTCGCTGTAGTCGTACCTCGTCATTGCTAAGGAGGGACAATTTGGACCGAGCCTGAACAAAACCGGCATAGGTGATTCCTACACGTGCCAATTTCTGCTGAGTTGTATCCAGTCGGCCATTCACCACATCTAGAGCTGCTGATGACTGGGAAGCCCAATCCTTTGCCTGAGTGAGTTTGGCTTCCATTTTGCGGACCCTCGCTATATTTCCCTCATGTTCGGCCTTATATTTTGTTTGAAGAGGAATAACTTCCTCCAAGACGGCCCTCCCTTTATTCATCTCCTGCTGCTGTGTCTGGATAGATTTATTTAAGCATTCCATCTGTTCAGCAAACTGTGCTGTCAGGAATTCATATTCAACCTGAGTCAAGTCATCGATGCTGCCTCAAGATAATTGCAAATATTCGTTAATGGGTTGTTCTAAACCATTAACTATTTGCTCTAGCGCATTAGCCCTTTCAGTGTTACCGAAATTCCTAATCTGCGCTACAATAAGATTAGAGGACATTTCAAAGCTTCGAAGCCTAGATTCTTCTCCAGCACCATCGATATCAGCATTTTCAAAGTGATGTAAAAAACGCTAGTAAACTGCTCAACTAGCATGGCAAGATTCGAATGGACGCTGGAAGTGGCTGCAATATCGGTGAATCCTCTTCCAGGAACGACTGCAGAGGGTGTCGTCATAGTCGTCGCTTCAACAGATGGCGCGACAAAAGTAGAGGCACCAACAACAGTCGAAGTTGTTGGCATGCTCGATAAAGGAGGCACAGTCGAGACAACCGGCTCATCCTCCTCTGATATTATTTGGGATGGTATTGGCGGAACAACATCTGAGAATGTTGCGGATGAAATATCGGCAGCTTAAAAACTTGCTCCCTCAACGTCGAACGCCGCCACTTCATATGATGGGTCTGTAACAAAATCAAAGGTTGCGTTTATTCTGCCCTCCCCGTAGATGTTTGCACCTGCAAAGAAGACAAGAGAAAGTTAATATCAAACTGATGTTAGTTTTCCTAAAAGAGACGTAAAGATGACATTTACCCATGGCCGAAGGTATATATGTCGCGTCTGCAGCCAGTACAGCTAAATCATTTCTTAATGATGCTAAGCGAGCTTTCATACCTGGAGAAGGCGGTGCGCCAACTGACACTGACGGGTATTCTTCCCAGTCTTCATCAAGATCCACTCAAGGCTTATCGGGTGGAATCTCGCTGGATATACTTACAGACGCGGCATGGGTTACTCCCGTTACTGGTCTGGATAAAGGTATATGTAATCTTATTACGCTCGGCCTCGAAGGCGATCTTGTAGCACTACCAGAAGCAGTAGTAGCAGCGATCTCGAGCAAGGAATCTCCGGTACTGTCAGCCGGAACTACGGAGGTTCCCTCTCTAATAGGCGAAGGACCTCTAATCAAAGAATCATCCCCAATAGAGGAGACGACAGGCTCGCTCCTAGGAGCCCCCCTGGTCGAAGCCCTTTTCGGACCTCTGGCGACCTTCTTCTTGCGAGGAGAAGGCTCTTTGCGGAGCTAGTACGCCTCTCAGTATTATCGTCAAGAATTTGTCTGCCCCAGCGATGTCCTCATTCTCATCCGAGGAAACAGACAAAACTTTCTCCCTGGCAGTAGACCTATGGGAGGGCATCCTAAAACTTCTACGCATAATAAAATTGTGATGGAAGGTATTGATGGACACATAGAACTGCGCGTACGAGTGAAGCATACGCAGCTCCATGGAAAGAGAAGTTGCGGGCACCGCAAAAGTTGTACCAGTACAGCCCGTGATGAAATATCGCCACCCTCTGGCTCCATCAATAAGTCCTCCTCTGGACCTGAAGCTGGTAATAGCATTTCCTATATGCAATTGGTCATAGCCAAACTGTCTGGCAAACCGACTGGACAGATAGGGCTCCAAGAAGCAGTGGTCATCACTTCTGTATAGCAAATAGGAAGGTCTAATACAGACCAACCAATAGAAGGCTTCAGGAGAAAGAATGGTCCTCCCATGGCCCTCATTCTTAAGTTTTCTTCCCTGTTGATTGATGTGTACGGGGGGAACGATACAGAAGATCTTCCAGCTGTGGGCTACGTTTAACGCCCGCCGACAATCTGTGACGGTCGTCACGTTCCAAGAGGAATTCTTGTAATTTAGCAAGAAATTATTTCCTGAACTGCTGGCAGAACCGGGAGACATCACCCGAGCATTATGAAGAATTAACCATCCCATCAAGTATAGGAATGGTAATTCCACCCTGGAAAAGCTTTTACGCTGCATCTCATCAGCGAGCAGTCCATCAGTAAGGGCCCTCAGGCCTGCCTGTATTCTACATACCATAGCAGGAAGTAGGCCCAGTCTGGCTCCGAACACTAAATGCACTGCAGGCCATAAAGTATTGCGATGGATGCGATCTACAGACGCTATGCCGGGCACTACCCAACGACGAAGCCAGACGGAGAGGAAGCCAGCCAATTGAGCTTCCTTCGACAGAGGCTTACGATAATGCCTCATATAACTGAAGGCTTTTGTGCCTACAGCATAACCCCCTACCTCCTCATCAAAAATATGATCTGAAGCCCCTGCGTCTTCAATAAGGTCATCGACAGTATTGGCATTCAGCATACTTAGGAGGTTCAAGGGCCTATCTTGGCTATCTACCGCCTTGTCTGGCTTGACATTTCTGGCCTGGTGGAAGAAAAGATAGGTGGCCCACTTGTTGATGTGAGCCAAATCAGAAGGCTTCTTGTAGAAAGTGGTGCAGGCAAGATAGTGGCACATCAGCTCCTGATATACTGCCACAGCCCGAGGGTTTGTATCCCTCAATTCTCGGTTTGTAGGGACGTACTCCTCATAAGGAGTGTCCCCCATTGGCAGTCTTGAAATTTCTGCCATCTCATGAAGGGCCAGACCCAACTCCCCTAGCGGAGTGGCAAAAGTTCCGGTGAGCGAGTTGTATTGCTCTATCAAGGCTAGGAACAATTTGGGGTTGACAGGCAGCCCAAGAATTATAGCGCTCACAGCCGCGAACAAGCCAATATGTTCCAGCTCCGTCTAGAAGTGCTTTAGGGCCCAAGCAATCAAACTGGCCCATCGAAGATTTACTGGGCTAAGCCATCCGCTGGTCCGAGGGTTGACCCTGGGGTACATTCCTCCCTACCCCATGAAGTCATTACAGAAGGTCGATATCTGAACCGGCTGGATCAGCGACGTATCCTCGCTCGGGATACTACCCGGTGTTTGATAATAAATGAAAGAAATAAAACAAGGTTTATACGAAACCCTCTTTTTGGTTTACAAACAAGAAGTACAATTAATCCTATACGAGGATGTCAAGTACAAATTTTAATCTGGGTAAATATTGCTATAGAAGTCTAATCTGCAGTCGATCACTTTGTCCCTTGGACCACACGATGATGAAGAAGTGCTGTAGAAGACGGAGAAGCTTCAAAGATTGCAAAGGAGAGCGGATGCTCGATGCCAAAATCGTCGATCACTACTCTCTGTCTGTGCTCTGGATTCTTCTCTCTATGTTCTCCAAATTTTTGACCTTTTTCTGACCCTTCGACCCTGGACCTCTGTTAATAGAGGTCTCTATTTATAGGGTTTTAGTGACAGTAACCGTCCAGTTGGCATAGAAGCTGACAGTGGAGAGTGTGGCACTTTTTATGCGGCGGTTACAATAACCGCCACCCACGTATAAATGATCTTCTAAATAAGCATATGACACGTGTCCCATTAAGAGATAATGCGTATAACTGCTGCGAAGATCACGACATGCGAGCCACGTAGGTAGCTGTCCCTCGCATTGAAGAGGTTGGCGTAGAAGCCAATAACTGTCACCATGACGTAGAAGCCAAATAGTTGTCAAACTGGCGTAGAGACCAGGTAGGCGTAGAAGTCAAGTAGGCGTAGAAGCCTGATGCTGCATGGATAGGTAGCTAGCGTAAGATAGCTGATCCTCCTTTCTTGACTGAGGTCTTGAGCTAATTCTGGACCAAATAGCCTTATTACGCACTAATGCAAAATATAGCCTGAGTTGGCGTATTCCGGGAAGATAGCATACGGTGTACTCCTTATAGCTGAAAATAGCCCGGTTGGCGTATTCCAAGGAGATAGCGAACAGCGTGCTCCCATAGCTGAAAATAGCCTGATGGCGTAATGTGCAAAGGTGATGATGTGGACGTATTATCCGTAATCATGGCTCGCCCAGTCTTTAAAAATATAACCAAATCTCGTGCATTAAATGCAGAGATCTTCCCCCATACTGCACATTAACTGCAGAGATGTGCCTCGAGCTCTGTACGAAAAGCAGCTTTTGACATGGCAGTCCGTTTGTCTTCTGTGGAGCGAAAAAGCTCACATCTGCCTGTGTAAAACTAGGCAGCGTATTTCCTTGTATGCGTAAAAGCAGTTTATACCAAGGAAATGTCATTAAACGACGGTTTGGGTCTCTGTGCCGCACCATCATTACAGCCATCGTCTGGAAAGTCGTGCAGTACTCTTTGTCAGGAGTCAGGTTCACTGCATGATCTAACAGGTTCATTCGAGGAATACGAAGCGTTCCTCGTACACTTCCATGCTGCATTAAAAGTGGATGAGTTTTACGCCATAAAGACGATGTAACAACCTTTTTACGCTGAAGTAGTCTGAATATACTATATTACGCGGGTTGTTTTGGAGCTATGTTTTACGCTGTACTAGCGATAAAGCTCTGTTTGTACGCCGATGGCTCTGAAGTCACGTCTTACGTCACACATCACTGAAATACTGTGTATAACTCTGCATTGTATTTTTCATGCTTCTACAAGACCCCCTTCAAAGTTTTCAAATTCTTCGTAATTTGAAACACTTTGAACGAAGCATGAAACGGTCAAGTCTGACTCGTTCCTCAAGGATAATTTCTTGGCAGATTTTTAGGGATTTGTTGGGATTCGGTGTGTTCTCTTTTGCCTATATAAAGGTTGATGAGTTAACCTGTTCTTCCCATATTTCCTTCACCACACAGAGATGATTGCCGGAGTTCGTCGGGTCGACTTGAGGAAGAAGAAGACCATGTTCTTCCAGCATGTAAGGAGCCAAAAAAGAAGGCATCTTCGAGCAAATATCCTCTACAATAATGGATCATGGAAGGATATCATAGCTTCCTTTAATCGGAATAATCAGCAACTTCATATGGCAATTCGTCCAGGAGAGAGGAAGGGTCGCATTCGACCATACATCTTACAAGCTGTATTTTCTCCCGTCGTTCGTGGACGAGGGCAGACAAACTAGCCCTGTCTTCGAGTATTGAGTTGGGTCTAAAATCTCAACTCAATCTGTCTTGGCGTATAGAGGATGGGCTCTGAAAAATTTACACAAGCCTAGTTGTGTATCCTCCCGCCATTAATTATTTTTTTGTTAATCGGCCGCAGAAACCGACTAACTGCTGAAGAAGATGGAAGAAGATCTCCACCAATACGAGAACCTGGCAGAACATATTCTGGGGGTGATCTTTAAAATGAAGATGAGAAATCCTTTGTAGACGGGATTTCCCTCATATGTAATCATGAAGATAAAAAAAACCCTTTGTAGACTGGATTTCCCTCATATGTAATCATGATTTAATAAAATCATCTTCTTTTGCGTATATGATGATTTGCCATATATATTTTGCTGTGATGAAGTCTGAATATGTGTAGCTTCGATACGTCTAAATAACTTTACGCCGACTCTGATAAAAAGAGTATTTTAGTTCCGTCCTGTCTTTTACGCATAATTGAAGATGCGCAGAAAGCCGTTTAGCATTTGAGTTGACTATTCGAACTGTCCTGCTATTTGGAATAGGGAACTGCGTAGAATTCTGAACTGTCATTTCTGAGAAGAAGAATTTTTGTTCAGACCATCATCTTCAAGAATGATTTTCCGAAAATCCCTTGAAATAGGGCGAGGAACGACTGTCAAAACTGAGTTGCCATCTTGAACTGTAGAGGAAATATTCTGACTGGATTTTGGATGAACTTCCAATCGACCCAAGGAGAAGAGATATTTTCAATGCTGAACTCTGTATGCTTTGGGTACTTGGGATGTTTTGAGACCAAGAAGGAGCATCTTCTGCGTGAACCCTTGTAATTGACCGTCTTAAGAATTGTTCAGATATACACATACTCTGGCCTGTGTATTTTCAGATATGCAGAAAGTCATAGATCCGTAATGTAGATGAGCATAAAATCATAAGTTTGTAGCCTATCGAGCGTAAAAGCTGCTGAGCATAAGAGCATCCGGGCATGAAACTATAGATCTGTAGCCTCTAAAAAGAAAATCTTCCGAGCATGAAGTCGTAGATTTGTCGCCCCTGAGCGTAAAAAGCTTCTGAGCGTGAAATCATAGATTTGTAGCTTCTGAGTGTGAAGTCGTAGGTTTGTAGCCTCTCGAGCGTAAAAGCTACCGGGCGTAAAAGCATCCGGGCGTAAAACCATAGACTTATAGCCTCTGAGCGTAAAATCGTAGATTTGTAGCTATCGAGCATAAAAAGCTCCTTGGCGTAAAATCACGAATTTGCTCTACACGAAAAACTTTTTGAATTCGCTGACTGTCCGCCTTCCCTGAGTAGTAGGCTGACGTGGTCCCGAATCATAACCGAGTATTAAATATCAGATTTGGTTAGGGATTCGAGGAGTCCATCTGAACTCTATATATACCCCAAGGGCTTCAGAGAGAAAACTCTTCATTTGTCTTCTGCAAAAGAACACCTTCGACCCTTTGAGTACTCTCCTTCGTTTCTTCTCTGAGCATTCTGAGTTTTTAGAAATGGCACCAAAACCAATCTCCTCATCTAAGGGAAAGAAGGATGCCTCTTCTTTTCGCTCCTCTGCCCAAGCAATAGCGACTCCCATCGGGTAGGGCGAACCTCGCTCTGAACGAAGTGTCCCACCGATGAGCTGTGCACCAGGCGTTATAGGTAAAACTTTTGGGACGAGAAAAATGACGAAAACCCTTCGCACACGTTGTACGTGGATGCGCTAGGTCATCTTCTGTGCTGAACGCCTCTTCGAGGAAGATGATGCACATAGATGTTTCATCTTTTACGCCCACGTTTCTAATGTGTCAGCATAAAAACTCCATATTTTTGCAATCTGGCGTAAAAATCTTTGACTGTCAAAATTTGGCGTATACTACAAATTTTGGGTATTATGCTCTGGACGAAAACTCCGGCGTAATAACTCAAACTTTGGCAGTATGGCGTAAAAAAACACAGACTGTCATTTTTGTGTATACTGCCAATCTTGGATTTTACGCCTGGGAATAAGATTCCAGCGTAAAAAATTTAATTTTTCACAGTCTTGGCGTTAAAGCACAGACTGTTTGATCTTTGGCATAAGCTGCAAGATGTAACATCTAGTATAGAAACTGACTTGTCTTCCTTGCACTTTGTAGTTAACTTGGAGATACCTCCGTTGGCTGAGGTGATGGGTTCTGCTGCTAGGATGCTAAACTCCAATTACCTGGAGGATTTGTCCCATGTGACATTTTCTATCTCCGGACCCCAGTATCCTGAAGGAAGGGGAATCCTGATATTATCTCAAGGCGATCGAATGCTGTTGAGCATGATCAATGGAGAGCCCCTGACATATATAGACGGGGCCAAATACATAAAACCGGCTTTCCTCTTCGGGGATATGATTGACAAACAATCCCAGACGAAGTCCAAGAAAGAAAACTGGGTTTTTCCTGCCGGGGATGCTGAGAGATTACCCTATCTCGGCATTCTTCCATGCCACGCATCCAAGGAGGATGTCGTGGACTCTGACTCCCAATCTTCACGGCCAGTCGGGAAAGATATTTTATCAGAAGGGATCAGACCAAGGGTTATTTGTGAGCCGCCCTTCTGGTCCAGTCATCCCTTTCAGGGGATTATATCCGAGCATTGTCCCGAGTGAGGATACCGCACTATTCCAGCCGGTCCAATTACCGACTTTCTACAATGACTTCATGGGGCAAGGAGGAGTATACCCAAAGGTTAATCCTCGGACCAATAGGTGGGTTACCCCTACAAATCTTCGATGGGCTCGTTTAGCTGCCTGGGTCCTGAAGCATTTTTAGACTGAGCTGGAGAGCATTGGTCTATTCGCGGCTGTGAGTGCTACCAGTGTTGGGTTACCTCTCAAACCTAACCTGTTTTTGGCTTTGATAGAGCGGTATATCTCGCTCACCGGGACTTTCGCTACTCCACTGGGGGAGTTGGGATTGGCCCTTCACGAAATGGCAGAGATTTCAAGACTGCCGATGGGGGATACTCCTTATGAAGAGTATGTTCCCACAAATCGGGAGCTGGGGGATACAGACCCTCGGGTGGTGGCAGTATACCAGGAGCAGATGTGCCATTATTTAGCGTGCACCGCCTTCTATAATGAGCCTTCTGATTTGGCTCATACCAACAAGTGGGCGTCCTATCTCTTTTTTCACCAGGACAGGGCTGCTATGCCAGACAAAGTCGTGGATAGCAGGGATCAGCCTCTGAGCTTTCTGAGCGTGCTTAGTGCTCAAGTAGTCAATGACCTTATTAAAGATGCTGGAGCTTTAGATCAGATTATCGACAAAGGGATAGGGAAATATCCTGCAGGCACTAAGGCCTACAGTTATTTGAGGCATTACCGCAGGCCTCTGTTAAGGTAAGCTCAACTGGCTGGCTTCCTCTCCATATGACTACGCCGACTGGTAGTACCCGGCATTGCATCTTTGGATCGCATTCACCGTAACACCTTATGGCCTGCAGTGCGTCTGGTGTTCGGGGCAAGACTGGGCTTGCTTCCTGTCATGGTATGCCGCATACAAGCTGGCCTAAGGGCCATTACTGATGGGCTGCTTGCCGATGAAACACGGCGTGCCAGCTTTCCCAGGGTAGAATTATCGTTCCTGTATTTGATGGGATGGTTAATTCTCCACAACCCCAGGGTGATGTCTCCTGGCTCTGGCAGTAGTTCGGGGAGTAACTTCTTGTTGAATTACAAGAACTCCACTTGGAACGTGACCACAGTTTTAGACTGTCGGCGAGCGTTAAATTTTGCTCACAGCTGGAAGCTCTTCTGCACCATCCCCACTGTATATCTCAATCAACAGGGGATGAGACTTAAGGATTTTGGTGACGGGAAGACCGTTCTTTCTCCTGAAGATTTTTATTGGTTGGTCTTCGTTAGACCTTCCCATTTATTGTACAAAAGTAAGGACCACTGCTTCTTGGAGCCCTATCTGCCTAGTCGGTTCGCCATGCAGTTTGGGTATGACCAGTTGCACGTGGAAAATGTCATCACCAGCTTCAAGTCCAGAGGTGGACTTATCGACGGAGCGAGAGGATGGCAGTACTTCATAATGGGTTGTACTGGAGCGGCCTTCACCATACCTGTGACTTTTCTCTCCATGGAGTTGCGCATCCTCCATTCGTACGCCCAGTTTTACGTGGCCATCAATACCTTCCATCGCAATTTTGATATGCGTAGAAATTTTAGGGTGCCCACTTCTAAGTCCGCGGGAAGAGAGGAACTCCCATCAGTTTCCTCTAACGAGGGTGAAGACTCTGTCAATCCAGATGAGCCTTTGCTGACAGTACCGAGAGGCAAAATACCTCCACCTGCTGAGCCTCTGGTTATCCCTGGGAAGCGAAGGGCTCCTGTTCTGAAGGAGGCTTCCCCTCGCAAGAAGAAGAAGACGGTTGGTGGTCCTGTCAGGACTCCCCACCCTGATGTTCCTAGAAGTGAACCTGTTGCTTCCCCTGTTGGGGATAAATTTTTGACTAAAGGTCCTTCGCCTATTAGAGAGGGATCCTCCACAGTTCTGGCTGTCAGTGCCGAAGATTCATTGCTCGAAGCTGCTATCGCTGCTACCGCTTCAGGCAGTAGTATGAGATCGCCTTCGAGGCCAAGAAAAATAAGGATACCTTTATCCAGACCAGTAACGGGAGAAACCCCTGCTGCGTCTGTAAGCACATCCAGTGAGATTCTACCCGATGAGCCTCTGGTGGATCTTGGTGAAAACCTAGGGGAGTACCTGCCAGTGTCAGTTGGGACACCCCCTTCTCTAGGTATGACAGCTCGCTTAACATCATTAATAAATGATTTAGCTGTACTGGCTGCCGACGCGACATATATACCATCGGCCATGGGTAAATGTCATCTTTGTGCCTTTTTTAGAAAAATTAACATCATGTTGATATTAAATTTCGTTTGTCTTCTTTTCAGGGGAAGACATCTACGGGGAGGGCAGTGTTGACGCACCTTTTGCTCTGTTTCAGCTCTTGCCGATGACATGGAGGTGCCCGACTTCGAAAAGGAAACTTTTTCGTGTGCCGGCTCGCCCAAAACAGTTTCGATATCTCGAGAGGAGGATGAGCCTGTCATTACGACTATGCCTCCTTTGAGTATGCCAGCAACTTCAGCCATTGCCATTGCCTCTACCTTTGTCGCGCCCTCTACTGAAGCGACGACTGTGACGACACCCTCTGCAGTCATTCCTGGAAGGGGATTCTCTGATATTGCAGCTACTCCCAGCACCCATTCAAATCTCGCCATGTTAGTTGAGCAATTTTTGAGCATTTTCTATGCCACTTTGAAAATGCTGATATCGATGGTGCTGGAGAAGAATCTAAGCTTTGAGGCTCTGAAGACGTCTTCCAACTTCAGTATAGCGCAGATTAACGATAATGACAGAGCTGATACGCTAGAGAAAATAGTTAATGGTTTGGAACAACCCATTAATGATTATTTGCAACTATCTCGAGGCAGCATCGACAGTCTCGTTCAAGCTAGGTATGACTCCTTAACTGCAGAGCTTGCTGGGCAAATGGAATCTTTGAACAAATTCATCCAGGAATAGCAACATGAGATGGATCAAGAGCTTGCCGTATTGGGGTATGTCATTCCCCAGCTGGCTCAATGCGAGGCCGAATATGAGGAAGAGGTAGCGAGGATCCACAAATTTAAAGATAAACTTGTTCAGGCAGAGGAGAAGGCTCTCTCCTTGTCGGCATCTCGAGATATGCTAAAGATCTGAAGGAAAACATCTCAGCAGAACCTGGCACGTGCCGGTGTCATCCACGCAGGTTTTGTACATGCTCGGTCCGAGCTATCTGCTTTGAACAATGAGGTGGCAAGGTTGGAGCAGGCTCGCGTCGACGTCTTGAGCACCAGGGATAAGAGGATGGTTACTCTGGTGCAATAGATTCGCGACTTAACTGCTCCTCCCAAATGATGTACCTTTTTGCTTTTACATGTAATTTGCTCTTTCTGGGGATAATAAAGAGTCTTTATCTGACTTTGTGGACCCATTATTTTAGAATATAAACGATAGGGTAGAGTGAAAGTGATATCAGAGGTAATATGGACGTGATATCGCTTCGGCAAGCTTCAGCTGGACATATCTATTCAGAGGTTATATGGACATGATAGAATATGGTCCAACTAAATTTGTGTACAAAATACTATCAGAGGTAATATGGACGTGATAGGTCTTGAAGTTCCAAATTAGTTAATCATATCTATTCAGAGGTTATATGGACATGATAGAATATGATCCAACTAGTTTTGTTTTGGAAGTAGTATTGTCAGAATGAGATCTTCACCACACTCCATTTGAGCAAATGAGGTTAAGCATAGTACCTCTTAAGGAATTTGTCGTTGATAGGAGCCATTAACAAGTCTCCATTAGGCTTGGCTAATCTGTAAGCGCCGTTTGAGAACGTCGTCTCGATCACATAAGGGCCTTCCCATTTGGGCTAAAATTTACCCTTACTCTTGTGAGTAATAATCATTGGCCTTCTCACAGCTAAAACTAGCTCGCCAACTTTGAACACTCTTTCCTTCACTTTTTGATTAAAAGCTTTGAAAATGCGTGTCTGGTAGAACGCGATGCGCTGTTGAGCCTGAAGGCGTTTCTAGTCTAATCCTTCTAGCTTTTGAAGCCTTAATAAGTCATTCTTTTCCTGTGTCAACTCATTAGCCACTGCTATTCTGAGTGACGAAATTTGGATTTCGATGGAGAGAACTGCTTCGCTCCCGTAAACCAATGAGAATGGGGTACACCCCGTCGGTGCTCGTACAGTTGTGCGGTACGCCCAGAGACATTCTCCTAGCTTCTCGTTCCAATCACTTTTGTTCGAAGAGACAAACTTTTTCAAGAGTTTGATAATGGTTTTGTTGAAAGCCTCCGTCAAACCATTAGCAGCAGGATTGTATACTGTAGAGGCCATATTTTGTATCCGATTTTTATCGCAAAATCGATGAAACGCTTGGCTGATGAATTGAGGCCCATTGTCATGAATTATCCTTCAGTGTATCCCAAAGCGATAAATGACATAATGCTTGATGAAGCTGATCACATTAGATGTCTTCACCTCAGTAAGAGGGATCGCCTCTGCCCATTTGGAGAAATAATCTGTGATAGCCAATATGAACCGATGACCTCTGGAAGAAGACGGGTGAATAGGACGAATGATATCCATACCTCATGCTTCGAAAGGCCAGGATGCAACTGTAGGATGTAAATGTTCAGAAGGTTGATGTATAAAATCTGCATGGACCTGACAGGCTTTGCATTATCTTGCATATTTTATTGCATTTGTGTCATAGTAGGCCAGTAATAGCCTATTCTCCTGATACGATCCTGTAGCTTAGGATCGGGTTGATGCGCTCCGCATACGCCATCATGAGCTTCACGGATAATCCGCTGTGCCTCATCATCGGAGAGACATCTTAATAGCAGTCCGTCGTAGGTCCGGCGATATAGACATTGTGAAGATGCATCAAAATATAAGCTTAATAATAATCTTTTGACGGCTTCTTTAGGGTCCTCCGGTAAGATTCTGTATGCCACAAAATCTATAAAGGGGCTTCTCCAGTCTCGCTTGGGAGGATTTGTGTTCACAGCGTAGCTGCGTTCTATGTGGAAGTTGTTTTTCACACAGAATAAATCTCTGTTAAAAAGGATCACCGAATTCTGCCTTCTTATAGGAATAGCTAAATCTGCAGCTAGACTGGCAAGGGCATCAGCTTCCAGATTCTGAGATCGAGATACATGCTCTAGGAAGAACCCTTTGAACGTCATGGCAATCTCGACCGTTTCTTGGTGATAGGGAATAAGATCTGAATTACGGACTTCATATATTCCTCTGACTTGATTGACAATCAGCAGAGAATCACCGAAAGCTTTCAGAGATTCGACGTCTAATTCTTAAGCGACTTGGAGCCTGATTAGTAGAGTGTTATACTCTGCCACATTATTAGAACAGGGCTCGCTAAGAGAATATGCTCGATAGATGACGAGTTTATCGAGAGTGACCAAGACAATTCCTACTCATAAAACCACATTTCCCCTTAGACCAGTCTTGGAGGCACCATCGAAGAATAGCTGCCATGTATCACTTTTTATTGCAGAATTACACTCTGCAACTTCGTCGGGAATGTCCTCGTATAGTTTAGAGGTCTCCGGGATCAGATGAGAAGCTAGGAAATCAGCCAAAGCTTGGCTTTTAATGGACTTCTGAGGGACGTATACCATGTCATATGGTGTTAATAACATCGCCCAAGTCGCGAGTCGGGAGTTAAGAACGCTTGGCTTGTTCATCAATACCCGAAGAGGATTGATCCTGGAGATGATATGAATAGTCTAGCCTGTGACATAATATCGCGTTTTCTGAATGGCGAACATCAGGGCCAAGCCTTCTTTTTCCACTGGATTGTACCGGTGTTCAGCTCCGACCATCATCCTGCTTAGGTAGTAGATAGCCTGTTCATGACCCACATCGTTCTTCTGTGCGAGAAGAGATCCCAGAGAATGATCTATTGCTCGAACATACAATAAGAATGGTCTTCCTATGATGGGAGGCACCAGAACTGAAGGATTAGTAAGGTAGCATTTGATATCATTAAACGCTTGCTGACAGGCTTCGTCCTATACGAAGGTTACACCTTTCTTCATGAGGCGAGAAAAAGACTGACATCTCCCAGAGAGGTTGGATATGAATCTCCGGATATAAGCCAGACGACCTTGAAATCCTCTGAGTTCCCTCAGATTACGGGGGGTCGTATTTCTAGGATGGCCTTGACTTTATCAGGGTCCACTTGAATGCCTTTAGCGGTAATGACAAATCCCAAGAATTTGCCACTAGATACACCCAGAAAGGACTTTGTAGGATTCATTTTGAGTTGATATTGGCGCATTAACTCAAACACTGTCTTCAAGTCTTGGATGTGGTTATCCTTGAGGCAGCTTTTGACAGCTATATCATCTACGTAACATTCTACTGTTTTGCATAAATGCTCATAGAATATGTTACTTATAGCCCGTTGGTACGTAGCCCCGATATTCTTCAATCCGAAGGGCATGACCGTATAGCAATATACCCCCAATGGTGTCCGGAAGGCAGTATATTTCTCGTCTTCAGGATGCATCTTGATTTGGTTGTATCCTAAAAATCCGTCCATGAAAGACATGCATTCAAATCCGCAGGTACTATCGATCATGACGTCTGTAATGGGAAGAGGAAACTTATCCTTGGGGCAAGCCGCATTCAGATCTCGGTAATCGATGCAGACACGTACTTTCCCATTTTTTTTTATGACTGGAACAACATTGGCGACCCAGTCAGGATGTTTTTCTTCCTGGATGAAGCCGTAAGCTATCAACTTCTTGATTTCAGCTTTAATGGCGTCCATCATATCCGGACAAAACCGACGTTGATGTTGCTTCACAGGCTTCGAATTGGGGAATATATTGAGTTTATGAGTAGCCACTTTTGGATCAAGACCTGGCATATCCTCATAATTCTATGCAAAGACGTCGATATATTCCTTTATCAGCTGGATTATTTCTTCCCTTTCTTCTTCGGAAAGATTGTTACTGATAAATATCGGCTTTGGCGAAAGTTTATCCCCAACATCAATCTGGATAACTTTATCTTCAGTGGGAGGTTCTCTGTACTCGAACTGGAGTTCCCACTATATATCTATTTGCTGAGCCCAAGAGTCATTCTCAAACGGTTCAGATTCTTGTTCGTCTGCTTTAAAGGAATCTATCAATATTGTATTTACTGATAATGCTCGTTCGAGAGCATTATATAAGCCGGAGGGCGACAAGCAATCTTGAGAAGAGGAAAAGATATCCTTATTTGACTCAGAAGTTGCAAGGGAGGTGGTATACCCTAACCCGAAACGAGTTCGTTGACAGTAGGGATCACCGTACAACGGCATTCGTCTGCCTTTTCCGTAGTTGAGGCCTGGTTCTAGCTTCAAGTCATAACCCATACTTTTCATAATCTTTAAAGCTTGCGGGCTGTATCTGTGAACCTGCATTTTACCAGCATCGTCATCGGGAGAATCTTCTTGTACAGTCGGTTCATTGCGCATGCGACCGAAGACTATTGGACGCTGACTACTGCCAGTAGGCGGGACAATGAAGATAAAATCCTCATGTGGCCCATATGTCATGATGATACTAGATGATGACGCTACTTCCCACACATACGGATGATAGGAATCTATAGCTTCCAAGAATTTTTGTGCTATAGGTTCTATATCGTCATGGGGAGAGGATTCCTAATTTAGAATTTGAGCGTCAATATACTGGAAAAGAGGATCTTTATTATCATCAGAAACCACGTTCCTGGTTATATTTACATCAGCCGGCTGTTTGCTGCACCGAAGGTTGATAACAAAGGGTGGAAGCTTCTGGTTCAAGGTGATCACTAGAGGATCACCTCCTTTTCCTGACCTGGTTTTGTTCAGGTGGATAGCCATGGGTTCCATGACTTTTGGATGAGTAGTTCGCCCTTTTACCTTGATTGACAGAGATTGTTTGGCAGAGGGTTCTTCTGGCTCCCGATGGGATTCCTCTTCTGTCTCGCCTGACACCTCCTCCATGTAGTCTTGAGTGTACAACATGGCATCGGAGTAGTAGGATTCTACTCCTTTAAATGGGTTCAGGTCAGCAAACTCCGTTTGTACTGTTCCTTGGGCATCTACATATTTAAAGCATTGATGTAGAGTCGAAAGAACGATGTTGTGATCATGGATCCAAGGTCTGCCCAGCAGAATATTGTAGGACACCTCTGAATCAATGACATAACATGTAGCCACTGATCTGAGGTCGCCAATCTGGATCCTTAGGCGAATTTTCCCCAACGGCTTACCTTTTTTGGCGTTGAAACCCACGATTGTAGTGGTGGTATAAGCCAATTCGCTGGTAGGAATCCTCAGTGGTCTGAGCAGACTATGAGGAATAATGCTGATCGATGATCCTGGATCTATGTGAATCCGATCAACCTCCATGGAACCGACGTATCCGGTGTAATAGAGGGGTCTGTCATGCCTGTTATGTTTTAACAATATGTCATCTTGGGTGAAAGTGATATTTGGGACCACCTCCATCACACTATGGCATTGAGGAGATGCCACAGGTTCTTCATCAGGGGACTTGAGCTGGGTCAAGTATGCATCCGCCTGCATTAATGCTTCACTCGGGGCTTGACGAGTATCTTTGGAGAGCTTGAGTAGTTAAAAAATAGATAACCTGGCTGGTGTATTAGCCAATTAGGCCAGGATGTCGAAGTTATATGGCTTCTCTAAACCTTTATTTTGAATTTTTTTCAAAGGTTTATCAAAGCACACTTCTTTTTGCTTCCCCTTGTCCGCCAAAGTTGGTCTCGAAGGACCGGCCTCTGGTATGGCGGATTCTGGTTGTGAAGGCTTGGCAGCTGAAGCGTCTGCCGATGCATCTTCCTGACTTGATCCATAGTCGTTAAGGTAAGCTTTCCCTGAACGGGTTCCAGTAGCCAAAACCTCTTCTTCTGATGCCGAGGATACCGTAACCATGTGACATGGTTTACACTTCGAGTTCTTCTTAGACTTAGCCTTAGCAGCTTGAGTCTCTTCCTCAATCTCTGACACCAGATTTGGATGAACCCACATAATCTTGTCCCGCTGGGTAGTTAGGGGTACCAGGTCATGATTTTGACCCCTAACTGGAGGAAGATTAACGATGTTCATTATTGTCCGGGAAATAGGTATAACAACATTCGGGACTTCTTGGGGAGGCAGATTGCCAAATTGCAGAGAGATTATGTTGGCTGTGACCGTCTTCTCGCTGTTGCGCAGAGTGATGGCCTTAGCATCGATCAGCTCCTGGATCTTCCTCTTTAGTACATAACACGCCTTCGTGGGGTGGTGTATGTATCTATGGAAGATACAGTACTTGGGGTTATTGGTACTGCCGACTTCATTAGGCCGCTTTACCTCTGGGAGGGTAATTTTGCCGCTTTTGACTAGACACTCGAATATGCTCGGAATGTCGTCATCGTCAAAAGAGTACACTTCAATGGGCCTGAAAGTCCCAGGTTTCGTCTGTGTGGTTGCCGCAGTCTTTTGCCTGGACGTATTGATCGCCAGAGCTTCTTTTCCTTTAGAACCACGGAGATGGTCGCTGTTGGAGGATGATCACTTGCCTCTATCGGTGGCAGAGATTATGATGCCATTATCACGCACCTTCTGACTGTTGTCCTCAGTGGCCACCGCTGAGATAATGAACGAGGGCCAATCATGGAACTGATATGGTCCTGTGAACACCGAGATCATCGGAAGAAGATTCTTCCTGCAAATATCCACCAATGCCGAGTCTGGAACTCCGGGAGGCATTTGCAAAGTGGCTTGACGAAAATATTCGATGAAAGTGCAACGTTCTCTTTTTCCTTCTGCTTTACTTTGATGAGAGAGGACATAGACATGTCCATCCCTTCTTCATAGAATCGCGTGAAGAACAAAGTCTTGAAATCTTCAAAGAAAGAAAGTAATACAGTTGTCCGCAAGACTACGGTACTATTGATAAGCCACTCCCGAGAGACAGCCCTTGAACACCCGAGTGAGGAGGGCGTCATTCTCTTGCAATAACACCATCATCATACTGAAGTAGTTCATGTACTGACTCGGTGATGTCTTTCCCTCAAACAAAGCCATAGTCTGTGGTTTGTACTTAGGAGGGAAAGGAACCTCATCCCAAATAGCTGGATAAGGCTGGTTGATTCCCAATTTCTGGAGCTCATCTTTGTGCTTCAAGGCATTAAATTGGGCTTTTAACTCCCGCACTGCCTGCATTGGATCTTCAGCCGGTAGCGGGACCGTGGAGTGATGAGAGATCGGTTGTACTGCAACTCCAACAGGAGGCAATATATTCTCTGAGTTTGGAAGTGGGGGAGCTGCTGACTCTTGATCTAGAGCAGGCTCCTGATTCGCGTTGGATGGTGGTAAATCCACCCCCACATGTATCTGAGTCGGAGGGACCGATGCTTGAGCCATAGCAGCTGTGTGTTGAGTCAGCATCATTTGGTGTATATTCTTCATCATGGACTGTATCTCTTTCAGAGATGTCTCCAACACAGCGATATATTGCACAATGCTTCTTGATGGGGAAGCATCTTCGCGTTCATCTCCAATGGCATAGACTCCCATCTTCCGTGGTATCATTGAAGGGTTAGTATAGGTTTCTGTAGAAGTTGAATCTATACTTTCAGCATCTAATTTGGGAAACTGGCAACCCCCAGTATCAGAATCATAAGAGTACGAAGCCGGTTGTCGCAACCTCGAATGGGTGTTTCGAAACACCCCAGCTTCAGTATTCTTAAGGAGCTTGTCGAATCTTCTTTGGCTTGGAGTTCTAGAGGGATGACGTCTTGAGTTTGACCTTCCTCTAGGTACGTACGAAGCCATGTTCACTGATGCATATGTAGGATCTTCTTCTTGGAAAGACAGAGAGTAGTTCAACCGGTCGAAAACTGACCGTTTTGCTTCAGAACAAAAATAATTAACTACAATCCTATGACTATTACAATAGTGCTCCCTAGGAGGCGTAATAGATATGTTGGAAGATCCCCTATCCTTGCGCTTCTGGATCAGATATTCACGCAAGTCAGGAGTTTTAACAGAAGAAGAAGAAGAAGGCTTGTTCCTCCTGTTCATATCAGTTGGCATGCGGATGTTGGAAACCATAACTTTTTCCCTACCACCCGTATACAATAAGTTAGCCATATGAGTAACAGAAGATCCTCGAGGAGTGTGCCTTTCCGCAAACTGAGCCTTCTTTACGCCGAAGGGATTTTTCTAGCATATTTTGGAGTTCTGCTCAGGCTGGCGTAAAACTGAGGAGGTCCTCAATCGGCCATCAGCTTCTCGCGTAATCCGGAGGATGGGCAAATTCTTCTCTTACTGGCGTAAAGGCCGAGAAGTTGAGAATTCCGCCACTTGTTTTCCCTTGCGTAGATTGCAGGGACCATCTGCTTTTCCAAGGAGGGCAGATGCATTTTTACGCGTGGAGCGCGTATAGAATTTCTGATTTGGCGCTGAGGCACTGTCAGAAATTTTGTCTGCCACGTCACGGACGAAAGATAGAATTTTACGCACAGAGCGCGAAGTAGACTTCTGGATTAGCACTGAGGCATCACCAGAAGCTTTGTCTACCACGTCACTAATGGAAGACAGAGTTTTACACGCGGAGCGCGAAGGTTGCGCAACTACAACCTTGTTGGTCGGAAAAACCGGAGAGTCGGCAGGAATGGTAGGGGATGTTCGGGGCATCTAGACCTTACGCAGTTTCCTGTTGTCTTGGACAAAGAGAGAGTGAGAGCTACCCCCTGCTCGAAGCATATCTTTGTAGGCGGACTGGTCGAACTAGACGACCAAGGTCTTCTTCATGGATCCTACTGATACTGCATCGTGTTGAGCAATTACTTTCTCGTCAGATGAGAAAGAGGTCCCTAGCAGAGTCGCCATCTTGTGTTTGATAATAAATGAAAGAAATAAAATAAGGTTTATACGAAATCAGTTTTTAAAGACAGATATTATTGATAAGAATCATAGGTTTCAGCATCAACTTTGAGCCAGGAACAGAAGCAGAAACAAAGGCTCTTTGTATGGCCTCACATTAAGCCAAGTGCACCACCGGTTCTCGGAGGGGGAGTCTTCTTGGATTACCCCGGATCTACAATGTATTAGTAAGGATCTCCCCCCACTGCCTCTTTGGAGGGCTGACAGTTGCTTGCTTGTCTAGCTCAGCCCCTACTGAGCTTTCCGTTGGTTTACAAACAAGAAGTACAATTAATCCTATACGAGGATGTCAAGTACAAATTTTAATCTGGGTAAATATTGCTATAGGAGTTTAATCTACAGTCGATCACTTTGTCCTTTGGACCACACGATGATGAAGAAGTGCTGTAGAAGACGGAGAAGCCTCAAAGATAGCAAAGGAGAGTGGATGCTCGATGCCAAAATCGTCGATCACTACTCTCTGTCTGTGCTCTGGATTCTTCTCTCTACGTTCTCCAAGTTTTTGACCTTTTTTTGACCCTTCGACCCTGGACCTTTGTCAATAGAGGTCTCTATTTATAGGGTTTTAGTGACAGTAATCGTCCAGTCGGCATAGAAGCCGGACAATAGAGAGTGTGGCACTTTTTATGCGGTGGTTACAATAACCGCCACCCACGTGTAAATGATCTTCTGAATAAGCGTGTAACGCGTATCCCATTAAGAGATAATGCGTATAACTGCTGCGAAGATCACGGCATGCGAGCCACGTAGGTAGCTATCCCTCGCATAGAAGAGGTTGGCGTAGAAGCCAATAACTGTCACCATGGTGTAGAAGCCAAATAGTTGTCAAACTGGCGTAGAGGCAAGGTTGGCGTAGAAGCCCAGTAGGCGTAGAAGCCTGATGCTGCATGGATAGGTAGCTAGCATAGAAGATAGTCGATCATCCTTTCTTGACTGAGGTCTTGAGCTAATTCTGGACCAAATAGCCTTATTACGTACCAATGCAAAATATAGCCTGAGTTGGCGTATTCCGGGGAGATAGCATACGGCATACTCCTTATAGCTGAAAATAGCCCGGTTGGCGTATTCCAAGAAGATAGCGTACAGCGTGCTCCCATAGCTGAAAATAGTCTGATGGCGTAATGTGCAAAGGTGATGATGTGGACGTATTAGCCGTAATCATGGCTCGCCCAATCTTCGAAAATATAACCAAATCTCGTGCATTAAATACAGAGATCTGCCCCCATCACGTGCATTAACTACAGAGAGGTGCCTCGAGCTCTGTACGAAGAGCAACTTTTGACGTGGCAGTCCATTTGTCTTCTGCGGAGCGTAAAAGCTCACATCTGCCTGTGTAAAACTAGGCAGCATATTCCCTTGTATGCGTAAAAGAAGTTTATACCAAGGAAATGTCACTAAACGACGGTTTGGGTCTCTGTGCCGCACCATCATTACAGCCGTTGTCTGGATAGTCGTGCAGTACTCTTTGTCAGGAGTCAGGTTCACTGCGTGATCTGACAGGTTCATTCGAGGAATACAAAGCGTTCCTCGTACACTTCCATGCTGCATTAAAAGCGGATGAGTTTTATGCCATAAAGACGATGTAACAACCTTTTTATGCTGAAGCAGTCTGAACACACTGCATTATGCGGGTTGTTTTGGAACTATGTTTTACGCTGTACTAGCGATAAAGCTATGTTTGTACGCCGATGGCTCTGAAGTCACATCTTACGCCACACAGCACTAAAATACTGCGTATAACTCTGCAACGTATTTTTCATGCTTCTACACCCGGCAGTAATCCCCTAATGGGCATAACAGGGCCCGAGGGATGGCTCATGTAGGCCCCTCCATCATACTCCTTGCTGTATAAAATTTTTCCCGGACGGCCGTGAAGATCGGGAGTCAGCACCCACACCATCTTCCTAGGATGGGTGGCATGGAAGAACGCAAAGATGGGGTAATCCCTAGGCATACTGGGCAAATATATCACCGTGCCCTCAGCAGTAAACACCCAATTCTCCTTCTTAGGCTTGGTCTGGGATTGTTTGTCCATCATATCCCCGAATAAGAAACCGGGTTTCTTATACTCCGTTCTGTCTATGTATGTCAGGGGTTCCCCACTGATCATACTAAGCAGCATGCGCTCTCCTTGGGACGATATCAGAATTCTCCTCTCTTCAGGATAATTGGCTCCAGAAATAGGGAATGTCACATGGGACAAGTCCTCCAAGTAGTTTGAGCTCAACATCCCGGCAGCAGTGCCCATAACTTCAGCCAATGGAGAGATCTGCAAGTCCACTACAAAACGCAAGAGAACAAGTCAGTTTCTACACTAGACATTACACTCTTGCAGTTTGCTCCAAAGATTATCTGTCTGTGCTTTTATGCCAAGACTATAAAAACTTGAGCTTTTATGCTGGAATCTATTTTTATATTGCATAAAATTCAAGGTTGGCAGCAGTTAACAATCTGAGCTTTTACGCTGGATTGACAAAATTTGAATTTTTACGCCGGTATTTCATATCCAGCGCGTAAAATTCAAAGTTTGCAGTAAACCACCAAATTTTGACAGTCTTAGTTTTTATGCCAGACTGTAAAAATTTGGAGTTCTTACGCCGACATATTAGGAATGCGCGCGTAATGATAAAACCTCTCCGTACATCATCTTCCTCAAAGAGTCTCTCAGTACAAAAGAGGACCTTGCGCATGCTCGTACAACGTGTGCGAAGGATTTTTTTTCTCCCAAGGTCTCTACCTGTAATGTCCGGAGCACAGCTCGACGGCGGAGCGCTACGTTCCGATCGAGGCTCGTTCAGCCTAATAGGAGTTGCTCGCTCTTGAGTAGCGGAGCAGAAAAAGGAAGCGACCTTCTTTTCCTTAGCAGTGGAAGACTGTTTAGGGGCCATGGCGATCCTGAGTTCTCGAGTAAGAGACGAAGAAGAAGGGTTCTTGGAAAGCAAGGGTTTTGTGAAGGCAGATAAAAATTTTCTCTCTCCAGCCCTTGGACTATTTATAGAGTTTGGATAACTCTTCGAATCCCTAACCAAATCCGATATTTAATATTCGATTATAATTTAGGACTACGTCAGCCTATCATTTAGGGAAGACGGACAGTCAGTGGATTCAGAATTTACGCATAGAGCAGATCTATGATTTTACTCTAAGGAGCTTTTTACGCTCAGAGGCTATAAATCTACGGTTTTACGCTCAGAGGCTATAAGTCTATGGTTTTATGCCCGGATACTTTTATGCTCGGTAGCTTTTACGCTCGAGAGGCTACAAACCTACGACTTCACGCTCAGAAGCTATAAATCTATGATTTCATGCTCAGAAGCTTTTTTATGCTAAGAGGCTACAAATCTACAATTCTACGCTCAAAAGCTATATACGGCAAGTTACAGGGGTTTACGCAGAAGATGCTCCTTTTTGGCTGCAAAACATTCCAAATACCTAAAATATACAGAGTTCAGCATTGAAGATGACTCTTCTTCTTGGGTCATTTGGAAGTTCATCCACAGTTCGGTCAGAATACTTTACAAAAATTCAAGTATGGCTTGATCGACAGAAATTTCTCGCCTTTTTTTAAGGGATTTTTGGGAAAACCATTCATAAAGATGATGATCTGAACAAGAAGTCTTCACATCAGAAGTGACAGTTCAGAAATTCTATACGACTCCTCGTCTAAGACAGCATGACAGTTTGAATTTTTAACTTAAATGCTAAGGAGTTTTTTGCGCGGCTTCTGTTACGCGTAAAAGATAAGACGAGATCAGAGATTCTTTTATCAGAGTCAGCGTAAAATTATTCAGACATATCGAAGCTGCACAATACTCAGACTTCTTCAAAACAAATATGGCAAATCATCAGATGCGTAAAAGAAAATAATTTTATTAATCATGATTACATATGATGGAAATCCAGTCTACAAAGGGTTTTTCATCTTCATAATTACATATGATAAAAATCTTTCTTCTACAAAGGGTTTCTCATTCTCATTTAAGATCACGCCAAGAGTCCGTTTTGCCAGGTTCTCGTATTGGTGGAGATCTTTTTCGTCTTCTACAGCAGTTCATCGACTTCCACAGTCGATGAACAAGAAAATGATTAATGGCGGGAGGATACAGAACTGGGCCTGTCTAAATTATTCAGAGCCCACCCTCCATACGTGCCACTACCATATTTTCTAGGAAAGGGTATTTTAGTCTTTTCCTATTTAATTAAATATTGTGCATGGTAAATAATTATTTGTTGTATTATTTAATTGTTGCTTGATGTTGTTTAATTATTTTAGACTTATATTAGTGGGCCCAACGAGTTTTAGTTTGGACCCATGGACCAACATGAATTAATTAGTTAGACTAGGCCCATTTAGAAAGCCCATTGTTAAGGAGATGGATTAAATTAATTAAATCATTAGACTAGAAGCTTCCTTCCTTAATTATTTCTTCATGAGAGGCCCCAAGGGGTATATTGGACATTTTATAATTGCTTGGGGAAGGGGTAAGGCCGGCTTATATTAGAGGGGGGAAAATTCTCTCTCCTCTCATTCTCATTCCAAATCTAGAGCTAGAATTTCCCACTCCCAAATTCCTTTCATTCCCATTCCAATTCTCCACCAAATTCATTCCAAATTCTTCCCAATTCATTATTAGAAAGTTGAGAAGCAAGGATCTAGAAGGAGGAAGCAATGCTCTACAAAGAGGAGCAAGGATCTATAATTTGAAAGCAATTTTATCTCAATTGGAGGTTTCATTGAGAATCTATCTCCCAATAGGTATCATTGAGTTTTTCCCCTTAAAATAGCTTCTAAATCTGATATTTAATCATGTAAAATCAACCCATATGTATGTACTACTCATAGGACTTGGTTTTGTGTTCATAGGAGACCCATGGATAAAGTTATGGTACTTTTTGTGTCAATTTTATGGGAAGTCCGAATTGACATTTTGTTGTGTGTGTCAATTGATCCTATAGATCAATTGGGCATGTGCTTATGCGTTGGGGGCTAGTGTTGTGTCCACAATTGGGTACGTGTAGGTTGTATCCCAATAATTTGGTGATACGTGTCGTTTTGGGGGTTTTTCCTCCGACACGGGACTTTGTACATGTCATATTTTGACACGGACACATAGATCTACATTTGACACTTTGATTTGTTTATAAATATTATTTGTAACTTTTTGTGTCCTTTGGGGTGCAATTGGTTGTGTGTTGGACTCGTGTCGTATGCGTATCCTAGATCTAGTGGTATACGATGTGATACTCTCTATTTGTGTGTGTTTACGTATAGATCTAATTATTTGTGGTTTAATTCTTCAATTATAAATTAGTAAATATATATAGATGTTATAAATTTATTTTAGTGTAATTATTATGATATTTATTATAGCATAGATCTATGTATTTTTATGTGTACTAATATAATGTATAAATATATATGTAGCTTTCTTTACATGCATTTATATATGTTACAACCTGTTAAGAAAATAAATTATATGTAAATATTTTATAAATATATTTATGTGTTTAAATGAGTAAATATATTAATTATAATTATTATATAATTAATTGTATATTAATGAATATATTTTATGTGTGTTTTTAGCCATGTTAAAATATGTACATTAGTACATAGATGTGTATTTTAGCTTTTAATATTTATTTATATGTATAAGATTATGTATATATAAGTATTTATTTATTTATTTATTTTATATATATATTGATTTATATATTTATATATTTATATATATATTTATATATATTAATTGTTTTGGCGATAGCAGCTATTAATGACAGATTCTGTCATTAATAAACCGTGAGCAGCAGCAGCCGCTCTAGCTATTAATGACAGAATCCTGTCAGTAAATACACAGCAGCGGGCAGAATTTGAACAGCTTTAGTGACGATTTTCTGTGACAGTTGTTAACTGTCACCAATTAAGTGACAGTGGGTTTATTATACAACAGTTTGGCGACAGTTTTACAGTGACAGTTAGAACTGTCACTATAGGGCCTGTTTATTGAAAATAAGTGTTTTAACACACTGTTTTCAGTGACACTTAGGCAGTTTTAATTTATATTTTATATATGATAATTATATATATATATATATGTATATATATGTGTTTATTGTGAGGTATAATACTAGTATTGTTATAATTTTAATTGTATAATATAATAGTTTATATATAATATATTATGTATAAGGATAAATAATATATCTATGTATCTTGAACATTACTTTGTGTGAGTACAAAATGGTTCAAAACCATGGTCCCTAATTGTTGTAATTTAATATTCTATATTATTATGCATTATATTTAATATATATATATGGTGAGGATTTACCTTGGATTCACGTATCCGAAGATACTGTATCCTAATATTTAGATTGTGGTTCCTAAGACTTAGATTTCAGTATTTTGATCCAAGATTTTGGTGCTAGACTTGTGCAACTTAGAAATAGATAGTTGACTCATAGTTGACCATAGTTGACTCATAGTTGACCACAGTTGACTTTTGGACTTAGAATTGACTTATTGACCTAGAAGTTGACTAGTTTAACTTGTTCTCTTTTCGGGACCTTGTATTAATGTTGTATTTCATATCTAGGTCTTCGAGGTACCGAGTCAGACATCTGTGAGATTGTTCATTGGACTTTAGGCGAGTACATTCTCTGATAGTTTCTCATTTATGATATCCTCTATGTTCATTGTATCTAGTGTAGATATCCATGTTCTCTTGATACTATGGTTACACGGATTAGTATATCCGAATCTCGTTATGGGATGTTATTCCTTGGTATATGGTGTATATGGTGCAAGTATTGTTTTATTGGTTATCTTGTACATGTACAGACACCGATTCTTGGGAAGACTAGCTATCTTCTTGGGGAATCTCGTGCCATAGCATACCGTGGTTGGATCTATTATACCAGTCGGGGGTGGAGAGTATTAGTATAGATATGAGATCAATATTCCTATTGAATAAAGTACAGATTACAGAATAGTATTGATCATGCACCGCACGTATGATTAGCCAGGCCGCATTGTATCTTGCCCAAGCCGATCACATGTTAAGCTAGTACTCACACACTTAGTCATTAGTATTATTGTTCCATTAGTATATTGTTCATTATTGTATTTATTTCCAGTATTTCCTTATTGTACATATATCTCTTATATCTATTGTGCATCTTGTTTATCCATAGCTATTTACTGTTACATAGTTTTTATCATTAATTAGAACTGCTATTAGAGATGTACTCTGCTCCTTTCCTGACTGGATATATTTTTCCAGATGATACTGAGGAGTGGTACCATACCTTTTATGGACCCCAGGATGTTGTGGGTTTAGATTCTGAGACCCTGGCTCAAGAGAAACTTATCCCAACTGAGACAGTTGACCCTGGAGTTGTAGCTTCGTAGTATTCTTTGTACTGGATTTGTCTTCTGCTTATTTTTATATTTTTTCTGACTCATTGATGTATTTTAAACTCATGAGTTGTATTATGACTATTCTATTCTTTATCTGATTCGTGCTCATTCTATCTTAGTTCTGTGATTGAGTATACTATTATTATTGGTGGTTTATTATATTGTTAGATAGATTATCTAGACAGCGTTCTACCGCCGATTCTGTGGCGTAGGCTGGGCGTTGTTTCCGACTAGTACCCTTACACCGGGTGCGGGTCGTGACACATTTTTGGTGGTGGCCCATGGAGGTCTAGCTTCACAAAGTATATGATGTCGTGGTAGTACGACAACTTAGTTGTACTACTGTTAGCCTGCAATAGGATATAGAAAATAGGCTGAGATACTCAATCACATCAAGGAAATTTCTTTTGATTCAACTATTCTCCTTTGATATTGATACTTGATCCCTTAAACTGTTCTTTCCTTGATATCTTACATCCTGTGCCATATTGATTCTTTTTTTCGCTTTGTCTCAAGATGCCGCCTAAGACTAGATCGCAGCAGGGAGAGCAGCTTCTGAGAGGTCTGCGACATCTTGAGGGCCTGCACCAGTCACTTCTCCGGTGATTGGAGTGTCAGCTGCTTTCGGAGGTCCACCACCTACTTAGAGGACTGTGCCAGCTGTATCTGAGGGGCTTCCACCTCCACCTTCTGTGCCTGCAGAGGCGTCACAGATGTTTATACTATTTTGTGAGATGCTCGAGGCACAGAGGGCTCAGTCAGAGGCACATCAGAGGCAGACCGACGTTCTACGGCAGGGCATCGAGAGTGCTCATCAGCTTGCTCGTGCTGTAGTTGAGAGAGGAGTTCTGGTCCAGCAGCAAGTTGTTCCTCAGGTTGCTCAGCTTCGGCCAGGCAATATTCAGGACTTCAAGAAACTAGAGCCTAGGGTTTTCAAAGGGACGGAGGGCATCGTCTATGCTGATGATCGGCTTGAGGACATTGAGCGTCTTATGAGGGTGTCCCGTCTTTCTGAGGATCGAAAGGTTGAGGCGGTAGGACTTCAACGGTTCGACGTCGCTCGCACTTGGTTCAGGAATGAGCCGGTTCTAGTTGACGTAGGACCATCTTGGGAGGTATTCAAGGACCTTTTCAAGAAGAAGTTTTTTGCTTGGGCAGACAGGCTAGACATGGGGAGATAGTTTGAGAGTCTCATTCAGGGGAGCATGTCTGTGGAGGAATACGCTACGGAGTTTAGTAGGTTGAGCCGATTTACAGAGTATTTGGTGAGGGAGTCGGAGGTTCGAGCTATTCGTTTTCGTGAGGGTCTAAACTGGGAAGTGAAGATTCTCATTCCGTCTTTTTATGAGATATACTCGGAGATACTAGCGGAGGCACGCAAGGTTGAGCGGGAGTTGGGTTTGAAGACCAAGAGAGGCCGTGATTCTTTTCTGGGGGCCAACGGCAGTGCAGTATCTGCCAAATATCCTCATTTCCAGTCCAGACCTTTCCAGCAGCCATAATAGAACTAGACTCCAGCTAGAGCGACTTTTCACCAGGCACCTCAACAGCAGAGACAGTTACAGCAAGCTCCATGCAACTACTGCAAGAAGCCCGGCCACATCTGGGAAGTTTGCAGGAGGAGGCTAGGAGTTTGTTTGTATTATGGTACTGAAGGGCATCAATCAAGGGAGTATCCTTGTCGTGCAGTTCAGGGAGCAGCTCCAGCTCCGAGGGCACAGATGAGACCACCTGCAGCACAACCGAGGGGACCGCTTCCGACCCAGCAGCAGCGTTTTGTCCAGCATCAACAGCAGAGATGTGTTCGGCAGGGACGAGCGTTTGCTATGACCGTCGAAGAGGAAGAACCCACCAGAGATGTCATCGCAGGTTCTATTCTTCTTGATTCCATTCCAGCTTTAGCTTTGTTTGATAGTGGTGCTTCCCATAGTTTTATATCTGTTTCTTTTGCTCTGAAGCATGGTTTGGTAGCTAAGTCTTTGCTTAGGACTTGCAAGATCATGACCGGGAGAGGCATTATCCTGGTTAATGATATTTGCAAGGATCGAAGAGTTACTCTGGAAGGCCGGGAGTTGAGTGCGTGTCTACTTGTAATGCCACTTCCGAGCTACGATATTGTACTCGGGATAGATTGGTTGAGTAGGCACCGTGCTAGCATAGATTATAGAGGAGGTAGAGTTTTGTTTGGTCCGCCAGGAGAGCCAGAGTTCGAGTTTGCTAGAGGAGCTGCAGAGCAGGGGAAAGGCATTATTTGTGGAGCTATGGTGGAAGACAAGAAGTTGCCGTATCCGTTGATAGCAGAGTTCTTGGATGTGTTTCCTGAGGAATTGCCAGGATTGCTGCCAGATCGAGATGTTAAATTTTCTATAGACTTTGTGCCAGGTGCAGAACCTATTTCGCAGCATGTCTATAGAGTAAACAACAGCGAGCTGGTCGAGTTGAAGAAGCAGGTGGACGAATTGCAGAACCTCTTGATACTATGGTTACACGGATTAGTATATCCGAATCTCGTTATGAGATATTATTCCTTGGTATATGGTGTATATGGTGCAAGTATTATTTTATTGGTTATCTTGTACATGTACAGACACTGATTCTTGGGAAGACTAGCTATCTTCTTGGGAAATCTCGTGCCATAGCATACCGTGGTTGGATCTATTATACCAGTTGGGGGTGGAGAGTATTAGTATAGATATGAGATCAATATTCCTATTGAATAAAGTACATATTACAGAATAGTATTGATTATGCACCGCACGTATGATTAGCCAGGCCGCATTGTATCTTGCCCAAGCCGATCACATGTTAAGCTAGTACTCACACACTTAGTCATTAGTATTATTGTTCTATTAGTATATTGTTCATTATTGTATTTATTTCCAGTATTTCCTTATTGTACATATATCTCTTATATCTATTGTGCATCTTGTTTATCCATAGCTATTTACTGTTACATAGTTTTTATCATTAATTAGAACTGCTATTAGAGATGTACTCTGCTCCTTTTCTGACTGGATATATTTTTCCAGATGATACTGTGGAGTGGTACCCTACGTTTTATGGACCCCAGGATATTGTGGGTTTAGATTCTGAGACCCTGGCTCAAGAGGGACTTATCCCAACTGAGATAGTTGACCCTGGAGTTGTAGCTTCGTAGTATTCTTTGTACTGGATTTGTCTCCAGCTTATTTCTGTATTTCTTCAGACTCATTGATGTATTTTAAACTCATGAGTTGTATTATGACTATTCTATTCTTTATCTAATTCGTGCTCATTCTATCTTAGTTCTGTGATTGAGTATACTATCATTATTGGTGGTTAATTATATTGTTAGATAGATTATCTAGACAACGTTCTACCGCCGATTCTGCGGCGTAGGCTGGGCGTTGTTTCCGACTAGTACCCTTACACCGGGTGCGGGCTGTGACACATTTTTGGTGGTGGCCCATAGAGGTCTAGCTTCACAAAGTATGTGATGTCGTGGTAGCAGCTTCTGAGAGGTCTGCGATATCCCGAGGGCCTGCACCAGTCACTTCTCCGATGATTGGAGTGTCAACTGCTTTCGGAGGTCCACCACCTACTCAGAGGACTGTGCCAGCTGTATCTGAGGGGCTTCCACCTCCACCTCCTGTGCCAGCAGAGGCGTTGTAGATGTTTACACTGTTTCGTGAGATTCTCGAGGCACAGAGGGCTCAGTCAGAGGCACATCAGAGGCAGACCGACGTTCTACGGCAGGGCATCGAGAGTGCTCATCAGCTTGTTCGTGCTGTAGTTGAGAGAGGAGTTCCGGTCCAGCAGCAGGTTGTTTCTCAGGTTGCTCAGCTTCGTCCAGGCAACATTCAGGACTTCAAGAAACTAGAGCCTAGGGTTTTCAAAGGGACGGAGGGCATCGTCTATGCTGATGATTGGCTCGAGGACATTGAGAGTCTTATGAGGGTGTCCCATCTTTCTGAGGATCTCAAGGTTGAGGCGGTAGGACTTCAACTGTTCGACGTCGCTCACACTTGGTTCAGGAATGAGCCGGTTCTAGTTGACGTAGGACCATCTTGGGAGATATTCAAGGACCTCTTCAAGAAGAAGTTTTTCGTTCGGGCAGACAGGCTAGACATGGGGAGACAGTTTGAGAGTCTCATTCAAGGGAGCATGTCTGTGGAGGAATACGCTGCGGAGTTTGGTAGGTTGAGCCAATTTGCAGAGTATTTGGTGAGGGAGCCGGAGATTCGAGCTATTCGTTTTCGTGAGGGTCTAAACTGGGAAGTGAAGATTCTTATTCCGTCTTTTTATGAGACATACTCGAAGATACTTGCGGAGGCACGCAAGGTTGAGCAGGAGTTGGGTTTGAAGACCAAGAGAGACCATGATTCTTTTCTGGGGGCCAACGGCAGTGCAGTATCTGCCAAACGTCCTCATTTCCAGTCCAGATCTTTCCAGCAGCCACAGCAGAACCAAACTCCAGCTAGAGCGCCTTTTCACCAGGCACCTCAATAGCAGAGACAGTTACAGCAAGCTCCATGCAACTACTGCAAGAAGTCCGACAACATCTGGGAAGTTTGCAGGAGGAGGCTAGAAGTTTGTTTGTATTGTGGTACTGAAGAGCATCAATCGAGAGAGTGTCCTCGTCGTGCAGTTCAGGGAGCAGCTCCAGCTCCGATGGCACAGACGAGCCACCTGCAGCATAGCCGAGGGGACCGCTTCCGACACAGCAACAGCATTTTGTCCAGCATCAACAGCAGGGAGGTGTTCGGCAGGGACGAGCATTTGCTATGACCGTCGAAGAGGAGGAACCCACCGGAGATGTCATTGCAAGTTCTATTCTTCTTGATTCCATTCCAGATTTAGCTTTGTTTGATAGTGGTGCTTCCTATAGTTTTGTATCTATTTCTTTTGCTCTGAAGCATGGTTTGGTAGCTGAGTCATTGCTTAGGACTTGCAAGATCATGACCGGGGGAGGCATTATCCTGGTTAATGATATTTGCAAGGATCGGAGAGTTACTCTGGGAGGCTGGGAGTTGAGTGCGTGTCTACTTGTAATGCCACTTTCGAGCTACGACATTGTACTCGGGATGGATTGGTTGAGTAGGCACTGTGCTAGCATAGATTGTAGAGGAGGTAGAGTTTTGTTTGGTCCGCCAGGAGAGCCAGAGTTCGAGTTTGCTAGAGGAGCTGCAGAGCAGGGGGAAGACATTATTTGTAGAGCTATGGTGGAAGACAAGGAGTTGCCACATCCGTTGATAGCAGAGTTCTTGGATGTGTTTCCTGAGGAATTGCCAGGATTGCCGCCAGATCGAGATGTTAAATTTTCTATAGACTTGGTGCCAGGTGCAGAACCTATTTCGCAGCATGTCTATAGAGTAAACAACAACGAGCTGGTCGAGTTGAAGAAGCAGGTAGACGAATTACAGGATAAGGGGTTTATCAGATCGAGTTCTTCACCATGGGGAGCCCCGGTATTGTTTGTACCGAAGAAGGATGGATTGGTGCGCATGTGCATTGATTACAGGGCTTTTAATAATCTCACTATCAAGAATAAATATCCTTTGCCACGGATTGATGATCTGTTTGATCAGTTGGGTGGTGCCAAGGTATTTTCTAAGATAGATTTGAGATCAGGCTACCATCAGGTGAAGGTGAAGCCGGAGGACATACCGAAGACTGCTTTTAGAACTCGGTATGGTCAGTACGAGTTTATGGTGATGCCGTTTGGTTTGACTAATGCACCGGCGGTATTTATGAATTTGATGAACAAGGTGTTCCACCAGTACCTTGACAAGTTCGTGGTTGTGTTCATCGACGACATACGCATATACTCGAGGACACCGGAAGAGCATGAGGAGCATTAGAGGATTGTGTTGGATGTGCTGAGGAAGGAGAAGCTGTATGGGAAGTTGTCCAAGTGTGAGTTTTTCTTGGACAAGGTAGAATTCTTGGGACATGTTGTGACTGGTGATGGTATTTCAGTGGATCCGAAGAAGATTTCAGTAGTGGAATCTTAGAAGACTCCGAGTTCGGTAGCAAAGATCAGGAGTTTCTTAGGATTGGCAGGCTACTACAGGAAGTTTGTGCAAGATTTTTCGAGGATTGTCGAGCCGATCACCAGACTCACAAGGAAGGATGTAGAGTTTGTTTGGATGGAGGATTGCCAGGTTGCTTATGAGGAGTTGAAGAAGAGGTTGACGTCTGCTCCTATTTTGACGTTGCCATCAGGATCTGGAGGTTTCACTATTTATAGTGATGCATCAGGAAAGGGTCTGGGTTATGTTCTTCAGCAGCATGGGAAAGTGATTGCCTATGTATCCAGGCAATTGCGTCCTCATAAAAGAACTATCCTATCCATGATTTGGAATTGGCAGCCGTCATCTTCGCCCTGAAGTTGTGAAAATATTATTTGTACGGAGAGCGTATGGAGATCTTCACAGACTACAAAAGCTTAAAGTACATTTTCACGCAGAAGGAGTTGAACATGAGGCAGCGTCGGTGGTTGGAACTGATGAAAGATTTTGATATCTCTTTGCAATATCATCTTGGGAAAGCTAATGTAGTTGCCGATGCTTTGAGCAGGTATCCGGTAGCTATGTTCTTGACGCAGGATCGATATTTGTTGGAAGACTTGGAGATCTTGGGCATTGAGATAATTGTTCCTGGATGTGCTATACAGATATGGGGATTGCAGATACACTCAGATTTGATGGACAGGATCAAGGCAACACAGTATGATGATGTATCTCTGAGGAGTATCAGAGCTCAGGTGAGAGCAGGATTGGAGGATAATTTCACTATTACAGAGGACGGATCTTTGAGGCATGGAGTTAGATTGTGTGTGCCTAGTGGGGAGTTACAAGAAGAGGTATTGCAGGAAGCGCATCGCTCTCAGTATTCCATACATCCAGGTGCTAACAAGATGTATCGGGATATGCGAGAGAGTGTGTGGTGGTATGGCATGAAGAGAGAAGTGGCACAGTTTGTATCCAGATGCTTAGTGTGCCAGTAGGTGAAAGCCGAGAGGCAGAGGCCAGGAGGTTTACTTCAACCATTACCCATTCCAGAGTACAAGTGGAAACACATTACTATAGATTTTGTGTCCGGACTTTTACGACCTCCAGGAGGGAAAGACGCAATTTAGGTCATTATTGATAGGTTGACCAAGTCAGCCCACTTCTTGCCTTTTAAAGTGGGTTTGTCTACAAAAAAGCTGGCAAAGATGTATGTGAGGCCGATCGTTAGGATACATGGAGTTCCCGTCAGCATAGTCTCATATCGAGATAGTCGTTTCACTTCTCATTTCTGGAGGAGTTTGCAGGAGAGTTTGGGCACTCAGCTCAAGTTCAGTACTGCATATCATCCCCAGACAGATGGGCAGTCAGAGAGGACTATCCAGAATCTCGAGGATATATTGCGCACTTGTGTACTAGATTTCGGGGGTTCTTGGGAGAACGATCTTTATTTGGTAGAGTTTGCTTACAACAACAGTTATCAGGCTAGTATAGAGATGTCACCTTTTGAAGCTCTATACGGTCGGAGGTGTCATACTCCTTTATCTTGGGACGATATTGGAGAGAGAGTTTTGCTTGGGCTAGAGATGGTAGTGGATGCAGCAGAGAAGGTTCATTTGATCTGAGACAGACTTCGAGTGGCGCAGGACAGACAACGGCATTGGGCTGATAGCCATTGGAGACCTTTGGAGTTTGAGGTATAGTTTAGATTTTGTTTGTGCTTGTTCTTGTTTGTTATAGATTAAGTTCTTAAGGTGGTATTTTGTTCTAGGTGGGTAGTTTGGTATTTCTGAGAATTTCTCCGACACGAGGCACGATTCGCTTCGGTGGAGGCGGAAAGCTTAGTCCGCGATTCATCGGACCTTTCACTATTCTAGAGAGGGTCGGTGCAGTTGCTTATAGACTAGACTTGCCACCTACATTGGAGGGAGTGCACAACGTATTTCATGTGTCATAGTTGAGACGATACGTGGCAGATCCTAGTCATGTATTGGATCACTCGGAGATAGAGGTGGGCCCTACTCTTAGCTATCCAGAGCAGCCAGTGGAGATTCTGGATCGGAGAGAGAAGGTGCTGAGGAACCAGACTATTCCTTTGGTGTGCGTCGTATGGAGGCATCACTCTCCGGGAGAGTCTACCTGGGAGAGAGAGGATGAAATACGAGAGCGTTATCCATATTTGTTTGTACCTTGAGGTATGTTATTTCCTAGTTATATTCTGTTAATTATTCTTTAGTTCTGTTTGTGATTTTCTGGGGGTCGTTTTTGTCTTTGAATAAAAGGACAAAATTATTTTAAGGAGGGTAGACTTGTCACTACCATATTTTCTAGGAAAGGGTATTTTAGTCTTTTCCTATTTAATTAAGTATTGTGCATGGTAAATAATTATTTATTGTATTATTTAATTGTTGCTAGATGTTATTTAATTATTTTGGACTTATATTAGTGGACCCAACTAGTTTTAGTTTGGACCCATGGACCAACATGAATTAATTAGTTAGACTAGGCCCATTTAGAAAGCCCATTGTTAAGGAGATGGATTAAATTAATTAAATCATTAGACTAGAAGCTTCCTTCCTTAATTATTTCTTCATGAGAGGCCCCAAGGGGTATATTGGACATTTTATAATTGTTTGGGCAAGGGGTAAGGCCGGCCTATATTAGAGGGGGGGGGGGAATTCTCTCTCCTCTCATTCTCATTCCAAATATAGATCTAGAATTTCCCACTCCCAAATTCCTTTCTTTCCCATTCTAGTTCCCCACAAAATTTATTCCAAATTCTTCCCAATTCACCATTAGAAAGTTGAGAAGTAAGGATCTAGAAGGAGGAAGCAAGGATCTACAAAGAGGAGCAATGATCTACAATTTGGAAGCAATTTTATCTCAATTGGAGATTTCATTGGGAATCCATCTCCCAATAGGTATAATTTAGTTTTTTCCCTTAAAATAGCTTCTAAATCTAAGATTTAATTATGTAAAATCAACCCATATGTATGTACTACCCATAGGACTTGGTTTTGTGTTCATAGGAGACCCATGGAGAAAGTTATTGTGCTTTTTGTGTCAATTTTGTGAGATTTCCGAATTGACATTTTGTTGTGTGTGTCAATTGATCCTATAGATCAATTGGGCATGTGCTTATGTGTTTGGGTCTAGTGTCGTGTCCACAATTGGGTACGTGTAGGTCGTATCCCAATAATTTGGTGATACGTGTCATTTTGGGGGGTTTCCCTCCGACACGGGACTTTGTACATGTTGTATTTTGACACGGACACATAGATCTACATTTGACACTTTGATTTATTCATAAATATTATTTGTAACTTGTTTGTGTCCTTCGGGGTGCAATTGATTGTGTGTTGGACTCGTGTCGCATGCGTATCCTAGATCTAGTGGGATACGGTGTGATACTCTCCATTTGTGTGTGTTTACGTATAGATCTAATTATTTGTGGTTTAATTCTTCAATTATAAATTAGTAAATATATATAGATGTTATAAATTTATTTTAGTGTAATTATTATGATATTTATTATAGCATAGATCTATGTATTTTTATATGTATTAATATAATGTATAAATATATATGTAGCTTTCTTTACATGCATTTATATATGTTACAACTTGTTAATAAACTAAATTATATGTAAATATTTTATAAACATATTTATGTGTTTAAATGAGTAATTATATTAATTATAATTATTATATAATTAATTTTATATTAATGAATATATTTTATGTGTGCTTTTAGCCATGTTAAAATATGTACATTAGTACATAGATGTGTATTGTAGCTTTTAATATTTATTTATATGTATAGGATTATGTATATATAAGTATTTATTTATTTATTTGTTTTATATATATATATATATATATTGATTTATATATTTATATATATATATATATATATATATATATATATTTATATATATTAATTGTTTTGGCGACAGCAGCTATTAATGACAGATTCTGTCATTAATAAACCGTGAGCAGCAGCAGCCGCTGTAGCTATTAATGACAGAATCCTGTCATTAAATACACAGCAACAGGCGGAATTTGAACAGCTTTAGTGACGGTTTTCTGTGACAGTTATTAACTGTCACCAATTAAGTGACAGTGGGTTTATTATACAGCAGTTTGGCGACAGTTTTGCAGTGACAGTTAGAACTGTCACTATAGGGCCTGTTTATTGAAAATAAGTGTTTTAACACACTATTTTCAGTGACAGTTAGGCAGTTTTAATTTATATTTTATATATAATAATTATATATATATATATGTGTTTATTGTGAGGTATAATAATAGTATTGTTATAATTTTAATTGTATAATATAATAGTTTATATATAATATATTATGTATAAGGATAAATAATATATCTATATATCTTGAACATTACTTTGTGTGAGTACCAAATGGTTCAAAACTATGGTCCCTAATTGTTGTAATTTAATATTCTATATTATTATGCATTATATTTAATATATATATATGGTGAGGATTTACCTTGGATTCACGTATCCGAAGATACGGTATCCTAATAATTAGATTGTGGTTCCTAAGACTTAGATTTCAGTATTTTGATCCAAGATTTTGGTGCTAGACTTGTGCAACTTAGAAATAGATAGTTGACTCATAGTTGACCATAGTTGACTCATAGTTGACCACAGTTGACTTTTGGACTTAGAATTGACTTATTGACCTAGAAGTTGACTAGTTTAACTTGTTCTCTTTTCGGGACCTTGTATTAATATTGTATTCTATATCTAGGTCTTCGAGGTACCGAGTTAGACATCTGTGAGACTGTTCATTGGACTTCAGGCGAGTACATTCTCTGATAGTTTCTCATTTATGATATCCTCTATGTTCATTGTATCTAGTGTAGATATCCATGTTCTCTTGACACTATGGTTACACGGATTGGTATATCCGGATCTCGTCATGAGATAATATTCCTTGGTATATGGTGTATATGGTACAAGTATTGTTTCATTGGTTATCTTGTACATGTACAGACACCGATTCTCGGGAAGACTAGCTATCTTTTTAGGGAATCTCGTGCCATAGCATACCATGGTTGGATCTATTATACCAGTCGGGGGTGAGGAGTATTAGTATAGATATGTGATCAATATCCCTATTGAATAAAGTACAAATTACAAAATTGTGTTGATCATGCACCGCACGTATGATTAGCCAGGCCGAATTGCATCTTGCCCAAGCCGATCACATGTTAAGCTAGTACTCACACACTTAGTCATTAGTATTATTGTTCCATTGGCATATTGTTCATTATTGTATTTATTTCTAGTATTTCCTTATTGTACATATATCTCTTATATCTATTGTGTATCTTGTTTATCCATAGCTATTTACTGTTACATAGTTTTTATCATTAATTAGAACTGCTGTTAGAGATGTACTCTGCTCCTTTCCTGACTGGATATATTTTTTCAGATGATACTGAGGAGTGGTACCATACCTTTTATGGACCCCAGGATGTTGTGGGTTTAGATTCTGAGACCCTGGCTCAAGAGGAACTTATCCCAACTGAGACAGTTGACCCTGGAGTTGTAGCTTCATAGTATTCTTTGTACTGGATTTGTCTTCTGCTTATTTTTATATTTTTTCTGACTCATTGATGTATTTTAAACTCATGAGATGTATTATGACTATTCTATTCTTTATCTGATTCGTGCTCATTCTATCTTAGTTCTATGATTGAGTATACTATTATTATTGGTGGTTCATTATATTGTTAGATAGATTATCTAGACAGCGTTCTACCGCCGATTCTGTGGCGTAGGCTGGGCGTTGTTTCCGACTAGTACCCTTACACCGGGTGCGGGTCGTGACACATTTTTGGTGGTGGCCCATGGAGGTCTAGCTTCACAAAGTATATGATGTCGTGGTAGTGCGATAACTTAGTTGTACTACTGTTAGCCTGCAATAGGATATAGAAAATAGGCTGAGATACTCAATCACATCAAGGAAATTTCTTTTGATTCAACTATTCTCCTTTGATATTGATACTTGATCCCTTAAACTGTTCTTTCCTTGATATCTTACATCCTGTGCCATATTGATTCTTTTTTTTGCTTTGTCTCAAGATGCCGCCTAAGACTAGAACGCAGCAGGGAGAGTAGCTTCTGAGAGGTCTGCGACATCTCGAGGGCCTGCACCAGTCACTTCTCCGGTGATTGGAGTGTCAGCTGCTTTCGGAGGTCCACCACCTACTCAGAGGACTGTGCCAGCTGTATCTGAGGGGCTTCCACCTCCACCTTCTGTGCCAGCAGAGGCGTCACAGATGTTTATACTATTTTGTGAGATGCTCGAGGCACAGAGGGCTCAGTCAGAGGCACATCAGAGGCAGACCGACGTTCTACGGCAGGGCATCGAGAGTGCTCATCAGCTTGCTCGTGCTGTAGTTGAGAGAGGAGTTCTGGTCCAGCAGCAAGTTGTTCCTCAGGTTGCTCAGCTTCGGCCAGACAATATTCAGGACTTCAAGAAACTAGAGCCTAGGGTTTTCAAAGGGACGGAGGGCATCGTCTATGCTGATGATCGGCTTGAGGACATTGAGCGTCTTATGAGGGTGTCCCGTCTTTCTGAGGATCTGAATGTTGAGGCGGTAGGACTTCAACGGTTCGACGTCGCTCGCACTTGGTTCAGGAATGAGCCGATTCTAGTTGACGTAGGACCATCTTGGGAGGTATTCAAGGACCTTTTCAAGAAGAAGTTTTTTGCTTGGGCAGACAGGCTAGACATGGGGAGATAGTTTGAGAGTCTCATTCAGGGGAGCATGTCTGTGGAGGAATACGCTGCGGAGTTTGGTAGGTTGAGCCGATTTACAGAGTATTTGGTGAAGGAGTCGGAGGTTCGAGCTATTCGTTTTCGTGAGGGTCTAAACTGGGAAGTGAAGATTCTCATTCCATCTTTTTATGAGATATACTCGGAGATACTTGCGAAGGCACGCAAGGTTGAGCGGGAGTTGGGTTTGAAGACCAAAAGAGGCCGTGATTCTTTTCTGGGGGCCAACGGCAGTACAGTATCTGCCAAATATCCTTATTTCCAGTCCAGACCTTTCCAGCAGCCACAACAGAACCAGACTCCAGCTAGAGCGACTTTTCACCAGGCACCTCAACAGCAGAGACAGTTACAGCAAGCTCCATACAACTACTGCAAGAAGCCCGGCCACATCTGGGAAGTTTGTAGGAGGAGGCTAGGAGTTTGTTTGTATTATGGTACTGAAGGGCATCAATCAAGGGAGTATCCTTGTCGTGCAGTTCAGGGAGCAGCTCCAGCTCCGAGGGCACAGATGAGACCACCTGCAGCACAACCGAGGGGACCGCTTCCGACCCAGCAGCAGCGTTTTGTCCAGCATCAACAGCAGAGATGTGTTCGGCAGGGACGAGCGTTTGCTATGACCGTCGAAGAGGAAGAACCCACCAGAGATGTCATCGCAGGTTCTATTCTTCTTGATTCCATTCCAGCTTTAGCTTTGTTTGATAGTGGTGCTTCCCATAGTTTTATATCTGTTTCTTTTGCTCTGAAGCATGGTTTGGTAGCTAAGTCTTTGCTTAGGACTTGCAAGATCATGACCGGGGGAGGCATTATCCTGGTTAATGATATTTGCAAGGATCGAAGAGTTACTCTGGAAGGCCGGGAGTTGAGTGCGTGTCTACTTGTAATGCCACTTCCGAGCTACGATATTGTACTCGGGATAGATTGGTTGAGTAGGCACCGTGCTAGCATAGATTGTAGAGGAGGTAGAGTTTTGTTTGGTCCGCCAGGAGAGCCAGAGTTCGAGTTTGCTAGAGGAGCTGCAGAGCAGGGGAAAGGCATTATTTGTGGAGCTATGGTGGAAGACAAGAAGTTGCCGTATCCGTTGATAGCAGAGTTCTTGGATATGTTTCCTGAGGAATTGCCAGGATTGCTGCCAGATCGAGATGTTAAATTTTCTATAGACTTTGTGCCAGGTGCAGAACCTATTTCGCAGCATGTCTATAGAGTAAACAACAGCGAGCTGGTCGAGTTGAAGAAGCAGGTGGACGAATTACAGGATAAGGTTTTTATCAGATCGAGTTCTTCACCATGGGGAGCCTCGGTATTGTTTGTACCGAAGAAGGATGGATCGGTGCGCATGTGCATTGATTACAGGGCTTTGAATAATCTCACTATCAAGAATAAATATCCTTTGCCACGGATTGATGATCTATTTGATCAGTTGGGTGGTGTCAAGGTATTTTCTAAGATAGATTTGAGATCAGGCTACCATCAGGTGAAGGTGAAGCCGGAGGACATACCGAAGACTGCTTTTAGAACTCGGTATGGTCAGTACGAGTTTATGGTGATGCCGTTTGGTTTGACTAATGCACCGGCGGTATTTATGAACTTGATGAATAAGGTATTCCACCAGTACCTTGACAAGTTCGTGGTGGTTTTCATCAACGACATACTCATATACTAGAGGACATCGGAAGAGCATGAGGAGCATTTGAGGATTGTGTTGGATGTGCTGAGGAAGGAGAAGCTGTATGGGAAGTTGTCCAAGTGTGAGTTTTTCTTGGACAAGGTAGAATTCTTGGGACATGTTGTGACTGGTGATGGTATTTCAGTGGATCCGAAGAAGATTTCAGCAATGGAATCTTAGAAGACTCCGAGTTCGGTAGCAAAGATCAGGAGTTTCTTGGGATTGGCAGGCTACTACAGGAAGTTTGTGCAAGATTTTTCGAGGATTGTCGAGCCGATAACCAGACTCACAAGGAAGGATATAGAGTTTGTTTGGATGGAGGATTTTCAGGTTGCTTATGAGGAGTTGAAGAAGAGGTTGACGTCTGCTCCTATTTTGACGTTGCCATCAGGATCCGGAGGTTTCACTATTTATAGTGATGCATCGTGAAAGGGTTTGGGTTATTTTCTTCAGCAGCATGGGAAAGTGATTGCCTATGTATCCAGGCAATTGTGTCCTCATGAAAAGAACTATCCTACCCATGATTTGGAATTGGCAGCTGTCATCTTCGCTCTGAAGTTGTGAAAATATTATTTGTACGGAGAGCGTGTGGAGATCTTCACAGACCACAAAAGCTTGAAGTACGTTTTCACGCAGAAGGAGTTGAACATGAGACAGCGTCGGTGGTTGGAACTGATGAAAGATTTTGATCTCTCTTTGCAATATTATCCTAGGAAAGCTAATATAGTTGTCGATGCTTTGAGCAGGTATCCGGTAGCTATGTTCTTGACGCAGGATCGATATTTGTTGGAAGACTTGGAGAGCTTGGGCATTGAGATGATTGTTCCTGGGTGTGCTATGCAGATGTGGGGATTGCAGATACACTCATATTTGATAGACAGGATCAAGGCAGCACAGTATGATGATGTATCTCTGAAGAGTATCAGAGCTCAGGTGAGAGCAGGATTGGAGGATGATTTCACTATTGCAGAGGATGGATCTTTGAGGCATGGAGTTAGATTGTGTGTGCCTAGTGGGGAGTTGCGGGAAGAGGTGTTGCAGGAAGCGCATAGCTCTCAGTATTCCATACATCCAGGTGCTAACAAGATGTATCGGGATATGCGAGAGAGTGTGTGGTGGTATGGCATGAAGAGGAAAGTGGCACAGTTTGTATCCAGATGCTTAGTGTGCCAGCAGGTGAAAGCCGAGAGGCAGAGGCCAGGAGATTTACTTCAGCCATTACCCATTCCAGAGTGGAAGTGGAAACACATTACTATGGATTTTATGTCCGGACTTTCACGATCTCTAGGAAGAAAAGACGCGATTTAGGTCATTATTGATAGGTTGACCAAGTCGGCCCACTTCTTGCCTTTCAAAGTGGGTTTGTCTACGGAGAAGCTAACAGAGATGTATGTGAGGCAGATCGTTATGATACATGGAGTTCCCGTCAGCATAGTCTCAGATCGAGATAGTCGTTTCACTTCTCATTTCTGGAGGAGTTTGCAGGAGAGTTTGGGCACTCAGCTCAAGTTCAGTACTGCATATCATCCCCAGACAGATGGGCAGTCAGAGAGGACTATCCAGACTCTCGAGGATATGTTGCGCACTTGTGTACAAGATTTCGGGGGTTCTTGGAAGGACCATCTCTATTTGGTAGAGTTTGTTTACAACAACAATTACCAGGCCAGTATAGAGATGTCACATTTTGAAGCTCTATACGGTCGGAGGTCTCGTACTCCTTTGTCTTGGGACGATGTTGGAGAGAGAGTTTTGCTTGGGCCAGAGATGGTAGTAGATGCAGCAGAGAAGGTTCATTTGATCAGTGATAGACTTCGAGTGGCGCAGGACAGACAGCGACATTGGGCCGATAGCCATCGGAGACCTTTGGAGTTTGAGGTATAGTTTAGATTTTGTTTGTGCTTGTTCTTGTTTGTTATAGATTAAGTTCTTAAGGTGGTGTTTTGTTCTAGGTAGGTAGTTTGGTATTTCTAAGAATTTCTCTGACACGAGGCACGATTCACTTCTGTGGAGGCAGAAAGCTTAGTCCGCGATTCATCGGACCTTTCACTATTCTAGAGAGGGTCGGTGCAGTTGCTTATAGACTAGACTTGCCACCTACATTGGAGGGAGTGCACAACGTGTTTCATGTGTCATAGTTGAGACGATACGTGGCAGATCCTAGTCATGTATTGGATCACTCGGAGATAGAGGTGGGCCCTACTCTTAGCTATCCAGAGCAGCCAGTGGAGATTCTGGATCGGAGAGAGAAGGTGCTGAGGAACCAGACTATTCCTTTGGTGTGCGTCGCATGGAGGCATCACTCTCCGGGGGAGTCTACCTGGGAGAGAGAGGATGAAATACGAGAGCGTTATCCATATTTGTTTGTACCTTGAGGTATGTTATTTCCTAGTTATATTCTGTTAATTATTCTTTAGTTCTGTTTGTGATTTTCTGGGGGTCATTTTTGTCTTTGAATTTCGAGGACAAAATTATTTTAAGGAGGGTAGACTTGTCACTACCACATTTTCTAGGAAAGGGTATTTTAGTCTTTTCCTATAATTAAATATTGTGCATGGTAAATAATTATTTGTTGTATTATTTAATTGTTGCTAGATGTTATTTAATTATTTTGGACTTATATTAGTGGACCCAACTAGTTTTAGTTTGGACCCATGGACCAACATGAATTAATTAGTTAGACTAGGCCCATTTAGAAAGCCCATTGTTAAGGAGATGGATTAAATTAATTAAATCATTAGACTAGAAGCTTCCTTCCTTAATTATTTCTTCATGAGAGGCCCCAAGGGGTATATTGGACATTTTATAATTGCTTGGGGAAGGGGTAAGGTCGGCCTATATTAGAGGGGGGGGGGAATTCTCTCTCCTCTCATTCTCATTCCAAATCTAGATCTAGAATTTCCCACTCCCAAATTCCTTTCATTCCCATTCCAATTCCCTACCAAATTTATTCCAAATTCTTTCTTATTCACCATTAGAAAGTTAAGAAGCAAAGATCTAAAAGGAGGAAGCAAGGATCTACAAAGAGGAGCAAGAATCTACAATTTGGAAGCAATTTTATCTAAATTGGAGATTTTATTAGGAATCCATCTTCCAATAGGTATAATTTAGTTTTTTCCCTTAAAATAGCTTCTAAATATGAGATTTAATCATATAAAATCAACCCATATGTATGTACAACCCATAGGACTTGGTTTTGTGTTCATAGGAGACCCATGGAGAAAGTTATGGTGCTTTTTGTATCAATTTTGTGGGAATTCCGAATTGACATTTTGTTGTGTGTGTCAATTGATCCTATAGATCAATTGGGCATGTGCTTATGTGTTTGGGGCTAGTGTCGTATCCACAATTGGGTACGTGTAGGTCGTATCCCAATAATTTGGTGATACGTGTCATTTTGGGGGTTTTTCCTCCGACACGGGACTTTGTACATGTTGTATTTTGACACGGACACATAGATCAATATTTGACACTTTGATTTATTCATAAATATTATTTGTAACTTATTTGTGTCCTTCGCGGTACAATTGGTTGTGTGTTGGACTCGTGTCGCATGCGTATCCTAGATCTAGTGGGATACGGTGTGATACTCTCCATTTGTGTGTGTTTACGTATAGATCTAATTATTTGTGGTTTATTCTTCAATTATAAATTATTAAATATATATAGATGTTATAAATTTATTTTAGTGTAACCATTATGATATTTATTATAGCATAGATCTATGTATTTTTATGTGTACTAATATAATGTATAAATATATATGTAGCTTTCTTTACATGCATTTATATATGTTACAACTTGTTACTAAAATAAATTATATGTAAATGTTTTATAAATATATTTATGTGTTTAAATGAGTAATTATATTAATTATAATTATTATATAATTAATTGTATATTAATGAATATATTTTATGTGTGCTTTTAACCATGTTAAAATATGTACATTAGTACATAGATGTGTATTATAGCTTTTAATATATATTTATATGTATAGGATTATGTATATATAAGTATTTATTTATTTAATTGTTTTATATATATAAATATATATTGATTTATATATTTATATATTTATATATATATATATATATATTTATATATATTAATTGTTTTGGGGACAACAACTATTAATGACAGATTCTGTCATTAATAAACCGTGAGCAGCAGCCGCTGTAGCTATTAATGTCAGAATCCTGTCATTAAATACGCAGCAGCGGGCAGGATTTGAAAATCTTTAGTGACGATTTTCTGTGACAGTTATTAACTGTCACCAATTAAGTGACAGTGGGTTTATTATATAGCAGTTTGGCGACAGTTTTGCAGTGACAGTTAGAACTGTCACTATAGGGCCTGTTTATTGAAAACAGTATTTTAACACACTATTTTCAGTGACAGTTAGGCAGTTTTAATTTATATTTTATATAAGATAACTATATATATATATGTATATATATGTATTTATTGTGAGGTATAATACTAGTATTGTTATAATTTTAATTGTATAATATAATAGTTTATATATAATATATTATGTACAAAGATAAATAATAAATCTATGTATCTTGAACATTACTTTGTGTGAGTACCAAATGGTTCAAAACCATGGTCCCTAATTATTGTAATTTAATATTCTATATTATTATGCATTATATTTAATATATATATATGGTGAGGATTTACCTTGGATTCACGTATCCGAAGATACGGTATCCTAATAATTAGATTGTGGTTCCTAAGACTTAGATTTCAGTATTTTGATCCAAGATTTTGGTGCTAGACTTGTACAACTTAGAAATAGATAGTTGACTCATAGTTGACCATAGTTGACTCATAGTTGACCATAGTTGACTTTTGGACTTGGAATTGACTTATTGACCTAGAAGTTGACTAGTTTAACTTGTTCTCTTTTCGAGACCTTGAATTAATATTGTATTCCATATCTAGGTCTTCGAGGTACCGAGTCAGACATCTGTGAGACTGTTCATTGGACTTTGGGTGAGTACATTCTCTGATAGTTTCTCATTTATGATATCCTCTATGTTCATTGTATCTAGTGTAGATATCCATGTTCTCTTGACACTATGGTTACACGGATTGGTATATCCGGATCTCGTCATGAGATGTTATTCCTTGGTATATGGTGTATATGGTGCAAGTATTGTTTCATTGATTATCTTGTACATGTACAGACATCGATTCTCGGGAAGACTAGTTATCTTCTTGGGGAATCTCGTGCCATAGCATACCGTGGTTGGATCTATTATACCAGTCGGGGGTGGGGAGTATTAGTATAGATATGTGATCAATATCCCTATTGAATAAAGTACAGATTATAGAATAGTGTTGATTATGTACCGCACGTATGATTAGCCAGGCCACATTGTATTTTGCCCAAGCCGATCACATGTTAAGCTAGTACTCACACACTTAGTCATTAGTATTATTGTTCCATTGGCATATTGTTCATTATTGTATTTATTTCCAGTATTTCCTTATTGTACATATATCTCTTATATCTATTGTGCATCTTGTTTATCCATAGCTATTTACTGTTACATAGTTTTTATCATTAATTAGAACTTCTGTTAGAGATGTACTTTGCTCCTTTTCTGACTGGATATATTTTTTCAGATGATACTGAGGAGTGGTACCCTACCTTTTATGGACCCCAAGATGTTGTGGGTTTAGATTCCGAGACCCTGGCTCAAGAGGGACTTATCCCAACTGAGACAGTTGACCCTGGAGTTGTAGCTTCATAATATTCTTTGTACTGGATTTGTCTCTAGCTTATTTCTGTATTTCTTCAGACTCATTGATGTATTTTAAACTCATGAGTTGTATTGTGACTATTCTATTCTTTATCTGATTCATGCTCATTCTATCTTAGTGCTGTGATTGAGTATACTATCATTATTGGTGGTTCATTATATTGTTAGATAGATTATCTAGACAGCGTTCTACCGCCGATTCTGCGGCGTAGGCTAGGCGTTGTTTCCGACTAGTACCCTTACACCGGGTGTGGGTCGTGATAATACGCCATGGCAGGCATGCCCTAGAAATTATGTTGGGTGTTCAGAACCCAACTCAATACTAGAAGACAGGGCCAAACTGCCTACCATCGTCCAGCGCCGTAATGGAAGAAAATACAGCTTGCAAGCTGTGTGGCCAAATGAGACCATTCCTCTCTCCTGGACGAATCGCCATATAAAATTGTTGATCATCCCGAGCAAAGAAAGCTATGATATCCTTCCATGATCCATCATTGCAGAGGACATTTGCTCGAAGACGCCTCTTTTTATGGCTCCTTACATGATGGAAGAACATGATCTTATTCTTCCTCAAGTCAACCCAACGAATCTCAGCAACCATCTCTCTCTTTGAGTTGAAGGAAGTATGGGAAGAATTGGTTAACCCATTCGCCTTTATATAGGCAAAGGAGAATATACCGAATCCCAACAAACTCCTAAAAATTTATCGAGAAATTAGCCTCGTGGAACGAGTCAGACTTGACCATTTCATGCTTCATTCAAAGTGTTTCAAATTACGAAGAATTTAAAAACTTTGAAGGGGGTCTTGTAGAAGCATAAAAAATATGCTGGAGAATCATACGCGTAAAACTCTCAACATATAAAAAGCCCGCGTAAGACAGAGCTCCAGCCCTGGGTGGCATGAAATATAACTCCAGAGCCATCGGCGTACAGCAGAGCTTCAACGCTAGTTCAGCATAAAATATAGCTCCTAAACAACCCGCGTAATGTAGTATTTCCAAACTGCTTCGGCGTAAAAAGGTTATTACATTGCCACTTTGGCGTAAAACCTGCTTGCTTTTAATGCAGCGGGAAGTTATACGAGGATCTCTTCGTATTCCTCGAATGAACCTGTCAGATCAAGCAGTGAACCTGACTCCTGACAAAGAGTACAGCACGATGACCGAGAGGACGACTGTTATGATGATTCTGCACAGAGCCCCAAACTATCGTTTAGTGACACAATCCTTGATATAAGACGTCATTTACCCATCCAAGGGATACACTGCCTGTTTTACATAGGCAGAGGTGAGCTTTTACGCTCAGGAAGAGATGAAACGAACTGCCACGTCAAAAGCTATTCGTCGTACAGAACTCGAGGCACGTCTCTGCAGTTAATGCGCGAGATGGGGGCAGATCTCTACATTTAATGCACGAGATTTGATTCTACTTTCAAAGACTGGGTGAGCTATAATTAGGGCTAATACGTCCATATTACCATCCCCACATATTACGCCAACCAGGCTATTTTCAGCTATAGGAGCACGCCGTACGCTATCTCCTTCAAATACGCCGACTCGGGCTATATCTGTAAAGCATCAAGCTTTGCACAACTACTTGGCTTCTATGCCAACGTGACAGTTATTTGGCTTCTACACAAACATGACAAATATTGGGCTTCTATGCCAATATGACAGCTACTCGGCTTTTACGCCATCAGAACAGCTATTTGGCTTTTACGCCAACGGAGCAGTTATTTGGCTTTTATGCCAACCATCTATACGCGAGGAGCAGTTGTCTACGTGGCTTGCATGCCGTGATCTTCGATGAGCGATTATACGCATTATTTCGTAATGGGACATGCGTCATACGCCAATTTAAGAGATCATTCATACGTGGGTAGCAGTTATTATAACCGCCGCGTAAAAGGTGCAGCTACCTCCGCTGTTCGGCTTCTACGCCGACGGTAACTGAACTCTATAAATAGAGACCTCCGTCCACGGAGGTCGGGAAGTCGGATCAGAGAGAGGAGAACAACAGAAGTCAAGGTCAAGAGAGCACACATAGAGAGCTTTGGAAACGAGAGTTCAATCCCCTCTACAGTCTTTGAAGCTTCTTTTTCGTCTTCTACAGCACTTCTTCGTCATCGTGTGGTCCAAGGGACAAACTGATCGACCGCATATCAGACTCCTATAGCAATATTTCTCCAGAATCAAACTTTTGTACTTAACATCCTCGTATAGGATTAATTATACTTTTTTTTCTTGTTTGTAAACCAAAGAAAGGGTTTCGTATAAACCTAGTCAAACACTATGACAGGATCTATATAGTACCAGTCCGTGTAACCACTGTATCAGAATCAAGTATACAGTTCTAGAACATGCAACATATACACTATCATGAAATAAAAACTAACAGAGAGATGTAGTCGCCTCTGGTCCGGAGTAATGAATGTCTCTCGATGCCCAAGCTGGTGTCACACAAACCTATATATGAAATATCAGGTCACTTGGGTGTAAAGAAGTGATAAATATGCTACATGAGTCAAAATATGATTTTTTAGGCCATTTCTCGGTCGTACTAGTCAAACTAGGTCAAATTAGTCCAATACCTTAATATTTGGTCCATACCTAGCTTCTAGGTTGATTTCAAGTCTAAACTAATGAATAATATGTTGTACCTAGGTTTCTAGGTTCTAAGCTAATTATCAAGCTTAATACTAACTACACTAGTTAAACTAACTATTTACTAGGTACCTATATATATTAGATAGTAAAATACACTAGTAATATTTACTAATTTGTATTATATAATATTAGACTAATTCCCAAACTCATATAACTAATATCTAACTAATGCATATTATCTATATTAATACCATATAACTCTGACTGTCTACATATGTTAACTGATACTGCAACTAATCAGCTAATAACTGACACCTTACTATCTCACAACTAATATCTAAACTAACTTACTAGCACTAAGTGATATCCTATTTATCTGCTAAGTTAACTTATATATATATATATATATATATATATATATATATATATATATATATATATATATATATTGATACTGACCTATATTGGTACTCCCTGAAACTGGATGCACTAAGGCCTTGCAGGCAACTGAACCACCACCAATACTTCTCCTACTTGTTAGTGAAACTGCCTACTTGTGCAGGGAGTAGTACTGCCATAGAAAACTTTCTCTCAACACCTGCATCTCAAAGTTGCTGCTAGTGTTAAACCAACTGGCCTGCTACACTTTTTGCTGAACCTTGCAAATGTGTAAGCCTACAAGCACCTTACTGCAAGCTGAATGCAGTCTTGGCCATGCCAATGCTTCCATAACTATTAATAATATTGTTTCTAATGCTCTGCTGACCCTTGTTGCCACTATCAAGTAGATGCATATGTTGTTGCTGAGATCTCATTGATTCATCATATATTTTCCCTCACAACTACTGACACTCCCGGTATTATCTCATACCCGAGGCCCCATAGCTTGATATGGCCACTGCTTTTCACAGTCACTGCTCTAGAAGATGTAAATATCACTAATGCATATGCTCACACCCATACAACCCTTAAAACACATTCATACATGTATCAGTAAATCGATATACTCATCAATGAACTGATACACCCATCAGGGACTGATACTTATATCAAATTACTCTCAAACTAGTTCATAAGAAACCACAGTAATCCATATTGCTGCCCACTACCTATTCACTACTACTGCTGCTGTTACTTGATTTGAACCTGACACTATCCTACACCACCACCACAATCTAATATGAACAAAATACTCACCAATACCTGAACCTCCCTTACTATGTATTTCTACTACTGCTATTATTTTTAGCTCCAGTTTGAAGCCTTGCCCTTACCCGAGTCGGCCTCACATTGGCATGCCATCACCCCCAAGTCCAGACACACACAGTGAATACCAAGATACTTATACCTATCAGAACCCGATACCCCCTTCTTATTACCAGTAGCTCCACTATCACCTCTCTTGCATACCAACTGCCCACACACCATACCCTTGATAGCTATATACACTAACATTACAAAAAGCACACAGACACAACTATGTGTATTCATTGATACACCAATCAGTATATCCTCCACTTTTTTAACTTAAAACCAATATCCTGAAACATCGAACATACTGAACATTAGTTCCCCCATGCATTTGCTACAAACTAATACTCTCTCACTTCATTTATTTGCCATGCAATTCAGTCAAACTGAAAAGAACTGAAACCAATTCATCACTAACACACCATCCTCAATATTGACACAGTGAAGTGCACCTTGGTGTACTGCTTGCACACAGTATGATCACGGTCACAGAGAGTTCACAACACTCCTCTCACAATAATCAACACACAAATCTAATATATAATCATACACACCATATATATATATATATATATATATATATATATATATAACACTTATATCACACACACATAATTGCCATAATGCCAAACAACTATGTGTGCAATCTCTAATACACTATGGTACACATTAAATTAAAATACTAAAACTCCCAATTCTCCATGAATAGCATTTTCACTTATCAAATACACCTAATAATAGCTATTAGAACTAGTTATAACAGAAAATAAAGAAAATTGTACAAAATCACACAAAATGAGCCCCGTATCATACCGTATCACAAAACACCATGATACGGCCTACACGTATCCATTTGTGGACACGTACCTAGTCCCACAAATCCGATCTAAGTCTAATTGGATCTAATTGGTCTCATGACACAATTGATGTGTCAATCTCATAATTTTTCCAAAATACATACAAAAACCTATATAGAATTCTCTATACACAACCAATTGGTCTAGAATTTGTTCTTATTGGTAGCCCTATGCCATGGAATGGTTCATAATGATCAAATACATGATCTAGAAGTTACAATGAATAGGAATTCATAATTACCAACTGAGAGATGGATTTTTAATAAAATGCTCAATGGACACGATTCAGACACGTTCTCTTCACCAAAGCTCCTCCTCCTTGTGCTCCTTGCTTCTCCAAGCACCAAGGCTCCTTGAGGAATGAAAATAAGAGGGAATGTAGGTGAATTGAAGGTCAATTATTAGAGGGATGGAGTGAATTGGAGATCTAGAGAATTGGAGATCTCAAAATGAATGTTAATGAAGAGAGAGAGAGAGAGAGAAGAGGCTATATGAGTGGCCGGTCTCCTTTCCCCTTCCCCATGTCATTGTCAATATCTAATATGTCTCTACTAGTAAGTTATGGGTAGGATTAAAGAAGGGCTAATTTGGAAAGTCTCTAATTAAATCAAATTAAGTCTAAACCTTTAATTAATTAGTAGGAATGGGTCTATTGGGCATGGTCCATGTTGGGCTCACAAGTTGTCATGACAAATCTAATTGGATTCACATGTGGCAAGTCTAACTATGGTTACACGGATTGGTATATCCAGATCTCGTCATGAGATGTTATTCCTTGGTATATGGTGTATATGGTACAAGTATTGTTTCATTGGTTATCTTGTACATGTACAGACACTGATTCTCGGGAAGAGTCGCTATCTTCTTGGGGAATCTCGTGCCATAACATACCGTTGTTGGATCTATTATACCAGTCGAGGGTGGGGAGTACTTTAGTGTAGATATGTGATCATACCCCTATTATATCAAGTATTGTTATTGAATAGTGTTAATTATACACCGCACGTATGATTAGCCAGGCCATATATATTATATTATATTCCCAAGTCGATCACATGTTAAAGCTAGTACTCACACACTTAGTCATTAGTACTCTTGTTCATTGACATATTGTTCATTATTGTGTTCATTCCAGTATTTTCTTATTGTGTATCTCTCGTATCTATTGTGCATCTTGTATATTCACATCTATTTACTGTTACATAGTTTTTATCATTGATTAGAACTACTGTTAGAGATGTACTCTGCTCCTTTCCTAATTGGATATATTTTTCCAGATGACACTGAGGAGTGGTACCCAACACATTATGGACCCCAGGATGTTGTGGGCTTAGAGTCAGAGACCCTGGCTCAGGAGGGACTTATCCCGACTGAGACAGATGACCCAGGATTAGTACCTTCTTAGTATTTTTTGTACTAGATTTGTCTTCAGCTTTTGTTAGCATTCTTTCAGACTCATTGATGTATTATTTTAGACTCATGAGTTGTATGTGACTATTCCTATTCTTTATCATATTCGTGCTCATTTCTATCTTAGTTCTGTGATTGAGTATATTATTATTGTTGGTGGTTCATTATATTGCTAGATAGTTTACCCAGACAGCGTTCTACCGCCAATCCTGCGATGTAGGCTGGGCGTTGTTTTCGACTTGCATCCTTACATCGGGTGCGGGTTGTGACACATTTTTAGTGGTGGCCCATGCAGGTCAAGCTTCACAAGTTATGCGATGTCGTGGTAGTTAGATGATTTAGTTGTACTACTGCGAGCCTGCGATAGGATATAGGATGTAGGCTATAGGCTGAGAATACTCAATCACATCTAGAAAAATTCTTTTGATTCAACTATTCTTCTTTGATATTGATACTTGATCTCTTAAACTGTCCTTTCCTTGAGTATCTTACATCATGTGCCATATTGATTATTTCTTTAGATTTGTCTCAGAATGCCGCCTAAGACTAGATCGCAACAGGGGAGAGCAGCTTCTGAGAGGTCTGCGACGTCCCGAGGGGCTGCACCAGTAACTTATCTGGTGATTGGAGTGTCAGCTGCTTTCGGAGGTCCACCACCTACTCAGAGGACTATGCCAACTGTATCTGAGGGGCTTCCACCTCCACCTTCTATGCCAGCAGAGGCGACACAGATGTTTATACTATTTCGTAGAATGCTTGAGGCATAGAGGGCTCAGTTTGAGGCACATCAAAGGCAGACCAACGTTTTACGATAGGGCATCGAGAGTGCTTATCAGCTTGCTCATGCCGTAGTCGAGAAAGGAGTTCTGGTTCAGCATCAAGTTGATCCTCAGGTTGCTCAGCTTCATCCAGGCAACATTCAGAACATCAAGAAGTTGGAGCCTAGAGTCTTCAAGGGGACGGAGGGCATCGTCTACGCTGATGATTGGCTCGAGGATATTGAGCGTCTTATGAGGGTATCCCATCTTTCTGAGGATCTGAAGGTTGAGGCGGTAGGACTTCAACTGTTCGACGCCGCTCGCACTTGGTTCAGGAATAAGCCGATTATGGTTGACGCAGGACAGTCTTGGGAGGTATTCAAGGACCTCTTCAAGAAGAAGTTTTTCGCTCGGGCAGACAGGCTAGACTTGGGGAGACAGTTTGAGAGTCTCATTTAGGGGAGCATGTCTGTGGAGGAGTATGCTGCGGAGTTCGGCATGTTGAGCCGATTTGCAGAGTATTTGGTGAGAAAGTCGGAGATTCGGGCTATTCGTTTTCGTGAGGGTCTAAAATGGGAAGTGAAGATCCTTATTCCGTCTTTTTATGTGACATACTCGGAGATACTTGCGGAGGCACGCAAGGTTGAGAGAGAGTTGGGTTTGAAGCCCAAGAAAGACTGTAATTCTTTTCTGGGGGCCAACAACAGTGTAGTATCTGCCAAACGTCCTCTTTTCCAGTCCAGACCTTTCTAGTAGCCACAGCAGCACCAGACTCCAGCTAGGGCGCCTTTTTACCAGGCACGACAGCAGCAGAGACAGTTACAGCAAGCTTCCTGCTACTACTGCAAGAAGCCCGACCATATCTGAGAAGTTTGCAGGAGGAGGCTAGGTGTTTGTTTGTATTATGGTACTGAAGGGCATAAGTCGAGAGAGTTTCCTCATCGTGCAGTTCAGGGAGCAGCTTCAGCTCCGAGGGCATGGACGAGACCACCTACAGTACAGACGAAGGGACCTCTTCCGACACAGCAGTAGCGTTATGTCCAGCATCAGCAGCAGGGAGGTGCATGTCAGGGACGAGCATTTGCTATGACCGTTGAAGAGGATGAACCCACCGAAGATGTCATCGCAGGTTCTATTCTTCTTGATTCCATTTTAGCTTTAGCTTTGTTTGATAGTGGTGCTTCCTACAGTTTTGTATCTGTTTCTTTTGCTCTGAAGCATTGTTTGGTAGCTGAGTCTTTGCTTAGGACTTGTAAGATCATGACCGGGGGAGGCATTATCCTAGTTAATGATATTTGCAAGGATCGAAGAGTTACTCTGGGAGATCGGGAGTTAATGCGTGTCTACTTGTAATGCTACTTCCGAGCTACGATATTGTACTCGGGATAGATTGGTTGAGTAGGCACCGTGCTAGCATAGACTATAGAGGAGGTAGAGTTTTGTTTGATCCGCTAGGAGAGCCAGAGTTCGAGTTTGCTAGAGGAGCTGCGGAGTAGGGAAAAGGCATTATTTGTGGAGCTATTGTGGAAGACAAGGAGTTGTCGTATCCGTTGATAGCAGAGTTCTTGGATGTATTTCCTGAGGAATTGCCAAGTTTGTCGCTAGATCGAGATATTGAATTCGCTGTAGACTTGGTTCCAGGTGCAGAACCAATTTCACAATATGTCTATAGAGTAAACAACAGCGAGCTGGTCGAGCTGAAGAAGCAAGTAGACGAATTACAGGATAAGGGGTTTATCAGATCGAGTTCTTCACCATAGGGAGCCCCGATATTGTTTGTACCGAAGGAGGATGGATCGGTGCGCATGTGCATTGATTACAGGGCTTTGGATAATCTTACTATCAAGAATACGTACCCTTTGCCATGGATTGATGATCTGTTCGATCAGTTGAGTAGTGCCAATGTGTTTTCTAAAATAGATTTGAGATCAGGCTACCATCAGGTAAAGGTGAAGCCGGAGGATATACCGAAGACTGCTTTTAGAACTCGGTATGGTCAGTACGAGTTTATGGTGATGCCGTTTGGGTTGACTAATGTACCGACGGTATTTATGAACTTGATAAACAAGGTATTCCATCAGTACCTTGACAAGTTCGTGGTGGTGTTCATCGACGACATACTCATATACTCGAAGACACCTGAGGAGCACGAGGAGCATTTGAGGATTGTGTTGGATATGCTGAGGAAGGAGAAGCTGTATGGAAAGTTGTCTAAGTGTGAGTTTTTTTTTGGACAAGGTAGAGTTCTTGGGGCATGTTGTGACTGGTAATGGTATTTCAGTGGATCCGAAGAAGATCACAGCAGTGGAATCTTGGAAGACCCTGAGTTCGGTAGCAGAGATCAGGAGTTTCTTGGGATTGGCAGGCTACTACAAGAAGTTTGTGCAAAATTTTTCAAGGATTGCCGAGCCGATGACCAGACTCACCAGGAAGGATGTAGAGTTTGTTTGGACGGATGATTGCCAGGTTGCTTTTGAGGAGTTAAAGAAGAGGTTGACGTCTGCTCCTATTTTGACGTTGCCATCAGGGTCTGGAGGCTTCACTATTTATAGTGATGCATGGGGGAATATTTTGGGTTGTGTTCTTCAGCAGAATAGAAAAGTGATTGTCTATGCATCTAGGCAATTGCGTCCTCATAAAAAGAACTATCCTACCCATGATTTGGAGTTGACAGCAGTCATCTTCGCCCTGAACTTGTGGAAACATTATTTATACGGAGAGCGTGTAGAGATCTTCACAGACCACAAAAGCTTGAAGTACATTTTCACGCAGAAGGAGTTGAACATGAGGTAGCATCGGTAGTTGGAACTGATAAAGGATTTTGATATATCTTTGCAGTATCATCCTAGGAAAGCCAATATAGTTGCCGATGCCTTGAGTAGGTATCCGGTAGCTATGTTCTTGACGCATGATCGATATTTGCTAGAGGACTTGGAGAGCTTGGACATCGAGGTGATAGTTCTTGGTTGTGCGATATAGATGTGGGGATTGTAGATATATTCAGATTTGATAGACAGGATCAAGGCAGCACAGTATGAGGATGTATCTCTGAGGAGCATCGGAGCTCAGGTGGGAGCAAGATTGGAGGATCATTTCTCCATTGCTGAGGATGGATCTTTGAGGCATGGAGTTAGATTGTGTGTGCCTAGTGTGGAGCTGCGTGAGGAGGTATTGCAGGAAGTGCATCGCTCTTAGTATTCCATGCATCCAGGTGCCAATAAAATGTATCAGGATATGCGAGAGAGTGTGTGGTGGTATGTCATAAAGAGGGAAGTGGCATAGTTTGTATCCAAATGCTTAGTGTGCCAGCAGGTGAAAGCCGAGAGGCAGAGGCCAGGAGGTTTACTTCAGCCATTACCCATTCTAGAGTGGAAGTGGGAACACATTATTATGGATTTTGTGTCCGGACTTCCACAATCTCCAGGAGAAAAAGACGCAATTTGGGTCATCGTTGATAGGTTGACCAAGTAAGCCCTCTTTTTGCCTTTCAAGGTGGGTTTGTCTACGGAGAAGCTGGCAGAGATGATTGTGAGGCAGATCGTGAGGATACATGGAGTTCCCGTCATCATAGTCTCGGATCGGGATAGTCGTTTCACTTCTCACTTCTGGAGGAGTTTGCAGGAGAGTTTGGGCACTCAGCTCAAGTTCAGTACTACATATCATCCCCAGACAGATGGGTAGTCAGAGAGGACTATTCAGACTCTCGAGGATATGTTGCGCACTTGTGTACTAGATTTTGGGGGTTCTTGGGAGGACCATCTCCATTTGGTAGAGTTTGCTTACAACAAGAGCTACCAGGCTAGTATAGAGATGTCATCTTTTGAAGCTCTGTACGGTCGGAGGTGTCGTACTCCCTTATCATGGGACGATATAATTATAGATGCAGCGGAGAATGTTCACTTGATCAGAGACAGACTTCGTGTGGCGCAGGACAGACAGAGGCATTGGGCCGATAGCCACCGGAGACCCTTGGAGTTCGAGGTATAGTTTAGATTTTTGTTTTATGCTTGTTATTGGTTGTTTTTTATAGATTAAGTTCTTAAGGTGGTATTTTGTTCTAGGTGGGTGGTTTGGTATTTTTGAGGATTTCTCCGACACGAGGCACGATTCGCTTCGGTGGTGTAACCTCCGATTTTCAAATTTCCAAAATAATTAGATTTTTAATTATTATATCAAGATTATAGCATATTTTCTCCTTGAAATTGTAGTATTAGATTTTTGAGCAATGTTTGATTTTGTAGGTGATTTGAAATCTTTTATAAAATTCATTTTTCCTAAATGTCGATTTTATTATAAAATAAATAGATAAATAATATGTATATAGCTTCGAATATTTATTGGTTGGAATTATGAAATTATTTGTTTGATAAAATTAATTAAAGGACTAGTTGTTTCTTCAAAATAATTTTATAATTAATGGAATAGTAAATAAATAAATTACATAGCTTTCCTAAAATATTTTCTAAAATTATAATCTTTTCTTTTTAAATTTCACAAGTTGCCATTTCCTATTAACTAGCCAGCACACCCTCATTCTCACATGAACTCGTTATAATCTGGGCCATTCATTATTGGGCCAACCCTCACCGTTATCCCACAACTCTCTCCCTATTTAAAGTCTCTCATCACCATTCCCAAGAAACCCTAACTAGCCCTCACAAATCCCCACAAGCCAACAACCATCACCATTTTGTGTGCTCGTGTCCGTGTGTCCAGCATTACCGTGTCAGCCGTGTTGGCCTCGGGTCCGACCCCGGGTGTCCTATCGTATCCATTCATTTTTCTGTGTCCAGTTATTACAATATTACAGATTTTCGTATCCGACACCATCTGGACACAACCTCCACCACAGTACATCCTCCCTGTGTCCAACACCAGGATACATCCACCACTGTACACAACATCGTCCCTGTGTCCAACCCCGGACACGTCCACAGTATACCGAATTCATCGTGTCCAGCCTCGGACACGACCCCGACACACAGAACCCAAAACCCTAACCTAGGTTTCGACCACCGACTCCAGAAGATCCGCCGCCGAGTTCGATTGCCGCCGGCGACTGGGTTCTCCTCCTCGGCGTCGACCGCTGCCTCGAACCAGATCCGTCGAGCCGCCGCCGCAGACCCGTCGGGCTTCGCCGTCGCCTCCTCGAGCCGAGCACCCGACCACCGCCGCTCTCGAGTTTCCGCTGCCGCCTCCTCGAACCAAGCGCCGCCGCCTCGAGCAGATCCGGCCTCGAAGTCGTTGACCGCCGACGCCCCACCGCGTGACCCGGCGGAACCCCCACCGCGTCGACGACGAGAACCCGCCGTGAGTCCCTCTTTTCTTTTCCCCCTTTCTTCGATTCAGACTGAACTTTTGGAATTTAATTAGTTTAGTTAAATATTTAATTAGTTTAGTTAAATATTAGATTAGTTAGTTAATTATTAGATCAGTTAATTAATTTTATAATTTGTTAGTTAATATATATTAGTTAGTAATTAAATGTAATTAGTTTAGTTTAATAATAAATAGTTTAGTTATATGTAAGTAGTTAATTATTGTGTAATTAGTTGGTTAATATTTAATTAGTATATATGTACAGGTATATGTAATTATTTAAAGAGAATTTGTATACATATATGTACACTGGCATTTTCCATAAAAAAAAAATTGTACTTTATAAAATGTACACTATATTATTAGTGTAATTAATGTATATGTTTGTATATAGAATTATTTCATATAATATGTATTAATAAAATGTATACTAGGTATAATTTCAATTAATGTTTTAGTATCTGTATTATTATTTTAATGATGGTATAATACATATATTTTATATAAGCTTTTAGTATACCCTTAATATATAGTATGAACTTAATTTGGTATTAGTATTAGTATATTTAATAATGATGTTGACAATATATATATGTTATAATTCTATTATGAGTATACAGTTATACATATTTTGTATATAATTTTTGGTATAAATATATATATGTAGATTATATTTTCGTATTGGTATATGTATATGTATATATTTTGTATATACTTAATATATTTCAATATAAAATTGGTATATATGTATATCTGTATTTTCAGTATATGTTGGTAATTGTTAATTGGTATATGTTTAACAAAAACATAATTTGGCATATATAAATAAATGTAGCATAATAATATATTTTGGTATAATTATAAATTGGCATAGTATAATATAAATACGTATTGTATCCCTTTTCAATGAACTATGTCTATATAGATATACATTCAAGTATTAATTATTATGCTTATATATACATACAAGTATTATTTATTATGTTTATATATATATACAAGTATTATTTATTTTAAAGTATATATATACTAGTATAAATTAAGTTCATGTATTAGCATAGTCATTGTACTTTGGAATTTAGTATATATATAGTAAAATTCTAACTTGGCTTATTTTTATGAATATACCTTGTATAACGTATTTCCTAGTAGCTATTGTAATTAAAACATACGGTATTAATATTACTTAAGGTATGTATAAATACACTTATCTATTTTCGTACCAAATGTATTTGATGTATATGTTAGTACAATGTGTACACTTCTATGTCTCTAATAGACGACCCTAGTTGACTGAGTCCCATGCCTGACATAGCCCCTGAGTTAGTATTTGCTTGTGTGTTTAGTATAGCTTCTGATGCAAATATTGTATTGTTATTATATATTTTTAGGACTGTTGGTTCCTCCAGACGATACTCTGGGACAGGACATTGACATTACCAGCTAAGGACCCAAGGCGAGTACATTCTCTGATTAGTTTCTAATTTATGATATCTCCTATGTTCACTGTATCTAGTGTAAATATCCATGTTCTTGACACGTTGGTTACACGGATTGGTATACACGAATCTCGTCATGAGATGTTATTCCTTATTCATGGTGTAGCTTGTACAAGACTTGTTTCCTTGATATCTTATGCATGTACAGACACTGATTTCCGGGGAGATTTGCTACCTCCCTAGGGAATCTCGTGCCATAGCGTACCCTGGTTGGATCTACTATACCAGTCGGGGGTGGGGAGTATTTTAGTATAGATATGCGATCATACCCAACTTATTATGCATCATAGCTCACCCCACATCTCACGTCGGGTGTGGCCTGACCTCTTCGTGCTTCATAGCTGTTACTTGTGATTAGCCTGACCTCTTCGTGCATCATAGCTAACCAACGGTTAGCCTGACCTTCGTGAATCATAGCTAATCACATGTAACCAGCCTGATCAAGTTCCCAAGCCGATCACATGTTAAAGCTAGTACTTACACACTTAGTCATAGAATTCTTGCTTAGTGATATATTGTTCTTTTCCTGCATTTACTTACAGTATTTCCAGTATTTCTCTCATTGTATATTTCTCGTACCTTTTTATGCATCTGATATATTTTCATCTAGAACTGCTACATAGTTTATGTCATTTATATAGAACTGCTATTTAGAGATGTACTTTGCTCCTTCCTGACTGGAAAATATTTTTCCAGACTGTGACCTTAGTGGACTTGTTTCTGACACTTGGGGATTGGTTGTTTCTGATTGCAGGTATAATTATTTTGTCATTAGACTTGTGTTGTATTCTTTTGTTTCTTCAAATTCTTATCGTGCTGCAGTTGTGATTGAGTATGTTGTTCATTTTATAGTGTTAACCGTGTCTCCTTATGGAGTTGGATACTAGTGTGAGATTATTTAGATAGTACTTGACCTAGACAGCGTTCTACCGCCGATGCTGCGGCGTAGGCTGGACATACCCACGCACTCGTGCCCCTAAACCGGGTGCGGGTCGTGACACGTTTTTAGTGGTGGCCCATGCAGGTCAGACTTCGCAAGTTGTGCGATGTCGTAGTAGTGTGGCATCCTTGTTATACTACTGCGTGCCTGCGATAGGATCTAGGACATAGGATACTAGGATGAGAGAGGGTACTCAATCACAAATTCTTGAGAGATTCCTGGGACGACCCCTTGAGAATCTTATTATAACTTCTAATTTCGAATCCTTCGTTTTGTTTCCATCCGCTCTCGCTTGTTGCTACTGAACTTGATTCTTGTTGAGCAGTTATTAAATTAAATTCTTGGTATCATTGTTGAGTTTGATTCTTGATTGACCAGTTGTTAACTTTAATTCTTGGTATCGTTGTTGAGTTGATTTCAATTAAGATGAATTTTACGGACTAGAATTTATGGTATCATCTGATGACATATATTGATGAGGACAGTGAGAAAGGTAAAACGTCTACTTTGGTTATGGAACCTAGAGTTTATCGCAGCCATATTAGCTGTCGTGACGAGAACGTAGGAACCTAACTTGGATGTACATACTTTAGTTATGAGATTTAGAGTTTCTTGCAGCCATACCGGTTGGCGTGGCGAGGATTCTAGATGACATGATTATAGAGTTGCATACCTTAGTTACGGAACCTGTCGTTTATCGCGTCTATGCTTACTGGCGCGGCGAGGATTCTGAGTGTCATAATTTCGGATAGACGTGTATGATTATCAGGTTGTATCTTAAATTGGTTCTTAAAATATTATCTCAAGACTTATCTATTTTGTTATTCCAGGACTTTGTTCCATCGCTTCTTTTCTTTACTAGCAGTAAAGATACCTTCTGTCCTCAATCCAATTCCTTTTGAGCTTCTATTCCTTGAGGGTTCCTTGTTAAGTATGATAATTAGTGACTTGTAATTATGTCTGTGTCTTGAGTATTAGTGTTGATTGAGTGTGACTTGTGAGTTTGTAAGTGTTTCTTAGTTGGACATGGGGGCATTAGGCATTGATCTAGAATTAACCCATAGCATAGTACCTTGTAACAATGGTTCTAGGATAAGGTCATTAGAGACTGAGAGTAGAAGGAGAGTATAGAGTATCAGAGTTAGTATCAAAGCCAATTACCCGTCCTGAATAATCATGATTTTGTAATTAAGTGATCTATGTAAACAATTAGGTATCAAGGAATTGTGTTAAGGACTAATGGAGCATAACGTTCAATCTGATGATTGATATCGGGCGTGTTAAAGGTAAAGAAATTTATATGCATGAGGAGTTATAATAAGGTGTCATGAGTAGAGAAATATCGGAATCGGTAATGAAGATGGTGAAGCGTATCACAGATTAGTGTAACAGGCTATGAAAGGTTAAAAGGAAATACCTACACAACTATCGAGAAGAGGGACCATATACATGCCCATGAGAGTAAAGAAACATGAGTGTTATAGTAGATACATGTAATCATGAGTTATAATGAGCTTGATGAGATAATCCATTAATGCAGCTAGTGATATAATACCAAGAGTGCTAATAATTCTATATCGAGGATTAGTCGAGAATAACGTTAATAACAGTAAGCACTCTGTGTGATGATAATTAAATGATATACCAGTTGACATAAATTGAAATCATGAAAGAAAATATAGGTGATGATAACTTTGATCATTGGAGGTAATAGTACAAGTGATTCAGGCAGTACAATTTTAGTGCAAAGTTATAGACACTAGATGCATTGAGTGCACCTTGAGTATCAGAGACCGTGAGCACTGATATGTACCTTTGTGGAGTTATAAATCGAAAGGGGAAAATAAAATGTTTAATTTAGAATAATTGAGGAGTTGAGATTATGTCATTAAATTTTTGAGGATTTCAAATATGAATTCAATAAACATGGTTAAGGCTACAAAGATTTTAGGAGTGATTAAATTTTATTTTCGATATTGAGTATCTGATTTTGAGGAAGTATATACAATTTATTTTAAGTTGATCGAGAAGTTAAACCTTGACGATTATTTTGAGGATTAATTTTATGGTAGATGAGAGATATGAATATTAATATATGAGTAGATGATATACATGTGTAAGGACCTGATGACTTGAGCATAATTGAGATGGCACCGCAGACTGACTTGGGGTGTCCATCTAGAGTTGTATTAGAAAGGGTTTAGCACTTAGTATGGTGTTACACTTGGTGTGCACTGGAGTGATGAGAACAAATAGTATGGACAATTGTAGTAGGAACGAGAACTGACAGAGAGTAGGGTACTAAAGAGATAGAGGTATCAAACCTTGGATGCATTATTAAACCATGGTTATATTAGAGAATCTTGGTATCAGATTTAAGTATTAATAAGCAGGTGTATGCAATGCGGATGTAATCATGGATGTTGTGAACTAAAGGTTAGTTGATAGGGATATCAGTGTACAGGAATAGGAATTAGTTAGTGAATGTGCTAGAGTTAAGTGTTTGTTAGAGATAGCAGATATCGCAAGAAATATGTTAGCAGGTTCTTTCTTTCCCTCCTAATGATTTCTTCTTCCATCTTTCGATTGATTGTTTTTCCTAATACTGTAGTTCGTATTCATGATCTTCTTATTAGAATATAATTAGTAGTACACCTTAACAGAGACTGAAATACCAAGACAAAAGATACATGACCTATATATTTTTCTTAAATTGCATGGCTGTAGGAAGAGTTTTCTTAAACCATGATCATTAGGGTTTTGACCATAGCAAAGATCTATGACGAGGTTATGACTGACAAAAAGAGACAAGAGGATTAAATTTGTGGATGAGCATTAAATTAAATAAAGAATTAAGGGGTTGTTATAACGGAGTTGATGGATCATTGATTTTATGAAAATCGAGGTATGATTGAAATTCGAGGACAAACATTAACTTAAATGGAGAATTAAGAAATTCACAGAGCCAAAAATTTAAGGATTTATTAATCTTAGGAAGGTCTTGATATGATTAAATTGATTATTAAAATTTGAGAAAAATTGGAGAGATTATCATTTATCTATTTGATTGCAAGATAGAAATTTAAAATTTTTATATTATGAATGTTGCATTGAAGATTCTGAAAGTATCGCATCGTTGAGTATTTGAGGAAAAAGGGAATCAGGAAAATAAAAATCGTTAATGGAATAGTGTCGAATTCAATTCTCGGGATGAGGATTTAGATTTGAATAAACATCAGTTGAATTGAGTTAGAGGAGTAAGATGATTGATGAGTGTTTAAAATTTAAATTTTGGGATACAGATTTTTTGTAAGTTTTATAAATATGCATTGATTGGATTTCAATTGGAGGATTGGATATTAAATCCTTGGGTATTTAGATGCGAACTTAAAATTTTTGGAGGAGATTATGACAAAGGGGATTTGATTTTTTAAACTTGAAGATTTTTCAGGAATATGATGTTGTATAATTTTCGAAAGGTTGTGAAATAATATTATGAAATTACTTCATGATTATTGGTTTAAAATTTAAATTTTGATAGAAATAATATGATGAGTAAAGGCAATTATTGAGAATCCTAAATTTCGAGGACGAAATTTTTCTAAGGTGGGTAGACTTGTAACCTCCGATTTTCAAATTTCCGAAATAATTAGATTTTTAATTATTATATCAAGATTATAGCATATTTTCTCCTTGAAATTGTAGTATTAGATTTTTGAGCAATGTTTGATTTTGTAGGTGATTTGAAATCTTTTATAAAATTCATTTTTCCTAAATGTCAATTTTATTATAAAATAAATAGATAAATAATATGTATATAGCTTCGAATATTTATTGGTTTGGAATTATGAAATTATTTGTTTGATAAAATTAATTAAAGGACTAGTTGTTTCTTCAAAATAATTTTATAATTAATGGAATAGTAAATAAATAAATTACATAGCTTTCCTAAAATATTTTCTGAAATTATAATCTTTTCTTTTTAAATTTCACAAGTTGCCATTTCCTATTAACTAGCCAGCACACCCTCATTCTCACATGAACTCGTTATAATCTGGGCCATTCATTATTGGGCCAACCCTCACCGTTATCCCACAACTCTCTCCCTATTTAAAGTCTCTCATCACCATTCCCAAGAAACCCTAACTAGCCCTCACAAATCCCCACAAGCCAACAACCATCACCATTTTGTGTGCTCGTGTCCGTGTGTCCAGCATTACCGTGTCAGCCGTGTTGGCCTCGGGTCCGACCCCGGGTGTCCTATCGTATCCATTCATTTTTCTGTGTCCAGTTATTACAATATTACAGATTTTTGTGTCCGACACCATCTGGACACAACCTCCACCACAGTACATCCTCCCTGTGTCCAACACCCGGACACATCCACCACTGTACACAATATCGTCCCTGTGTCCAACCCCGGACACGTCCACAGTACACCAAATTCATCGTGTCCAGCCTCGGACACGACCCCGACACACAGAACCCAAAACCCTAACCTAGGTTTCGACCACCGACTCCAGAAGATCCGCCGCCGAGTTCGATTGCCGCCGGCGACTGGGTTCTCCTCCTCGGCGTCGACCGCTGCCTCGAACCAGATCCGTCGAGCCGCCGCCGCAGACCCGTCGGGCTTCGCCGTCGCCTCCTCGAGCCGAGCACCCGACCACCGCCGCTCTCGAGTTTCCGCTGCCGCCTCCTCGAACCAAGCGCCGCCGCCTCGAGCAGATCCGGCCTCGAAGTCGTTGACCGCCGACGCCCCACCGCGTGACCCGGCGGAACCCCCACCGCGTCGACGACGAGAACCCGCCGTGAGTCCCTCTTTTCTTTTCCCCCTTTCTTCGATTCAGACTGAACTTTTGGAATTTAATTAGTTTTGTTAAATATTTAATTAGTTTAGTTAAATATTAGATTAGTTAGTTAATTATTAGATCAGTTAATTAATTTTATAATTTGTTAGTTAATATATATTAGTTAGTAATTAAATGTAATTAGTTTAGTTTAATAATAAATAGTTTAGTTATATGTAAGTAGTTAATTATTGTGTAATTAGTTGGTTAATATTTAATTAGTATATATGTACAGGTATATGTAATTATTTAAAGAGAATTTGTATACATATATGTACACTGGCATTTTCCATAAAAAAAAAATTGTACTTTATAAAATGTACACTATATTATTAGTGTAATTAATGTATATGTTTGTATATAGAATTATTTCATATAATATGTATTAATAAAATGTATACTAGGTATAATTTCAATTAATGTTTTAGTATCTGTATTGTTATTTTAATGATGGTATAATACATATATTTTATATAAGCTTTTAGTATACCCTTAATATATAGTATGAACTTAATTTGGTATTAGTATTAGTATATTTAATAATGATGTTGACAATATATATATGTTATAATTCTATTATGAGTATACAGTTATACATATTTTGTATATAATTTTTGGTATAAATATATATATGTAGATTATATTTTCGTATTGGTATATGTATATGTATATATTTTATATATACTTAATATATTTTAATATAAAATTGGTATATATGTATATCTGTATTTTCAGTATATGTTGGTAATTGTTAATTGGTATATGTTTAACAAAAACATAATTTGGCATATATAAATAAATATAGCATAATAATATATTTTGGTATAATTATAAATTGGCATAGTATAATATAAATACGTATTGTATCCCTTTTCAATGAACTATGTCTATATAGATATACATTCAAGTATTAATTATTATGCTTATATATACATACAAGTATTATTTATTATGTTTATATATATATACAAGTATTATTTATTTTAAAGTATATATATACTAGTATAAATTAAATTCATGTATTAGCATAGTCATTGTACTTTGGAATTTAGTGTATATATAGTAAAATTCTAACTTGGCTTATTTTTATGAATATACCTTGTATAACGTATTTCCTAGTAGCTATTGTAATTAAAACATACGGTATTGTTATTACTTAAGGTATGTATAAATACACTTATCTATTTTCGTACCAAATGTATTTGATGTATATGTTAGTACAATGTGTACACTTCTATGTCTCTAATAGATGACCCTAGTTGACTGAGTCCCATGCCTGACATAGCCCCTGAGTTAGTATTTGCTTGTGTGTTTAGTATAGCTTCTGATGCAAATATTGTATTGTTATTACATATTTTTAGGACTGTTGGTTTCTCCAGACGATACTCTGGGACAGGACATTGACATTACCAGCTAAGGACCCAAGGCGAGTACATTCTCTGATTAGTTTCTAATTTATGATATCTCCTATGTTCACTGTATCTAGTGTAAATATCCATGTTCTTGACACGTTGGTTACACGGATTGGTATACACGGATCTCGTCATGAGATGTTATTCCTTATTCATGGTGTAGCTTGTACAAGACTTGTTTCCTTGATATCTTGTGCATGTACAGACACTGATTTCCGGGGAGATTTGCTACCTCCCTAGGGAATCTCGTGCCATAGCGTACCATGGTTGGATCTACTATACCAGTCAGGGGTGGGAAGTATTTTAGTATAGATATGTGATCATACCCAACTTATCATGCATCATAGCTCACCCCACATCTCACGTCGGGTGCGGCCTGACCTCTTCGTGCTTCATAGCTGTTACTTGTGATTAGCCTGACCTCTTCGTGCATCATAGCTAACCAACGGTTAGCCTGACCTTCGTGAATCATAGCTATTCACATGTAACCTGCCTGATCAAGTTCCCAAGTCGATCACATGTTAAAGCTAGTACTCACACACTTAGTCATAGGATTCTTGCTCAGTGACATATTGTTCTTTTCCTGCATTTACTTACAGTATTTCCAGTATTTCTCTCATTGTACATTTCTCGTACCTATACATGCATCTGGTATATTTCCATCTAGAACTGCTACATAGTTTATGTCATTTATATAGAACTGCTATTTAGAGATGTACTTTGCTCCTTCCTGACTGGAAAATATTTTTCCAGACTGTGACCTTAGTGGACTTGTTTCTGACACTTGAGGATTGGTTGTTACTAATTGCAGGTATGATTATTTTGTCATTAGACTTGTGTTGTAATATTTTATTTCTTCAAATTCTTATCGTGCTGCAGTTGTGATTGAGTATGTTGTTCATTTTATAGTGTTAACCGTGTCTCCTTATGGAGTTGGATACTAGTGTGAGATTATTTAGATAGTACTTGACCAAGACAGCGTTCTACCGCCGATGCTGCGGCGTAGGCTGGACGTACCCACGCACTCGTGCCCCTAAACCGGGTGCGGGTCATGACAGGTGGAGGCGGGAAGCTTAGTCCACGATTCATCAGACCTTTCACTATTCTAGAGAGGGTCGGTGCAGTTGCTTATAGACTAGACTTACCACCTGCATTGGAGGGAGTGCACAATATGTTTCACGTGTCACAGTTGAGATGGTACATGGCAGATCCTAGTCATGTGTTGGATCACTCGAAGATAGAGGTGGGCCCTACTCTTAGCTATCCAGAGCAGCCAATTGAGATTCTGGATCGGAGAGAGAAGGTGCTGAGGAACCAGACTCTTCCTTTGGTGTACTTCACATGGAGGCATCACTCTCCCGGGAAGTCTACCTGGGAGAGAGAAGATGAAATACGAGAGCGTTATCCATATTTGTTTGTGCCTTGAGGTATATTCTTTCCTAGTTATATTATGTTCTTTCATAATTAGTTATGTTCTTTAGTTTTGTTCTTTTGTTATGTTCTGTTATTTTCTGGGGGTAGTTTTTGTCTTTGAAATTTTGAGGACGAAATTATTTTTAAGAAGGGTAGACTTGTCACTACCACATTTTCTAGGAAAGAGTATTTTAGTAATTTCATATTTAATTAAATATTGTACATGATAAATAATTATTGTTGTATTATTTAATTATTGTTACATGTTAGTTATTTATTTTGTACTTGTGTTAATGGACCTAACTAGTCTAGTTTAGACTCATGAACCAACATGTATTAATTGTTAGAATTTAGCTACTTAGAAAGCCTATTGATTAGGAGGATGATTAAAATTAATTAAACCATTAGACTAGAAGCTTCTCTCCTTAATTATTTCTTCATGAGAGGCCCCAAGGGGTATGTTGGACAATTCATAGTTACTTGAGGAAGGGGAAAAGGGGGCCGGCCTATATAGAGGGAGGGGAAATTATTTCTCTCTCCTCTTTTCATTTGGAAACTAGATCTAGAATTTCCCTCAACCAAATTCCTTCATTCCCACTTCATTTCCCTACCAAATTTTATCCCAATTCCTTCCTAAATCACCATTGGAGACTAGTGGAGTAAGGATCTAGAAGGAGAAAGCAATAATCTAAAAGAGGAGCAAGGATCTACAAGTCGGAGGCCAATTTTATCATATTTGGAAGTTGTATTGGAAATCCATCTCCAAATAGGTAAATTTTAGTTTTCCCCTTAAATTTGGTTCAAAATCGGAGATTTAACCATGAGAAATCAACCCATATGCATAGGCTACCCATAGAATTTGATTTTGTGTTCATAGGAGGCATATTGAGAAAGTTATGGTGCTTTTCGTATCAATTTTGGGGAAATTCTGAGATTGACATTTATTGTATGTGTCAATTGGTCCTATAGATCAATTTGGCATATTCTTGTGTGTTTGGGGCTAGTGTCATGTCCATAATTTGGTACGTGTAGGTCGTATCCCAATAATTTGGGGATACGTGTTGATTTGGGGGTTTTTCCTCCGATACGGGACTTTGAGCATGTCACATTTTGACACGGACATGTAGATTTCTATTTGACTCTTCGTATTGTTCATAAATAATATATATGATTTTTTCATGTCCTTCGGGGTACGTTTGGATGTGTGGCGGACTCGTGTCGCAAGCGTATCCTAGATCTAGTGGGATACGGAGTGATACGTTGCATGAGATGTGCAATTTAATTGTAGATCTATTTCTCTTGTATTCTTATTCACGGTGAGGTATAATTATATATTTGTATATATATATTGTTATATATTGTTGTTACATATATTTATGTATTAAATATCATAGATCTATATATCTATTATATATATGTGTTGTATATTTATGTAGTTATTATTTTACATATGTAAGATCTACTAGTTATTGTATATACATATGTGGTTGTTGTGTATATATGTGTATGGTGGTAAATATATATATATATATATATATATATATATATATATATATATATATATATATATATATATATATTTATGTTTCTTTGTGTCTTAGATCTATGTATCTATTTATGTATATTGTATGTAGCTATTATTCTACATATGTAAGAGCTATTTAATAGTGTAGTGTATGTATATATATATTATAATATATATATGTTGTGGTTATATATATATATATATATATATATATATATATATATAAGTTGTTATATTATATATATATATATACTTATATAATACATGTATACATATTATTCTATGATTATAGATACGTGTACATGTATGTGTAGTTATATATATATATTAGTATATATGTATGGGTGTATGTATATTCATATATAGTAATTATATATATATATTAGTAGTTATAGAATGTATGTATAAATTGTATAGTTGCATATATATATATATATATATATATATATATATATATATATTGTGTTAATATAGAGGGGTTTTTAGCGATAGCAGCAAAGGCAGCAGCAGCAGCGTAGCAACAACACATCAGCAGCAGCGACAACAGTTTAGCTACAACAGCAGTGTCGCAAAAGCAGCTGCAGCAATAGCATACAACAGCAGCAGCAACAACAGTTTATAGACAGTAGCAAAAACTTCGCTAAAACAGTAGAGTATCAGCGGTATCAAAGACTTCAGCGACGGTCAGCAGCAGTTATTAGTGATAGTTTGACAGTTTTCTTAATATTATATATATATATATATTGTGTTAATATAGAGGGGTTTTTAGCGATTGCAGTAAAGGCAGTAGCAGCAGCGTAGCAACAACACAGCAGCAGCAGCGACAACAGTTTAGCGACAACAACAGCGTCGCCAAATCAGCAGCAGCAATAGCATACAACAGCAGCAACAACAACAGTTTATAGACAGTAGCAAAAACTTCGCTAAAATAGTAGAGTATCAGCAGTATCAGAGACTTCAGCGACGGTCACCAGCAGTTATTAGTGACAGTTTGACAGTTTTCTTAATATTATATATATATATATATGGTATTTAATATATATGTGAATATGTTCCTAAATTGCTATTTATATTATAGAATACTACATGTATAATAATTAGTGTAGCATATATATATTTACAGATAGTTAGTATAAACAAGTATTTGGGTATTACCTTGAGATACCAAGGTAAGTACCAAGGTAATTAGGGATACCCAAGGTATTGGGTTTGGGTATCAAATTATGGTTTAGTGTTATGATACCAAGTTGGTTCAAAACCAAGGTATCTATTTAATGTTTGTAATTAGGATTTTATATTATTAATAATTGTTTGATATTAATATGTAATGTTTTACCTATTGATTTACGTATCCAGAGATACGGTATCCTAGTATTTTAAGATATAATTTTTGTGACCTAGACTTTAGTATTTGAACCCAATATTTTGTATTAGACTTATGCAACCTAGAAATAGGTAATTGACCATAATTGACCATAATTTGACTATAGTTTGACCATTGTTGACTTAGAGTTGACCTAGTTTGACTTTTGACTTAGAATTGACTTGTTGACCTAGAAGTTGACAAGTTTAACTTATTTTCTTTTTGGAACCTTGTATTGATGTTATATTCCATATTCAGCTCTTCGAGGTACCGTATCAGATATCTGTAATACTATTCTTTGGACTTCAAGCGAGTACATTCTCTGATAGTTTCTCATTTATGATATCCTCTATGTTCAATATATCTAGTATAGATATCCATGTTCTCTTGACACTATGGTTACTCGGATTGGTATATCCGAATCTTGTTATAAGATGTTATTCCTTGGTATATGGTGTATATGGTGCAAGTATTATTTCATTGGTTATCTTGTACATGTACACACTCTGATTCTCGGAAAGAGTCGCTATCTTCTTGGGGAATCTCGTGCCATAGCATACCATGGTTGGATCTATTATAGCACTCGAGGGTGGGAAGTACTTTAGTGCAGATATGTGATCATACCCCTATTGTATCAAGTATTATTATTGAATAGTGTTAATCATACACCGCACATATGATTAGCCAGGTTATATATATTGTATCATGTTACCAAGCTAATCATATGTTAAAGCTAATACTCACACACTTAGTCATTAGTATTCTTGTTCATTGACATATTATTCATTATGGTATTCATTCCAATATTTCCTTATTGTGTATCTCTTGTATCTATTATGCATCTTATATATTCACATCTATTTACTGTTACATAGCATACCATAGTTTTTATCATCTATTTACTATTAGCAGTCTTCGGTATGTCCTCCGGCTTCACCTTCACCTGATAGTAGCCTGATCTCAAATCTATCTTAGAAAATACCTTCGCACCACTCAACTGATCAAACAGATCATCAATCCGTGGCAAAGGATACTTATTCTTGATAGTGAGATTATTCAAAGCCCTGTAATCAATGCACATACGCACCGATCCATCCTTCTTCGGTACAAACAATACCGGGGCTCCCCATGGTGAAGAACTCGATCTGATAAACCCCTTATCCTGCAATTCGTCCACCTGCTTCTTCAACTCGACCAGTTCGCTGTTGTTTACTCTATAGACATGCTGCGAAATTGGTTCTGCACCTGGCACCAAGTCTATAGAAAATTCAACATCTCGATCTGGCGGCAATCCTGGCAATTCCTCAGGAAACACATCCAAAAATTCTGCTATCAACGGATGCGGCAACTCCTTGTCTTCTACCATAGCTCCACAAATAATGCCTTCTCCCTGCTCCGCAGCTCCTATAGCAAACTCGAACTCTGGCTCTCCTGGCGGACCAAACAAAACTCTACCTCCTCTACAATCTATGCTAGCACGGTGCCTACTCAACCAATCCATCCCGAGTACAATGTCGTAGCTCGGAAGTGGCATTACAAGTAGACACGCACTCAACTCCCGGCCTCCCAGAGTAACTCTCCGATCTTTGCAAATATCATTAACCAGGATAATGCCTCCCCCGGTCATGATCTTAAAAGTCCTAAGCAAAGACTCAGCTACCAAACCATGCTTTAGAGCAAAAGAAACAGATACAAAACTATGGGAAGCACCACTATCAAATAAAGCTAAAGCTGGAATGGAATCAAGAAGAATAGAACCTGCGATGACATCTCCGGTGGGTTCCTCCTCTTCGACTTTTATAGCAAACGCTCGTCCCTGCCGAGCACCTCCCTGCTGCTGATGCTGGACAAAACGCTGCTGCTGTGTCGGAAGCGGTCCCCTCGGTTGTGCTGCAGGTGGTCTCATCTGTGCCCTCGGAGCTGGAGCTGCTCCCTGAACTGCACGACGAGGACACTCCCTCAATTGATGCCCTTCAGTACCACAATACAAACAAACTCCTAGCCTCTTTCTGCAAACTTCCCAGATGTGGCCGGGCTTCTTGCAGAAGTTGCATAGAGCTTGCTGTAACTGTCTCTGCTGCTGAGGTGCCTGGTGAAAAGGTGCTCTAGCTGGAGTCTGGTTCTGCTGTGGCTGCTGGAAAGGTCTGGACTGGAAATAAGGACGTTTGGCAGATACTGCACTGCCGTTGGCCCCCAGAAAAGAATCACGGTCTCTCTTGGTCTTCAAACCCAGATCCCGCTCAACCTTGCGTGCCTCCGCAAGTATCTCCGAGTATGTCTCATAAAAAGACGGAATGAGAATCTTCACCTCCCAGTTTAGACCCTCTCGGAAACGAATAGCTCGAACCTCCGGCTCCCTCACCAGATACTCTGCAAATCGGCTCAGCCTACCGAACTCTGCAGCGTATTCCTCCACAGACATGCTTCCCTGAATGAGACTCTCAAATTGTCTTCCCAAGTCAAGCCTGTCCATCCGGACGAAAAACTTCTTCTTGAAAAGGTCCCTGAATACCTCCCAAGATTGTCCTGCGTCAACTAGAACCGGCTCATTCCTGAACCAGGTACGAGCGACGTCGAACAGTTGAAGTCCTACCGCCTCAACCTTCAGATCTTCAGAAAGACGGGACACCCTCATAAGACACTCAATGTCCTCGAGCCAATCATCAGCATAGACGATGCCCTCCGTCCCTTTGAAAACCCTAGGCTCCAGTTTCTTGAAGTCCTGAATGTTGCCTGGCCGAAGCTGAGCAACTTGAGGAACAACCTGTTGCTGGATCGGAACTCCTCTCTCAACTACAGCACGAGCAAGCTGATGAGCACTCTCGATGCCCTGCCGTAGAACGTCGGTCTGCCTCTGATGTGCCTCTGACTGAGCCCTCTGTGCCTCGAGCATCTCACAAAACAGAGTAAACATCTGTGACGCCTCTGCTGGCACAGGAGGTGGAGGTGGAAGCCCCTCAGATACAGCTGGCACAGTCCTCTGAGTGGGTGGTGGACCTCCGAAAGCAGCTGACACTCCAATCACCGGAGAAGTGACTGGTGCAGGCCGTCGGGATGTCGCAGACCTCTCAGAAACTGCTCTCCCTTGCTGTGATCTAGTCTCAGGCGGCATCCTGAGACAAAGCGAAAGAAAGAATCAATATGGCATAAGATGTAAGATATTCAAGGAAAGGACAGTTTAAGAGATCAAGTATCAACGTCAAAGGAGAATAGTTGAATCAAAAGAATTTTCCTAGATGTGATTGAGTATCTCAGCCTATATCCTATATCCTATCGCAGGCTCGCAGTAGTACAACTAAGTTGTCGCACTACCACGACATCACATACTTGTGAAGCTAGACCTGCATGGGCCACCACCAAAAACGTGTCACGACCCGCACCCGGTGTAAGGGTACTAGTCGGAAACAACGCCCAGCCTACGCCGCAGAATCGGCGGTAGAACGCTGTCTAGAAAAACTACCTAACAATATAATGAACCACCAATAATGATAGTATACTTAATCACAGAACTAAGGTGGAAATGAACACGAATCAGATAAGAATAGAATAGTCACAATACAACTCATGAGTCTAAAATAATACATCAATGAGTCTGAAGAAAAAATACAGAAATATGCTGGAGACAAATCCAGTACAAAAGAATACTACAAAACTATAAAGCTACAACTCCAGGGTCAACTGTCTCAGTTGGGATAAGTCCCTCTTGAGCCAGGGTCTCAGAATCTAAACCCACAACATCCTGGGGTCCATAATAGGTAGGGTACTCCTCAGTGTCATCTGGAAAAATATATCTAGTCAGGAAAGGAGCAGAGTACATCTCTAACAGCAGTTCTAATCCATGATAAAAACTATGTAACAGTAAATAGCTGTGGATAAACAAGATGCACAAAATAGATATAAGAGATATATAGACAATAAGGAAATACTAGAAAGAAATACAATAATGAACAATATGCCAATGAAACAATAATACTAATGACTAAGTGTGTGAGTACTAGCTTAACATGTGATCGGCTTGGGCAAGATACAATGCGGCCTGGCTAATCATACGTGCGGTGCATGATCAACACTATTCGCTTACCAATACTTTATTCAATAGGGATTTGATCACATATCTATACTAATACTCCCCACCCCCAACTGGTATAATAGATCCAACCACGGTATGCTATGGCACTAGATTTTCCAAGAAGATAGCTAGTCTCCCCGAGAATCGGTGTCTGTACATGTACAAGATAACCAATGAAACAATACTTGCACCATATACACCATATACCAAGGAATAACATCTCATGACGAGATCCGGATATACCAATCCGTGTAACCATAGTGTCGAGAGAAACATGTAAATCTACACTAGATACAACGAACATAGAGGATATCATAAATGAGAAACTATCAGAGAATGTACTCGCCTGAAATCCAAAGAACAGTCTCACAGATGTCTGACTCGGTGTCTCGAAGACCTAGATATGGAATACCACATTAATATAAGGTCCCGGAAAGAGAACAAGTCAAACTAGTCAACTCCTAGGTAAATAAATCAATTCTAAGGCAAAAGTCAACTATGGTCAACTCTAAAGTCCACTAAAGTCAAACATGGTCAAACCCAAAGTCAACCTCACAAAATATCCATAAAATAATATAAAAATAAAATACAACAATTTAGGAATCAAATTAGATTCCAAAAGAAACTCACACAAAGTATACTAATAATACAATTAATATATACCTTAAAAAATATATATACAACCCAATATTCATATAATTAAAATACTATATTATAACAATTATTATACCTCACAAAACACATATATATATATACAATAAAATCACAATACAATATAATTAAATAACTAATAATTATATACTTATATATATACACATCTACACTTATAATTAAATACCAATTGTTACAAACTCATGTACATATTAATGTACATATTTTATATGGCTAGAAGCACACCTAAAATATATACATTAATATACAATAAGTTCATAATAATTATAAATAATACAATTACACAATCAAACACATAAATATATTTTATAAAATATTTTATGTATAAATTATATTATTTAACAAGTAGTAACATATATATTTGCATGCAAGAAAGCTACATATTATATTGTACATTATATTAGCACACCCAAAATATAGATCTATGCTACAATAATTACTATAATAAATACACAAAATAAATATTTAATATCCATATATATATACTAATTATAAATGAAGAATTGAACCACAATTAATTAGATCTATGCAAAAATACACACAATTGGAGAGTATCTCACCGTATCCCACTAGATCTAGGATACGCATGCGACACGAGTCCAACACACAACCAAATGCACCCCGAAGGACACAAACAAATCACAAATAATATTTATGAACAAATCAAAGCGTCAAAAGTAGATCTATGTGTCCGTGTTAAAATACGACATGTTCAAAGCCCCGTGTCGGAGAAAAACCCCCAAATGACACGTATCACCAAATAGTTGGGATACGAACCATAAGTATCCCAATATGGACACGACACTAGCCTCAAACACAAATCTCATGTTCAATTGATCTATAGGATCAATTGACACACAAAAAAAAATATAAATTCGGAATTCCAACAAAATTGACACAAAAAGCACCATAACTTTCTCCATGGGTCTCCTATGAACACAAAACAAAGTCCTATGGGTACTACATACATATAGGTTGATTTTACATGATTAAATCTCAGATTTAGAAGCTATTTAAATGGGAAAATCTGAATTATACCTATTGGGAGATGGATTCCCAACGAAACCTCCAATTGAGATGAACTTGCTTCCAAATTGTAGATCCTTGCTCCTCTTTGTAGATCCTTGCTTCCTTCTTCTAGATCCTTGCTTCCTCCTTCTCTAATGGTGAATTGGGAAGAATTTGGAATGAATTTGGTAGGGAATTGGATTGGGAATGGAGGGAATTTGGTAGTGGGAGAATTCTAGATCTAGATTTGGAATGAGATGAGAGGAGAGAGAAATTTCCCCGCCTCTTTAATAGGCCGGCCATAGCCCCTCCCCCAAGCAATTATAAAATGTCCAATGTACCCCTTGGGGCCTCTCATGAAGAAATAATTAAGCAAGGAAGCTTCTAGTCTAATCATTTAATTAATTTAATCCATCTCCTTAACTATGGGCTTTCTAAATGGGCCAAGTCTAACTAATTAATTCATGTTGGTCCATGGGTCCAAACTACACTAGTTGGGTCCACTAAAATAAGTCCAAAATAATTAAATAACATCCAACAACAATTAAATAATACAACAAAAATTATTTACCATGCACAATATTTATTTAAATAGGAAATTACTAAAATACCCTTTTTCCTAAAATGTGGTAGTGACAAGTCTACCCTCCTTAAAATAATTTCGTCCTCGAAATTCAAAGACGAAAACTACCCCCAGAAAATCACAGAACAGAACTAAAGAATCACAACTAACTAATGAACAGAACATAACAATGAACAGAACATAACTAGAGAATTAACATACCTCAAGGTACAAACAAATATGGATAACGCTCTCGCATGTCATCCTCTCTCTCCCAGGTAGACTCCCCCGGAGAGTGATGCCTCCATGCGACGCGCACCAAAAAAATAGTCTGGTTCCTCAGCACCTTCTCTCTCCGATCCAGAATTCCAACTGGCTGCTCTGGATAGCTAAGAGTAGGGCCCACCTCTATCTCTGAGTGATCCAATATATGACTAGGATCTGCCACGTATCGTCTCAACTGCGACACATGAAACACGTTGTGCACTCCCTCCAATGCAGGTGGCAAGTCTAGTCTATAAGCAACTGCACCGACCCTCTCTAGAATAGTGAAAGGTCCAATGAATCGCGGACTAAGCTTTCCGCCTCCACCGAAGCGAATCATGCCTCGTATCGGAGAAATCCTCAGAAACACCAAACCACCCACCTAGAACAAAACACCACCTTAAGAACTTATCTATAACAAACAACCAAGAACAAGCACACAAAATAAAATCTAAACTATACCTCAAACTCCAAGGGTCTCCGATGGCTATCGGCCCAATGCCGTTGTCTGTCCTGTGCCACTCGAAGTCTGTCTCTGATCAACTGAACCTTCTCTGCTGCATCCACAACCATCTCTGGCCCAAGCAAAACTTTCTCTCCAACATCGTCCCAAGACAAAGGAGTACGACACCTCCGACCATATAGAGCTTCAAAAGGTGACATCTCTATACTGGCCTGGTAACTGTTGTTGTAAGCAAACTCTACCAAATGGGGATGGTCCTCCCAAGAACCCCCGAAATCTAGTACACAAGTGTGCAACATATCTTCGAGAGTCTGAATTGTCCTCTCTGACTGTCCATCTGTCTGGGGATGATATGCAGTACTGAACTTGAGCTGAGTGCCCAAACTCTCCTGCAAACTCCTCCAGAAATGAGAAGTGAAATGACTATCCCGATCTGAGACTATGCTGACGGGAACTCCATGTATCCTAACGATCTGCCTCACATACATCTCTGCCAGCTTCTCCGTAGACAAACCCACCTTGAAAGGCAAAAAGTGGGCCGACTTGGTCAATCTATCAACAATGACCCAAATCGCGTCTTTTCCTCTTGGAGATCGTGGTAGTCCGGACACAAAATCCATAGTAATGTGTTCCCACTTTTACTCTGGAATGGGTAATGGCTGAAGTAAACCTCCTGGCCTCTGCCTCTCGGCTTTCACCTGCTGGCACACTAAGCATCTGGATACAAACTGTGCCACTTCCCTCTTCATGCCATACCACCACACACTCTCTCGCATATCCCGATACATCTTGTTAGCACCTGGATGTATGGAATACTGAGAGCGATGCGCTTCCTGCAATATCTCCTCTCGCAACTCCCCACTAGGCACACATAATCTAACTCTATGCCTCAAAGATCCATCCTCTGCAATAGTGAAATCATCCTCCAATCCTGCTCTCACCTGAGCTCTGATACTCCTCAAAGATACGTCATCATACTGTGCTGCCTTGATCCTATCCATCAAATCTGAATGTATCTGCAATCCCCACATCTGCATAGCACCACCCGGAATAATCACCTCAATGCCCAAGCTCTCAAAGTCCTCCAACAAATATCGATCCTGCGTCAAGAACATAGCTACCGGATACCTGCTCAAAGCATCGGCAACTACATTGGCTTTCCCAAGATGATATTGCAAAGAGATATCAAAATCCTTTATCAGTTCCAACCACCGACGCTGCCTCATGTTCAACTCCTTCTGCGTAAAAACGTACTTCAAGCTTTTGTGGTCTGTGAAGATCTCCACACGCTCTCCGTACAAATAATGTTTCCACAACTTCAGGGCGAATATGACAGCTGCCAACTCCAAATCATGGGTAGGATAGTTCTTTTCATGAGGACGCAATTGCCTGGATGCATAGGCAATCACTTTCCCATGCTGCTGAAGAACACAACCTAAACCCTTTCCCGATGCATCACTATAAATAGTGAAACCTCCGGACCCTGATGGCAACGTCAAAATAGGAGCAGACGTCAACCTCTTCTTCAACTCCTCAAAAGCGGCCTGGCAATCTTCCGTCCAAACAAACTCCACATCTTTCCTTGTGAGTCTGGTCATCGGCTCGGCAATCCTCGAAAAATCTTGCACAAACTTTCTGTAGTAGCCTGCCAATCCCAAGAAACTTCTGATCTCTGCTATCGAACTCGGAGTCTTCCAAGATTCCACTGCTGAAATCTTCTTCGGATCCACTGAAATACCATCACCAGTCACAACATGCCCCAAGAATTCCACCTTGTCCAAGAAAAACTCACATTTGGACAACTTTCCATACAGCTTCTCCTTCCTCAGCACATCCAACACAATCCTCAAATGCTCCTCATGCTCCTCCGGTGTCCTCGAGTATATGAGTATGTCGTCGATGAACACCACCACGAACTTGTCAAGGTACTGGTGGAACACCTTGTTCATCAAGTTCATAAATACCGCCGGTGCATTAGTCAAACCAAACGACATCACCATAAACTCGTACTGACCATACCGAGTTCTAAAAGCAGTCTTCGGTATGTCCTCCGGCTTCACCTTCACCTGATGGTAGCCTGATCTCAAATCTATCTTAGAAAATACCTTCGCACCACTCAACTGATCAAACAGATCATCAATCCGTGGCAAAGGATACTTATTCTTGATAGTGAGATTATTCAAAGCCCTGTAATCAATGCACATACGCACCGATCCATCCTTCTTCGGTACAAACAATACCGGGGCTCCCCATGGTGAAGAACTCGATCTGATAAACCCCTTATCCTGTAATTCGTCCACCTGCTTCTTCAACTCGACCAGTTCGCTGTTGTTTACTCTATAGACATGCTGCGAAATTGGTTCTGCACCTGGCACCAAGTCTATAGAAAATTCAACATCTCGATCTGGCGGCAATCCTGGCAATTCCTCAGGAAACACATCCAAAAATTCTGCTATCAACGGATGCGGCAACTCCTTGTCTTCTACCATAGCTCCACAAATAATGCCTTCTCCCTGCTCCGCAGCTCCTCTAGCAAACTCGAACTCTGGCTCTCTTGGCGGACCAAACAAAACTCTACCTCCTCTACAATCTATGCTAGCACGGTGCCTACTCAACCAATCCATCCCGAGTACAATGTCGTAGCTCGGAAGTGGCATTACAAGTAGACACGCACTCAACTCCCGGCCTCCCAGAGTAACTCTCCGATCTTTGCAAATATTATTAACCAGGATAATGCCTCCCCCGGTCATGATCTTGCAAGTCCTAAGCAAAGACTCAGCTACCAAACCATGCTTTAGAGCAAAAGAAACAGATACAAAACTATGGGAAGCACCACTATCAAACAAAGCTAAAGCTGGAATGGAATCAAGAAGAATAGAACCTGCGATGACATCTCCGGTGGGTTCCTCCTCTTCGACTTTTATAGCAAACGCTCGTCCCTGCCGAGCACCTCCCTGCTGCTGATGCTGGATAAAACGCTGCTGCTGTGTCGGAAGCGGTCCCCTCGGTTGTGCTGCAGGTGGTCTCATCTGTGCCCTCGGAGCTGGAGCTGCTCCCTGAACTGCACGACGAGGACACTCCCTCAATTGATGCCCTTCAGTACCACAATACAAACAAACTCCTAGCCTCTTTCTGCAAACTTCCCAAATGTGGCCGGGCTTCTTGCAGAAGTTGCATGGAGCTTGCTGTAACTGTCTCTGCTGCTGAGGTGCCTGGTGAAAAGGCACTCTAGCTGGAGTCTGGTTCTGCTGTGGCTGCTGGAAAGGTCTGGACTGGAAATGAGGACGTTCGGCAGATACTGCACTGCCGTTGGCCCCCAGAAAAGAATCACGGTCTCTCTTGGTCTTCAAACCCAGATCCCGCTCAACCTTGCGTGCCTCCGCAAGTATCTCCGAGTATGTCTCATAAAAAGACGGAATGAGAATCTTCACCTCCCAGTTTAGACCCTCTCGGAAACGAATAGCTCGAACCTCCGGCTCCCTCACCAGATACTCTGCAAATCGGCTCAGCCTACCGAACTCTGCAGCGTATTCCTCCACAGACATGCTTCCCTGAATGAGACTCTCAAATTGTCTCCCCAAGTCAAGCCTGTCCATCCGGACGAAAAACTTCTTCTTGAAAAGGTCCCTGAATACCTCCCAAGATTGTCCTGCGTCAACTAGAACCGGCTCATTCCTGAACCAGGTACGAGCGATGTCGAACAGTTGAAGTCCTACCGCCTCAACCTTCAGATCTTCAGAAAGACGGGACACCCTCATAAGACGCTCAATGTCCTCGAGCCAATCATCAGCATAGACGATGCCCTCCGTCCCTTTGAAAACCCTAGGCTCCAGTTTCTTGAAGTCCTGAATATTGCCTGGCCGAAGCTGAGCAACTTGAGGAACAACCTGTTGCTGGATCGAAACTCCTCTCTCAACTACAGCACGAGCAAGCTGATGAGTACTCTCGATGCCCTGCCGTAGAACGTCGGTCTGCCTCTGATGTGCCTCCGACTGAGTCCTCTGTGCCTCGAGCATCTCACGAAACAGAGTAAACATCTGTGACGCCTCTGCTGGCACAGGAGGTGGAGGTGGAAGCCCCTCAGATACAGCTGGCACAGTCCTCTGAGTGGGTGGTGGACCTCCGAAAGCAGCTGACACTCCAATCACCGGAGAAGTGACTGGTGCAGGCCGTCGGGATGTCGCAGACCTCTCAGAAACTGCTCTCCCTTGCTGTGATATAGTCTTAGGCGGCATCCTGAGACAAAGCGAAAGAAAGAATCAATATGGCACAAGATGTAAGATATTCAAGGAAAGGACAGTTTAAGAGATCAAGTATCAACGTCAAAGGAGAATAGTTGAATCAAAAGAATTTTCCTAGATGTGATTGAGTATCTCAGCCTATATCCTATATCCTATCGCAGGCTCGCAGTAGTACAACTAAGTTGTCGCACTACCACGACATCACATACTTGTGAAGCTAGACCTGCATGGGCCACCACCAAAAATGTGTCACGACCCGCACCCGGTGTAAGGGTACTAGTCGGAAACAACGCCCAGCCTACGCCGCAGAATCGGCGGTAGAACGCTGTCTAGAAAAACTACCTAACAATATAATGAACCACCAATAATGATAGTATACTCAATCACAGAACTAAGGTGGAAATGAACACGAATCAGATAAGAATAGAATAGTCATAATACAACTCATGAGTTTAAAATAATACATCAATGAGTCTGAAGAAAAAATGCAGAAATATGCTGGAGACAAATCCAGTACAAAAGAATACTACAAAACTATAAAGCTACAACTCCAGGGTCAACTGTCTCAGTTGGGATAAGTCCCTCTTGAGCCAGGGTCTCAGAATCTAAATCCACAACATCCTGGGGTCCATAATAGGTAGGGTACTCCTCAGTGTCATCTGGAAAAATATATCCAGTCAGGAAAGGAGCAGAGTACATCTCTAACAGCAGTTCTAATCCATGATAAAAACTATATAACAGTAAATAGCGGTGGATAAATAAGATGCACAAAATAGATATAAGAGATATATAGACAATAAGGAAATACTAGAAAGAAATACAATAATGAACAATATGCCAATGAAACAATAATACTAATGACTAATTGTGTGAGTACTAGCTTAACATGTGATCGGCTTGGGCAAGATACAATGCGGCCTGGCTAATCATACGTGCGGTGCATGATCAACACTATTCGCTTACCAATACTTTATTCAATAGGGATTTGATCACATATCTATACTAATACTCCCCACCCCCAACTGGTATAATAGATCCAACCACGGTATGCTATGGCACTAGATTTTCCAAGAAGATAGCTAGTCTTCCCGAGAATCGGTGTCTGTACATGTACAAGATAACCAATGAAACAATACTTGCACCATATACACCATATACCAAGGAATAACATCTCATGACGAGATCCGGATATACCAATCCGTGTAACCATAGTGTCGAGAGAAACATGTAAATCTACACTAGATACAACGAACATAGAGGATATCATAAATGAGAAACTATCAGAGAATGTACTCGCCTGAAATCCAAAGAACAGTCTCACAGATGTCTGACTCGGTGTCTCGAAGACCTAGATATGGAATACCACATTAATATAAGGTCCCGGAAAGAGAACAAGTCAAACTAGTCAACTCCTAGGTAAATAAATCAATTCTAAGGCAAAAGTCAACTATGGTCAACTCTAAAGTCCACTAAAGTCAAACATGGTCAAACCCAAAGTCAACCTCACAAAACATCCATAAAATAATATAAAAATAAAATACAACAATTTAGGAATCAAATTAGATTCCAAAAGAAACTCACACAAAGTATACTAATAATACAATTAATATATACCTTAAAAAATATATATACAACCCAATATTCATATAATTAAAATACTATATTATAACAATTATTATACCTCACAAAACACATATATATATATACAATAAAATCACAATACAATATAATTAAATAACTAATAATTATATACTTATATATATACACATCTACACTTATAATTAAATACCAATTGTTACAAACTCATGTACATATTAATGTACATATTTTATATGGCTAGAAGCACACCTAAAATATATACATTAATATACAATAAGTTCATAATAATTATAAATAATACAATTACACAATCAAACACATAAATATATTTTATAAAATATTTTATGTATAAATTATATTATTTAACAAGTAGTAACATATATATTTGCATGCAAGAAAGCTACATATTATATTGTACATTATATTAGCACACCCAAAATATAGATCTATGCTATAATAATTACTATAATAAATACATAAAATAAATATTTAATATCCATATATATATACTAATTATAAATGAAGAATTGAACCACAATTAATTAGATCTATGCAAAAATACACACAATTGGAGAGTATCTCACCGTATCCCACTAGATCTAGGATACGCATGCGACACGAGTCCAACACACAACCAAATACACCCCGAAGGACACAAACAAATCATAAATAATATTTATGAACAAATCAAAGCGTCAAAAGTAGATCTATGTGTCCGTGTCAAAATACGACATGTTCAAAGCCCCGTGTCGGAGGAAAACCCCCAAATGACACGTATCACCAAATAGTTGGGATACGAACCACAAGTATCCCAATATGGACACGACACTAGCCTCAAACACAAATCTCATGTTCAATTGATCTATAGGATCAATTGACACACAAAAAAAAAATATAAATTCGGAATTCCAACAAAATTGACACAAAAAGTACCATAACTTTCTCCATGGGTCTCCTATGAACACAAAACAAAGTCCTATGGGTACTACATACATATAGCTTGATTTTACATGATTAAATCTCAGATTTAGAAGCTATTTAAATAGGAAAATCTAAATTATACCTATTGGGAGATGGATTCCCAACGAAACCTCCAATTGAGATGAACTTGCTTCCAAATTGTAGATCCTTCCTCCTCTTTGTAGATCCTTGCTTCCTTCTTCTAGATCCTTGCTTCCTCCTTCTCTAATGGTGAATTGGGAAGAATTTGGAATGAATTTGGTAGGGAATTGGATTGGGAATGGAGAGAATTTGGTAGTGGGAGAATTCTAGATCTAGATTTGGAATGAGATGAGAGGAGAGAGAAATTTCCCCCCCTCTTTAATAGGCCGGCCATAGCCCCTCCCCCAAGCAATTGTAAAATATCCAATGTACCCCTTGGGGCCTCTCATGAAGAAATAATTAAGCAAGGAAGCTTCTAGTCTAATCATTTAATTAATTTAATCCATCTCCTTAACTATGGGCTTTCTAAATGGGCCAAGTCTAACTAATTAATTTATATTGGTCCATGGGTCCAAACTACACTAGTTGGGTCCACTAAAATAAGTCCAAAATAATTAAATAACATCCAACAACAATTAAATAATACAACAAAAATTATTTACCAGCAGGAAATTACTAAAATACCCTTTTTCCTAAAATGTGGTAGTGACATTATGGGCTTAGAGTCAGAGACCCTGGCTCAGAAGGGACTTATCCCGACCGAGACAGATGACCCAGGATTAGTACCTTCTTAGTATTTCTTGTTCTGGATTTGTCTTCAGCTTTTGTTAGCATTCTTTCAGACTCATTGATGTATTATTTTAGACTCATGAGTTGTATGCGACTATTCCTATTCTTTATCATATTTGTGCTCATTTCTATCTTAGTTATGTGATTGAGTATATTATTATTGTTGGTGGTTCATTATATTGCTAGATAGTTTACCCAGACAGCGTTCTACCGCCGATTCTGCGGTGTAGGCTGGGCATTGTTTCTGACTTGCATCCTTACATCGGGTGCGGGTCGTGACACCCGGGGCCATGAGTGGGTTCCTCTTTCACCACCCACTTGATCTTGTATAATAATTCTTTTGAGGCATTTAGCCACCGAGCTTGTGTTTAGCTCTTATTTTAGGACTTTAAATTCTAGCCTGTAGGCCTACATGTAAAGCATATTCTAGACTATAGCTAGAGCTGATCATGTAATGTTATACTATGGTAGTTCTTTATTTTGGTAACTAGCTTCATTATCATCTGGGTATGTATAGTTTGTGATGCCTTACTATTATATATTGGTGATCATACATCTTATAAACTTGTTGCTTACTTGAGACTGAGACACCTAGGATTCTTGACCTAGGATTGCCTAATGGATTATAGAGTAAACTTTTACATGTCTAGACTGCCGTGACCGTATATCGGGGTATAGAGTACTCTGGTATACGTAGCTAGCTTTGTCTGCCCCCGCTCTCCAGTATTCTGGTTCTGGGGTGTGACATGGCTTTAAGTGGTGGCCTATGCAGGTCTGAAAATTCAAAAGTGTAGGGGGTTTACTAATGTTTATTAGATGTCTCAATCATGCTTCCATCATCTCCTCCAGTATCTAATTTATATCCCTAAAATCTTGATTCAACATCTGCTTTGATCGTCGATCAATCATATTCATCTCTTTGATGATCCTTGTGTCCATTTTCTTTCAGGGATATTGTTCCTGGTCTTTCTGATCAACCACTAGAGTTCCTCCAGTAGTAGGACAATATTCTGATGTCCAGCAAACCCTTGAGGTTCAGCCTCAGCATTTTGGGCTGGGTCCAGAACAGCTCAAAATAAGGAACCTCAGATCCAGCCAGTACCTCCATACAATAAGTACCTGATGTAGGAGGGGACAACATTGTGCTAATTGGTATCCTTCGAGAATTATTGGCATCTCAAGGACATCAAGATAATGTACTCATTCAGTCAGTACAATGGGGTTTGGAAATTGGCGACCTCGTGCCAACAACTCGGCAAGCAATTCAAGTGCCTCCAACCCTCATATTTTTATGGCACCGAGGATGCGATTGCATCGGACGGTTGGCTTCAGGACACTGAGGCTATTCTAGAGGCAGCCAAAGTTTCGTATGGAGAGAAAGTATCGGTGGTTCGGTTGTAATTCCTAGATCTGGCCCGAGACTGGTGGGCAACACATATGGTTTTACTAACAGTACCCGTCCCCTAGGCCTCATTCGGCAAAATATTTTAGGTCAGATACTTTGACACGGTATCGCATTATAATCTGCAACAGAGATTTAATAACTTGAAGCAGATGGGCTGGATTATCGACGGCTACGCGTCAGAGTTCTGTAGGTTAATTTGGTTTGCTCCCACATTGGTGGCGACCGAATTAGATCGAGCAAGGAGGTTCCAGTAGGGACTTCACCTGGAGATCATATTGGTAGTAGAACAACACGAGTTCCAGATATTTAATATTGTGTTAAGAGCAACAAGGAGGCATGAGCATACATTCCAGAGAATAGTGGATAAGATTGGAGGTCGTAAGAGGAACCATACTTCAGGAGGTTCTTATAACCAGTTGTAGAAGCATAAAAAATACGTCGGATGGCTATACGCAGCATATTGGTGCAGAGCAGCGTAAGCAGAGGCCTTCAAAGCCACCAAGCGTGCAACAGAGTTTTTTCTACAAAACCCAGCATAAAATATTAAAAGCTCAAAAGGCCATCCGCGTAAGGCAGTACGTCCAAACCACTTCAGCGTAAACGGGGTGCTTTATCGCCTCCAGGGCGTAAAACTCATCATCTTTCAGACGCAGCATTGTGGTGTACAAGAGATACTTCGTATTCTCTGAAGTGAACCTGTCAGACCCTGCAATAAAGATCCTGCAATGAACCTGACGTCTGGACTTCTGACAAAGGGATACGGCTCGACTACCCAGACGACGGCTAAAATGATAGCACAGCACTGCGACCCAGGCTATTATTTATCGCCATCCCCTTTGCGTAAACTGCTTTTACAAAGCACGAAGGGATACATTGCCCTATTTTACACAGGCAGACACGAGCTATTTACGTTCTGCAGTAGACAAACCGCCTGCCACATCAAAAGCTGCACTCCGTACGGGGTTAGAGGCACGTCTCTGCGTCTAATGCACAAAGCGATGACAGTTGCTCGAGGCACGTCTCTACGTCTAATACACAGAGCGGTGACAGTTTCTTAAGGCACGTCTCTGCGACTGACACGCAGAAGGGGTTGCAGACCTTCAAAAATATGCCTCCATATTTAATGCGCAAGATGGTGACAAACTCGGCATTTAATACAAGAGATTTGATTATATCTTCAAAAGCCGTAATTCCGGCTAAAACGTCCACATCAGCACTCTGGCACGGTATGCAGCAGCTTCTACGCCCATCCAGCTCCTGTGCTTACTCGGCCTCTATGACCGCTCGGCTTCAACGCCTATTCGGCTTCTACGCCTGCTCGGCCTCTATGACCGCTCGGCTTCAACGCCTATTCAGCTTCTACGCCTGCTCGGCCTCTATGACCACTCGGCTTCTACGCCTGCTCGGCCTCTATGACCACTCTGCTTCTACGCCTGCTCGGCCTCTATGACCACTCGGCTTCTACGCCTATTCGGCTTCTATGCCGGTTTGATAACTATTTGGCTTCTATGCCATGGTGACAGACATTTGGCTTCTATGCCAACCTCTTCTAAACAATGGATACCTACCTACGTGGCTTCTACGCCGTGATCTTCGTAGCGATTATACGCGTTTTGTCCCTTAGTTGGACCCGCGTCATACGCTAATTCAAAGGATCATCTATACGCAGGCATTGGTTATTTTAACCGTTGTGTAAAAGGGTATTGTACTTTCTACTCCTCGGTTTCTACACCGACGGAGTGGTCACTGTCACTAAAACTCTATAAATAGAGACCTCTATCAATGAGGAACAAGGTCGACAAATTGGAAGGTCGACAGATTGGAAGGTCAGAAAATTGGTCAAGAAACCAATATCAGATCCAAGGTCAAGAGAGAGAGAGAGAGAGAGAGAGAGAGATAAGAATCCGGAGCTCAGGCAAAGAGTAGGGATCGACGACTTTGGCATCGTGCATCCACCCTCTTCTGCAACCATCGAAGCTGCTTCCTGTCTTCTACGGCACTTCTCAACATCGTGCAGTCCAAGGGCCAAAGTGATCGACTGCAGATCAGACACCTATAGCAATCATCTACCCAGATTAAATAAATTGTACTCCCATATCCTTGTATAGGATCAAATTGTACAAGCTTGTTTGTAAACCAAAGAAGGCGGGTCTCGTATAAACCCTATCCTGAATACAGTTTCATTCTTTCGTTTAATACCACAAACAAGATAACGACTCTGCTGGGGAGATCTTTCTCTTCTGACGAGGAAGCGATTGCTCAACACGATGCGGTATCTATAGGAACCGTGAAGAAGACACTGGTCATCCAATTCGACCAGTCTGCCTACGAAGACATGCTTCAAACCGGAGGTAGCTCTCACCCTCTCTCCATCCAAGACAACAGGAAGTTGCACATGGTCTGGATGCCCAAGACATCCTCTACCATTCCTGTGGACTCTCCGATCTCTCCGATCTCTCCGACCAATGAGGTTGTAGCCTTGCTCCCTCCGTCCTGCACGTAAAATTTAGTCTCCCGCTACGCGCGGTACAGACAAAACTTCGGGCAAAGCCTCAGCGCTAACCCAGAAGTATCCACTACGCTCTACGTGTAGAAACCAGTCTCCCGCTACGCTCGGTACAGACAAAACTTCGGGCAAAGCCTCAGCGCTAACCCAGAAGTATCCACTGCGCTCTACGCGTAGAAACCAGTCTCCCGCTATGCGCGGTACAGACCAAACTTCTGATGATGCCTCAGCGCCAAATCGGAAGTACAAATCACGCTCCGTGCCCAAGACAATATCTGACCTCTATGGGGAACCAGATGAGCGCTGTAATTTCCGCAAGGGAAAGCAAGCGGCAGAGTACTCAATATCTCGGCCTTTATGCCAGCAAGGGAGCAATCTGCTTACCCTCCGGATTACGCGGGAAGCCAACGGCCGACTGAGGACCTCTTCAGCTTTACGTCAGTCTGAGCAAATCTCTAAATTACACCAGGCGAAGTCCCACGGCGTAAAGCATGCTCAGGTTGCGGAAAGACACCCTCCCCGGGGATTATCCGCCACCTAGATGGCCAATCTGTTGTACACAGGTGGCATAGGAAAATCTATGGTGCCCAATCTCCGCGTGCCCACTGATGGGAACAGAAGGAACAAGCCGTCGTCTTCTTCCTCTACTCCTCCTGACCTGCGGGATTATCTAATCCAGAAACGCAAAAATAAGAGTCATAAACGGACTTCAGTTCCCCTAACAGTCAAACGCGAGGAGATCATATGGGAAGATACGTCAACGTCTAATATCGTCATAACAGGTGGACCACAGGAAGACTCCATCTTTATTATTCCACCAACCCATGACGATCAGCGTCCGATAATCTTCGGTAGCAGGCGGAACACCCCAATCGTACAGGAGGAATCGCGTGAGTCTGAAACTGGCAGGATACAAACCCACAGCTATAGCCCACAAGCATTTAATATTATGCAAAACATGGATTACGACTTGAAACTGAAATAAGGTCTCAACTATGGAAAAGGTAGACGAACGCCAGTGCATAGTAATTTTTACCATCAAAAAGCTCATTTTGGGTTGGGATATACTGCGTCTCTCACGAGACCCAAAATTCTGAAATCCAATCCTGTACAACCAGAGGCAGTTCCTGATAAATCATTTTCTGTGGCCAGAGGCCACGGCATGTCTAGGAGTAACTTACCTCGACAGAACAAAGTGACGTCTAGGGCCGGGGGTAGAATCCCTTCAAGATCCGAAGATGATGCAACAACGACGATCTCCCCGCAAGACCGTAAAATTCAGGCATCAAGAGCCCAAAGACCAAAAGGAACTTTCTCCTTCAACGAAGACGACATCATTGAAATCTTCGATATGTTAATGAAAGAGCACAAGCTTCAACTACCCAACATCAGACATCCTGAGAGGGCTGGCAACGTTGATGACCCAGATTATTGTCTCTTCCACCGGTACACTCATCACCCCACAAAGGCGTGCTATGTGCTAAAAAGGAAAATTTAGGAGATGATCGAGGCCAAGGTTATCACTTTGAATCTGTAAACAAGGGGACGGTCCTTACCAATTGGATTTCCATTCTTTTCTTACATAAAAATTTGCTCTTTTCAAAAAAAAAAGTGTACTCGAGGAAGAGTCCCTAAAAAGTCTATCTAGACAAAGACTGCCATATCCATATTACCTCTGAGCAGATATGCACTTCCATCCCCGATAGAATTGCATCCCAGAAGTTTGTCATGTTCATATTACCTCTGAACAAACCTTCTTGGTTTTGGCTATCGATTTTCATATTGGTTGTCATCTCAACTTAGCGCCCGTACTTAACTCTAAGTACGCCAGTGGTATTAGGTCCACAAAGACTGCCATGTCCATATTACCTCTGAGCAGATATGCACTTCCATCCCTGATAGAATTGTATCCCAGAAGTTTGTCATGTTCATATTACCTCTGAACAAACCTTCTTGGTTTTGGCTATCGATTATCACATCGGTTGTCATCTCAACTTAGCGCCCGTACTTAACTCTAAGTACGCCAGTGGTGTTAGGTCCACAAAGACTGCCATGTCCATATTACCTCTGAGCAGATATACACTTCCATCCCCGATATAATTGTATCCCAGAAGTTTGTCATGTTCATATTACCTCTGAACAGACCTTCTTGGTTTTGGCTATCGATTATCACATCGGTTGTCATCTCAAACTCGTCGCCCTCTGACTCACCTGATGATCTAGAGCAAGCATTATCAGCAAATATGGTGTTGGTAGATCCCTTTGAAGCAGACAAACAGGATTTTGAGCCGTTTAAGAATGACTCTTGGGCTCAACAAATGGATACACAGTAGGAATTCCGCTTTGAACAGAAGGAACCTCCCACCAAAGACGAAGTTATCCAGGTTGATATTGGGGGTGAACTTTCGCCAAAGCCGATATTCATCAGTAACAATCTTTTCCCAACCGAAAGGGAAGAAGTTATCCAGCTGATAAAAGAATATATCGACGTCTATGCGTGGAATTATGAGGACATGCCGGGCCTTGACCCGAAGGTGGCTACTCATAAACTCAATATATTGACCGACTCGAAGCCTATGAAGCAGCACCAACGCCGGTTTCGCCCGGATATGATGGACGCCATCGAAGCTGAAGTCAAAAAGTTGATAGCCTGCATTTTCATCAGGGAAGAACAACATCCCGACTGGGTCGCCAACGTTGTCCCAGTCATGAAGAAAAATAGGAAAATTCGTATCTGCATCGATTACCGAGATCTGAATGCAGCCTGCCCCAAGGATGAGTTCCCTCTTCCCATCACGGACATCATGATCGACAACACCTGCGGTTTTGAACGCATGTCTTTCATGGACGGATTCTCAGGATATAATCAGATCAAGATGAATCCTGGAGACGAGAAGCACACTGCCTTCCGGACCCCGTTGGGAGTATATTGCTATACGGTCATGCCCTTCGGATTGAAGAACGCCGGGGCTACATACCAACGGGCTATGAGTAACATATTCCATGAGCATTTACATAAAACAGTAGAATATTACGTGGATGATATAGCTGTCAAGAGCCGCCTCAAAGATGATCACATTCAAGACTTGAGGACTGTGTTCGGGTTAATGCGCCAACATCAACTCAAGATGAACCCTACGAAGTCCATTCTGGGTGTATGTAGTGGCAAATTCCTGGGATTTGTCATCACCGCCAAAAGCATCCAAGTGGACCCTGACAAAGTCCAGGCCATCGTAAAAATGCGACCGCCCCGTAATCTGAGGGAACTCCGGGGATTTCAAGGCCGTCTGGCTTATATCCGGAGGTTCATATCCAACCTCTCGGGAAGATGTCTGCCCTTTTCGCATCTCATGAAGAAAGGTGTATCCTTCGTTTGGGATAAAACCTGTCAACAAGCGTTCGAAGATATCAAGCTCTATCTCACCAGTCCGCCAGTTCTGGTGCCTCCCGTCATGGGAAGACCATTCTTGCTGTATTTTCGAGCAATGAAGAACAATATGGGTCATGAACAGGCTATCTACTACCTCAGCAGGATGATGGTCGGTGTCGAACACCGGTACAACCCAGTGGAGAAGGAATGCTTGGCTCTGATGTTTGCTATCCAGAAGATGCGGCACTATATCACCGGCCAGACTATTCATATCATCTCCAGGATTAACCCTCTTCGAGTACTGATGAGCAAGCCATGTCACGCCCCAGTCCCAAAATACCGTGGGACCGAACGCGTGGCAATGGCCAGCAGTACGCACCGATGGACAAACCCAATTTAATGGATCCATCAGGGCATACTTAAGCTGTAATATAACAAGTCTACGACAATCATGGTACAACTAATCTCATCCACACCAGATATGAAATATGATCCACAGAGTAAATAAAGAAATATAAATCATCAATCAGTCTCACAAGTGCTTCGGGGAACAACCCGATAAATATCTAGTACAATGGTTCCACAGACCAGAATATGAAAGACTGAAAATAAATAAATAAATACTGAGCATGAAGCATGGATGCTCAGGAAAAGTCTTCGGCTAACACCTCATCCTCGGATGGCGGTACAGCTCCTGGATCAACTCCTGCTCCAGTCCCGTATACCTCGGGATAGATCTCGTCCTCAAATCCTGGGGACACAATCCATATCCAGGTCCTCAGGGGACATAGCAAGGTACAGAAAATATACAAGCCAAAATATAAGCAGTGTAGCAAATAATGAGATAAATAGGGTAAGTAAGTAACCATCTAAGTGAAATGCAAGATGAGAGCATCACGAGTACTCAGGCTGAGCCACTACAAGCTCTGTGTCGGGGAGCCGGTAGTGGTAATAACAAGTAATGTGTCTAGCTCTGCTCCGAGAGTCTACGACCTCACAATAGTAGAAGATATATATAATAAAATAGCCTGTAGCCTGTGTGTCTCTCCCCACCCAATGTAATCACGCATATCATGACCATAACGTCTCATGTCCATGTCAAGCGGGATCATCTCTAATGCAACAAGTCATATGTATCTATAGAAATAGTATCTCTGTCAAGTCCTGTATCCTACACAGAATCACCACGAATATCTCGGGAATATCCTGTCTCACGAACAGTGTCAAGTGTCCTGGGTCGTATGGTACTTGATAAGACAAGTATTAGAATATATAGTGTCACGAATGTCCATCTCTAGATGACAGTACCCAACACTGCGTACAGTGTTGACACCCGACTGATAATCGAACGCTAAGTACGTCACACGGTCCTAGGTTGAGCATGCACAGCAATATAAATGAAGCAAGAAAAATATGTAACAATACTGCAGAGTTTGGCAAGGTACACTTGCCTGGGGTCCTGTTGCTGGTATGAATCAGAGTCCAAGTCACAGTCCAAATAGCCTATGTATTACAAATTTATCACGTCAAAAGATAATTTATTTTAATTTATTTAATTCTGGAATAATTATTCTAAAATCCTATTTTAATCTTATTATTCTAATTTTTATGTTAATTCCTACGTTTTGTCCAAAGAAACTGAAATTTATCAACTCGAGACTCATGGCACGCAAATCGAGGCGATATGTTCACCAAAAAGTCAACCGACACAAACTCGACTTTCATGCATGATTTCCTATAGATTTTAGCATCAAAAATATACTAGAATTTACGGCTCGTTCGAATTCAAATTCGTTTGGAAATTATGGCACATACAAATTTTGTATTGTGCACCGATGGTTAAATTCTAACCTAGAAGTTCTACAGAATTAACAGTATGAAAATACATCGAATTAAATTCTGATAAAAACATATGTTAATGATCTCGACATTAGCTTTCCAAAACTTTAAACGGTTCATGATTCTGATTCCTGGTTCTCCCAAAATCGCGAAAACATTGAAACACGTCTATTTTCAGACATGCTGTGCTCTACGAATTTTCCAGAATTTAATACTCATAATTTTGTAAAACAAATTATATAATCAGAAAGCTAACCTCAATATCTTTCTAACGCAAGAAACTAGGCCTCGTTTGGAGTCCGGAGCTATGCGCAATGGCTTCTGGAAGATGAAGAAACCCTAGATGATAATTCTCCAAAATCTCTCTCTCTAAAAATAATAGGATAATTAGGGTTATAATAATATATATATATAGGGATGTTGAGAGGCTGAATGAAAGTTGATAGGGTGACACGTGTCATGATTTGATTGGATGATTTTGGTTATATTATTTATTTATTTTGATTTGCCTTTATCAAAACATTATTTAAGTCATTTTAAATCTAAATAACTCAAAATAAACATTAAAAATAATCATAAAAATCTGGAAAAATTACAGAAAATATATTTTGAACCTAAAAACCCTAGAAAAATATTTGGAATAATTATATATTCACAAATTTCCTACTATAATTAGGAGAAGCTCTAAAAATTAGTTTTGCCATAAAACTAAAAATAAATACTAACATTATTCCAAAAATTCTGAAATAATTCCAGAAAATATATAATAATATTATAAATCTTAGAAAATAACGTGGGTCCATTCTATATTTCTGATCTTGCACCATAAATTCTACAAGTCCTAAAAATTAGTTATTAGCCTAAATAACTCCCAATAAATACTAAAAATACTCAAAAAATTCCCAAAAACTTCTAAAAAAATATTTTATTATTTAGAACATAAAATAAAAGTTTGGAATATTTTTAATTATATTTGAATCTAAAATAAATTCTTGAAAATCCTAGAAAATTACATAAAATTATGAAAAATCCAAATTAAAATTTTTTGAAAAATCAGGGGGTTACAAGCCAAGTGCTCTTAATTCTCGACTCGCGACTTGGGCGATGCTGTTAACACCATATGACATGGTATACGTCCCGCAGAAGTCCATCAAAGGCCAAGCGCTGGCTGACTTCCTAGCTGCTCATCCGATCCCGAAGGCCTCCAAATTATACGAGGACATTCCCGACGAAGTTGCAGAATGTAATTCCGCAATGGAAAGTGACGCATGGCAACTGTTCTTCGATGGCACCTCCAGGACTGGTCCCCACGGAAACGTGGTTTCAGGGGTAGGAATCGTCCTGGTCACTCCTGATAAACTCGTCATCTACCGAGCATATTCTCTTTGCGAGCCATGCTCCAACAATGTGGCAGAGTACAACGCTCTGCTAATCGGGCTCCAAGTCGCCAAAGAGCTGGGAGTCGTCTCCCTGGAAGCTTTCGGTGATTCTCTGCTTGTCGTCAATCAAGTCAGAGGAATATATGAAGTCTGGAATCCAGACCTCATCCCCTATCACCAAGCAACGGTCGAGATAGCCATGACATTTAAAGGGTTCTTCCTAGAGCATGTACCTCGATCTCAGAATCTGGAAGCTGATGCCCTAGCCAGTCTAGCTGCGGATTTAGCCACTTCTATAAGAAGGCAAGATTCGGTAATCCTTCTTAACAGAGATTTATTCTGTGTAAAGAATAACTTTCACATAGAACGCAGCTACGCTGTGAACACAGATCCCCCTAGAAGAGACTGGAGAAGTCCCTTCATAGATTTTGTCGCATACGGAATCTTGTCGGAGGACCCCAAAGAAGCAGTATCCGTCAAAAGACGATCATTACGCTTCTACTTCGATGCATCTTCACAATGCCTATATCGTCGGACCTACGATGGACTACTATTGAGATGCCTCTCTAACGACGAAGTACGACAGATTATTCGGGAGGCTCACGACGGCATATGCGGAGCGCACCAGCCCAGTCTTAAGCTACAGGATCGTATCAGGAGAATGGGCTATTGCTGGCCCACTATGATCATGGACGCGATCAACTATGCAAGACAATGCAGAGCCTGTCAGGTTCATGCAGACTTCATACACCAACCGTCTGAATATCTATATCCTTGCATCCTGGCTTTTCGAAGCATGGGGTATGGATATCATTGGTCCTATTCACCCGTCTTCTTCCAGAGGTCACCGGTTCATACTGGCCATCACGGATTACTTCTCCAAATGGGCAGAGGCGATCCCTCTTGCTGAGGTAAAGGCATCTAATGTAATCAGCTTCGTCAAGCATCACGTCATTTATTGCTTTGGGATTCCCCGAATGATAATCCATGATAATGGACCTCAGTTCATCAGCCAAGCGTTTCATCAATTTTGCGATAAAAATCGGATACATAATATTGCCTCTACGGCATATTATCCAGCTGCTAATGGTTTGGCGGAAGCTTTCAACAAAACCATTATCAAACTCTTGAAGAAGTTCGTCTCTTCAAACAAAAGAGATTGGGATGAGAAGCTGGGCGAATGTCTCTGGGCGTACCGCACAACGGTACGAATACCAACAGGTTATATCCTATTTTTACTGGTCTACGGGAGTGAAGCAGTTCTCCCCATTGAAGTCCAGATCCTGTCACTCAGGATAGCCGTGACTAATGAGCTGACTCAAGAAAAGAATAACCTATTAAGGCTTCTAGAGCTAGAGGGATTAGACGAGAAACGCCTCCAAGCTCAACAGCGCATCGCGCTTTACCAAGCACGCATTTCCGGAGCTTTTAATCATAAAGTAAAGGAAAGAGTGTTCAAAGTCGGCGAGCTAGTTTTAGCTGTAAGAAGGCCGATGATTCTTACTCACAGAAGTAAAGAGAAATTTCAGCCCAAGTGGGAAGGCCCTTTTGTGATCGAGACAACGTTCTCGAATGGCGCTTACAGGTTAGCCCAGCCTAATGGAGACCTATTCATGGCTCCTATCAACGGTAAATTCCTGAAGAGGTACTATGCTTAAACCTCCTCTACTCAAGTAGAATATAGCGAGAATCTTAATTCTGACAAAACTACTTCCAAAACGAAACTAGTTAGGTCATATTCTATCATGTTCGTATGACCTCTGAATAGGTATGCCCTGCTAGAAGTTTATCGAGAGTCTATCATGTCCATACTACCTCTGATATCACTCTCGCCCAAACTTGTCATTTACATTTTGAAATAATGGGTCCACAAAGTCAGAAAAGATTCGCTTTACTTATTCTCGAAAAGAGCAGAATTACATTGGGGAAGCAAAAAGAAGAAAGGGTACATCATTGTGGGGGAGCGGTCAGATCGCGAATCAGCTTGGCCAGTGCAACTACCCTCTCGTCCCTGTAAACCAAGGCATCAGCGCGGGCCTGTTCCAGCCGTGCCTCGGGATTGTTCATAAAGGACAGTTCGGCCCTTGCCCGAAGAGAGCCAGCTCGGGCAGCTTCTGCACGCTCCAGATCCCGTCGTGCTGTGCTCAGTCGACCAGTTGCTACATCTAGACCTGCCAATGACAGAGAAGCCCACTCCTCTGCCTGAGCGAGTTTTTCCTTCAACTTGTGGGCCCTCGCTATATTCCCTTCATGCTCGGATTGGCACTTCGTCTGAAGAGCAAGAGCCTCCTCCACGACAGTTTTTTCTTTTATCCATCTCCAGCTTATGTGCTTTGATGGAGTTATCTAGGCTCTCCAGCTATTTGGTAAGCCGCGCGGTCATGAAGTCGTATTTGTCCTGGACCTCAGCTTCAAAACTGCCCCGAGTCAGCTACAAGTATTCGTTAATGGGTTGCTCCAACCCATTAACCATCGTCTCCAGGACGTCAGCTACCCCAGAATTGCCGAACTCCCTGACCGCCCCAATCGAAAACTGGAAAGCCTTCTTCAGACGCTCAAAATCCAGATTCTTCGCCAACACCATTGATATCAGCGTTTTCAAACTGGTGTAAAAGAGGCTGGTATACAGCTCGGTCAGCGCAACCAGATCTGGTTGAACGCCAGAAGTGGCCGCGATATTGGCGAGTTTCCCTCCAGGAATGATTGCAGATGAGGTGGCCACAGTCGCCGCGTCGACGGGTAGTACGACCGAAGAAGGTACGACAACGACGGTTGAAGTCATCGGCATACTCGCAAGAGGCGAGGTCACGATAACGGGTTCGTCCTCCTCTTGAGGTGACGAAACTACTCCGGGCGAGTTGGCCCCCGAAGGTATTTTCTCCTCGAAGTCGAACGCCTCCGTATCATCGCCAGGAGTCCAAGCAGAGCTAGAAGGCACTTCAACGCTATACTTCCCGTGGACGCCATCCCCTGAGAAGAGGACAAGAAAGTTGATATCAATATGATAGTAATCTTTCTAAGAGGAGACATGAAGATGACCTTTACCCGTAGCCAATGGTATATATGCTACATCTGCAGCCGATGTAGATATATCATGCCTTAATGACGTGATACGAACTGTCATACCTGGAGAAGGAGGTGGGCCAACCGACATCGCCAGGAGCTCTACCAAGCCTTCACCAAGACGCAGTCGAGGTTCGTCAACTGGAATCTCGCTAGTCATGCTCACGGACGCGGCAGGAGTTTCATCCATTGCTGGTCTAGGAAAAGATTCTCCTATTGGCCTCGACCACACAGGCAATTTTATTCCACTATCGGAGGCAGTGGCAGCAACGACAGCCTCAAGCAGGAGTTCTCCGGCACCACCAGCCGAAACTGAGGGTCCCTCTCCAAAAGGCGGGGAACCTCCAATCAAAGAGACATCCCCAACAGGAGAGACAACAGGTTCCTCTCTAGGAGCCTCGATGCCAAGAATCCGGAGAGAACGAGCAACCGTCTTCTTCTTTCTCTTGCGAGGGGAAGTCTGCTTCGAAGCAGGAGCCCTTCGCTTCCCAGGGACTGCCAAAGCCCCCGCAGGCGGAGGCACTTCATACCTCGGCACCGATACTAGGGGCTCATCCGGAGTGACGGACCCCTCACCCTCGTCGGACGAAACCGAGGGAACTTCGACTCTTCCCCCAGACTTGGGAGAAGGCACCCTAAAGCTTCCACGTATGTCAAAATCGCGATGGAAGGTGTTGATCGCCACGTAGAACTGGGCATACAAATGGAGGATGCACAGCTTCGTAGAGAGTGTGACGACTGGCACGATAAAGATTGCTCCCGTACAACCCATAATAAAATACCGCCATCCTCTGGCTCCATCAATGAGTCCGCCCCTGGACCTGAAGCTGGTGACGGCATTGCCCACGTGCAGCTGATCGTACCCAAACTGCCTGGCGAACCGACTGGACAAGTAAGGCTCGAAGAAGCAATGATCTTCGCTTCTGTACAACAAATGGAAGGGTCTGATGCAGACCAACCAATTAAAAGCTTTCGTAGAAAGATTGGTCTTCTCTCCACCTAAATCCTCAAGCCTAATCCCTTACTGATTGCGATGCACAGAGGGGACAGTACAGAGGAGCTTCCAGCAATGACCGAGGCTCAGCACCAGCCGACAGTCTAAGACTGTGTTCATGTTCCAGAGGGAGTCCTTGTAGTTCAGCAAGAAACCACCCCCCGAACTACTGCCAGGGCCGGGAGACATCACCCGGGGGTAGTGGAGAATTAACCATCCCATCAAGTACAGGTATAGTAACTCTACCCGGGGAAAGCTATCACGTCGAGCTTCATCAACGAGCAGTCCATCAGTCATGGCCCTCAGGCCAGCCTGTATACGGCACACCATGGCAGGGAGCAAGTCCAGTCTTGCCCCGAACACCAGACGAACGGCGGGCCACAGGATGTTCCGGTGAATGCGGTCCGCGGACCCGATGCCAGGCACCACTACTCGACGCAGCCATAGGAAGAGAAAGCCCGCCAGCCGGGCTTCCTCGGACAAAGGCCTGCGACAGCGCCTCAAGTAACTATAGGCCTTAGTGCCTTCAGGGTACTTTCGTTGAGAATCTGATCTGGAGCTTTAGCCTCCTCCATAAGATCCTCGACGACCTGGGCACTGAGCACGCCCAAACAGTTCACAGGCTCATTCTTGCCCCCAGAAACTTTCTCCGACTTGACGGCCCTGGCCCGATGGAAGAAGAGGTAGGCCATCCACTTAGTGGTGTGAGCCAAATCAGAAGGCTCATTATAAAAAGCAGTACACGCGAAGTAGTGGCACATCAGCTCCTGATACACCTCCACAACCCGATGGTCCGAGTCCTCTAACTCACGGTTGGTGGAAACATACTCTTCATATGGGGTGTCCCCCATCGGCAGTCTCGAGATCACTGCCATTTCGTGGAGGGCCAACCCCAACTCCCCCAGTGGAGTGGCAAAGGTCCCAGTGAGCAAAATGTATCGCTCCATCAGTGCCAGAAATAGGTTAGGGTTGGGAGGCAACCCAACACTCGTCGCACTCACAGGAGCATACAGTCCGATGACCTCCAGCTCTCTCCGAAAATGTTTCAAGGCCCAGTCAACTAGGCAAGTCCTTCGGACGTTTGTTGGGGTAATCCACCCATTGCACCGAGGATTCTCCTAGGGGTATACTCCCTCTCGCACCATGAAGTCGTTACAGAAAGTCGGCAATTGGACTGGCTGGATCACTGAACTGTCTTCACTCGGGACGCTGCCCGGGCACAGCCCCCTGAACAACGTCACGACGCCAGAGGGACGGCTGACAAACGACCCCTGGTCAACTCTTTTCAGATGAAAGATCTTCCTCGGCTTGCCGTGAAGATCGGGAGTCAGCGTCCACGACATCCTCCTGGAATTTGTGGCATGGAAGAAAGCCGAGATGGGATAATCTCTCGGCATCGTGGGCAGATACAAGACCACACTCTCGGCGGGGAAAACCCAGGGTTCTCTCTTGGGCTTCGTCTGGGACTGTTTATCAATCATGTCCCCAAAGAGAAAGGCCGACTTGATGTACTAGTCCCCATCTATGTACGTCAGGGGCTATCCGTTAATCATGTTCAACAATGTCCGCTCGCCCTGAGCCGATATCAAGATCCCTCGTCCTTCGGGATACTGGGGTCTGGAGATAGGAAATGTCACGTGCGACAGATCCTCCAGATAGTTCGAGTGCAGCATCCCGGCAGCGAAACCCATCACCTCGGCAAGTGGAGACTCATGTAAGTTAACTGCGAAAGTGCAAGAAAAATACGTTATTACAAATCTTACAACATAAAGACCAAGAGACGACAGTCTGTGCTTTACGCCAAGACTGTACAAAATTTGGTCATTTTACGCCGGAAGTCACATCCAGAAGCGTAATTGGTGGTATATAGTTCGTGCTTTACGCCAGACTGCCAAAACTCTAGTTATTACGCTAGAGGTCCCATCCACAAGCGTAAAACTAAAATTTTATATAGTATACACCAAGTTTTCGGCAGTCAGAGCTTTTACGCTCAAAACTGCAAAAAATTGAGTTTTTATGCTGGCACATTAGAAATATGGGCATAAAAGATAAAAACGTCTCCGTGTGTCATCTTCCTCAAAGAGGCTATCAGCACAGAAGACGACCTAGCGTGGTCACGTTCAACGTGTGCGAAGGATTTTTCGTCGTTCTTTGTCATCCCAAAGGCTATACCTCTAAGGCCGGGTGCGCTACTCGTCGGCAGGATGCTTCGCTCAGAAGGAAGTTCACCTTGCCCGACCGAAGACTCTCTCGCCGGGGCAGAAGAACGAGAAGAAGAGCCTGTGCTCTTTCCCTTAGTGGAGGGGGTTTGTTTCGGCGCCATTTCTGAAACCTCGGAGTGCTCGGAGAAAGAACGAGGGGAAAAACTCAAACGATCGAAGTTTCTCTTTCGCAGAAGACGGATAAAAAGTTTTTCTCTCAAAAGTTTGAGATATATATAGAGTTCGGGCCGACTCCTCGAACCCTCGGACGGGCTCCTCGAAACCCCAACCAAATCTCACAAATTAAATATTTGGTTATGATTGGGTACTACGTCAGCCCACTACTCTCGAAAGATGGACAGTCAGCAAATTCGAAGAGTTTTTCGTGCAAAAGCAGGTCAGCGGTTCCTATGCTAAGGAGCTTTCTACGCTCGACAGCAACAGATCTACGATTTTACGCTCGCAAGCTATAAATCTATGGTTTTATGCCCGAATGCCTTTGTGCTCGGTAGCTTTTATGCTCGAGAGGCTACAAACCTACGATTTTATGCTCAGCAGATACCAAATCAATGATCTCACGCTCGGTGGCGTTTAGTTTACGCTTAGAGGCAACCGATCTGCAACCTTACGCTCGGAAGATTTCTTTTATTCACAGGCTACAAATCTATAGTTCTACGCTAAGGAGCTTTCTACGCTCGACAGCAACAGATCTACGGTTTTACACTCGCAAGCTATCAGTCTATGGTTTTATGTCCGGATGCCTTTGTGCTCAGTAGCTTTTACGCTCGAGAGGCTATAAACCTACGACTTCACGCTTAGCAGCTATGAATCTACGATCTCACGCTTGGTGTCTTTCTACGCTCAATAGACTACGAACTCAGGATTTTCAGCTCATCTACACTACGGATCTCTGACTTTCCGCATATTCGAACAATTCTCAAGACGGTCGATTACAGGAGTTCACACAGAAGATACTCCTTCTTGACCTCAAAATATCCCAAGTACCCGAAGCATACAGAGTTCAAACATTAAGAAATTACTCTTCTCGGGTCAATTGGAGGTTCATCCAGGCTCCAGTCTGAATATCTCGTCTATCAAAATGGCAAACTCAGCTCGACAGCCATTCCTCGACCCTGTTCCAAGGGATTTTTGAGAAGTCATTCTTGAAGACGAAATCTGAACAAAAATTCTGTTCATCAGAAGTAAAAACTCTACGCGGTTCCTCAGTCTTAGCAACATAACAGTTCTTCTAAATGTTCAAAATGCTCAACAGCGTTCTATGGACTATTAGCTATGCATAAAGGACAGGACCTAGCACTCTTTCTATACAGAGTCGGCGTAAAGAATCAGACGTGTCGAAGCTACACATATTCAGACTTCACAGCAACGTATAGCAAAGCGATCATATACGGAGAAGAAAGGCGATCTTATTAAAATCAAAATCATGATTACATATGAGGGAAATCCTGTCTACAAGGGTTTTTCTTCATTTTTCATGGTTACATCTTAGGGAAACTCCATCGACAAAGGGGCTCCCTCATCATCGTCGAGAGACCGTACCGAGGAGCTATTTTGACGGGTTCTCACGTTGGTGACGGTCTTCATCTTCCTCGAAGAAGATGATCAGTGGCAGGAGGATACAAAACTGGGCATATGACCCATCCTCCAACAGAAGGAAATTAGGGTAATTCTGCTTTCCTATAGACCATCGCCACTCTAGCCGGTCTGTCTGCCTCTCGTCACCAGAGGTAACTGGAGAGGGCGCCACTTGCAAGCAGTGTGGTGAAATATGATTCTTTGTCTCTCCCGAAGAACCACCACCATATAAAGTTGCTGATTATCCCGAGCATGGGAGGCTAAGATATCCTTCCACGATCCATCGTTGCAATGGACACTTGCTCGAAAATGCAGTCTTTTTCGGCTCCTTATATGCTGGAAGAATATGATCTCCTTCTTCCTCAGATCGACCCGACGAACTCCGGCGATCATCTCTGCGTGGTGATGGATATGTGGGGAGAACAGGTTAACTCCTTCAGCCTTTTTATAGGCGAAAGAGGTCACACCGGTCCCCAATAAATCTGCCATAAAGTCAGCATCGACCGTTTCTACGCTCCATTCAGAAACATGTCGAGTTATGAGGAGCGGTTCATGCTTCATTCAAAGCGTTCCAAATTTCGAGGAATTTGAAAGCTTTGAAGGGGATCTTGTAGAAGCATAAAAAATACGCCGGATGGCTATACGCAGCATATTGGTGCAGAGCAGCGTAAGTATAGGCCTTCAAAGCCACCAAGCGTACAACAGAGCTTTTTTCGCTAAACCCAGCATGAAATATTAAAAGCTTAAAAGGCCATTCGCGTAAGGCAGTACGTCCAAACCACTTCAGCGTAAACGGGGTGCTTCATCGCCTCCAGGGCGTAAAACTCATCCTCTTTCAGACGCAGTATTGAGGTATACAAGAGACGCTTCATAATCTCCGAAGTGAACCTGTCAGACCCTGCAATGAAGATCCTGTAATGAACCTGACGTCCGAACTTCTGACAAAGGGATACGACTCGACTACCCAGACGACGGCTAAAATGATGGCACAACACTGCGACCCAGGCTGTCATTTACCACCATCCCCTTTGCGTAAACTGCTTTTACAAAGCACGAAGGGATACGCTGCCCTGTTTTACACAGGCAGACACGAGCTGTTTACGTTCTGCAGTAAACAAACCGCCTGCTACATCAAAAGCTGTACTCCGTATGGGGTTCGAGGCACGTCTCTGCGTCCAATGCACAGAGCGATGACAGTTGCTCGAGGCAAGTCTCTACGTCTAATGCACAGAGGGGTGACAGTTTTTCAATGCACGTCTCTGCGACTGATACGCAGAACGGGTTGCAGAACTTCAAAAACACGCCTCCACATTTAATGCGCAGGATGGTGACAAATCTTGGCATTTAATGCAAGAGATTTGATTATATCTTCAAAAACCGTAATTCTGGCTAAAACGCCCACATCAGCACTCTGGCACGGTATGCAGCAGCTTCTACGTCTATCCAGCTCCTGTGCTTACTCGACCTCTATGACCGCTCGGCTTCAACGCCTATTCGGCTTCTACGCCTGCTCGGCCTCTATGACCACTCGGCTTCTACGCTTGCTCGGCCTCTATGACCACTCGGCTTCTACCCCTGCTCGGCCTCTATGACCACTCGGCTTCTACGTCTATTCGGCTTCTATGTCGATTCGGCTTCTATGCCGGTTTGATAACTATTTGGCTTCTATGCCATGGTGACAGACATTTGGCTTCTATGCCAACCTCTTCTACACAATGGATACCTACCTACGTGGCTTCTACGCCGTGATCTTCGTAGCGATTATACGCGTTTTGTTCCTTAGTTGGACTCGCGTCACACGCTCATTCAAAGGATCATCTATACGCAGGCATTGGTTATTTTAACCATTGTGTAAAAGGGTGCTGTACTTTCCACTTCTCGGTTTCTACACCGACAGAGTGGTCACTGTCACTAAAACTCTATAAATAGAGACCTCTATCAATAAGGAACAAGGTCGACAAATTGGAAGGTCGACAGATTGGAAGGTCGAAAAATTGGTCAAGAAACCAATATCAGATCCAAGGTCAAGAGAGAGAGAGAGAGAGAGAAGAATCTGGAGCTCAGGCAAAGAGTAGGGATCGACGACTTTGGCATCGTGCATCCACCCACTTCTGCAACCTTCGAAGCTGCTTCTTGTCTTATACGGCACTTCTTCAACATCGTGTAGTCCAAGGGCTAAAGTGATCGACTGCAGATCAGACACCTATAGCAATCATCTACCCAGATTAAATAAATTGTACTCCCATATCCTCGTATAGGATCAAATTATACAAGTTTGTTTGTAAACCAAAGAAGGCGGGTCTCGTATAAACCCTATCCTGAATACATTTTCATTCTTTTGTTTAATACCGCAAACACCAGTCTTCAGCACCAACCCTGACAGTTAGGGCTTTAACTATCAGATATCCGAGGAGGCCAGTTTCAACAGCCTTAGTTAAGCAAACAATACCAACTCAAACTCAACAATAAAGAATGCATTCCACATCAGGGTGTTCTTATTGTGGAAAGCCAGGACACGTGATCTCAGAGTGTCGTAGAGCACAAGGGTTGTGCTTAGCCTGTGGAGCACCACGCCACATAGTGGGAACTTTCCCATACAGAGTTAGTTTATCGTCATCTTCCCCGGCAGGACCCCAGTATAGGGCTGTAGCGCTGGTTCAGCAAAACCAGGGTTCAATGCCTTTGCTGACCCAATCTCAAGTATTCCAGCAGCAGAGGCCAAAATATTATATGCAGGCCCAAGCTCAAGTACAAGCCAAGCAAGGAGGTCTGTAGCAGAGAGGACCAATACTAAGAGCACGAGGCCAGGATATGGCACTCACCATGGAGGAATGACTAGCTTCAAGTGAGGTGGTGGCATATACCATCCTCATCAACTCTCATTTAGCTTCAGTATTGTTTGATTCTAGTGCATCATATTCCTTTATGTTTGCATGATTTGTGATACAAGTCAGATTATAAACCAAATCATTATCAGTAAGACTCAATATACTTACTGGTAATGGTATTGTGGGAGTAGATAGAGTTTATACCTCGTGTCGGGTTATAGTGTACGGGAGATATTTCCCCGCTAGACAGATAGAGTTTCCTATGAAAGATTATGACGTCGTCCTAGGAATGTATTGGTTGAGTGCTCGATACACGATGATAGATTTTCATGCTGACAAGGTTATCTTTCGTATCCCCGGAGTGGAAGAATTCTAATTTTCTAGAGGTGAGATGGAGTCTCCGTCAGCAATCATAAGAATGGCAGTAGTAGAAGGAGTATAATTTTCCAGAGTGGTTAGTAAGTTTCAAGATGTGTTCCCAGAAGAACTTCTAGGCATGCTACCAAAAAGAGAGAAAGAGTTTACCATTGATCTACTTCCAGGAACAACACCTGTGGCAGAGAGAGTCTACAAGATAGCACCATCAGTATTGAAAGTCTTGTACCGAATGATTAAAGAATTAAGAACTAAGGGATTCATTCGTGCTAGTGGAACACCTTGGAGAGCCCCAATGCTTCTAGTGAAGAAGGATGCAACTTCCCATTTGTGTGTTGATTATCGTACCCTCAATCCGGTAACCATCAAGAACAAGTATCCCTTGCTAAGTATCGATGACTTGTTCGATCAGCTTAGTGGAGCAACAATAATTTCTTAGATGAGCAACCGTATTTTCCAAGATTGATCTGTAATCAAGATATCATCATATCAGAGTCAGAGAACAATATATACCCAAGACGACATTCAGATCAAGATATGGACATTGGAAGTTTTTAGTAATGCCCTTTGGATCAACCAATGCGCCAGCAGTTTTTATGGATCTCATGAATCATATTTTTATGCCATAATTGGATAAGTTCGTTATTATTTTCATCCATGATATCTTGATTTATAGTCAAAGTAAAGCAGAGCACGAGAAGCATCTTCGTACAGCTCTTCAAGTCATTGGAGAACATAAGTTATATGCCAAGTTCAACAAGTGCGAGTTCTGGCTTGATCATATTTCATACTTTGGTCATATTATTGCAAAAGGTGGAGTAGAAGTGGATCCTTAGAAGATAGAAGCCGTTGAGACATGGCAAGTTCCCCGAACTATTGCAGAAGTTCATAGTTTCCTGGGACTACCAGAATATTATCGAAGATTTGTGTCAGACTTAGATAGAATTTCCACACCTTTGACACAATTAAATTGTAAGGATGGGTGCTTTGATTAGACAGATGAATATCAAATCTCTTTTAAGAAGCTCAAGAAGAAGTTGATGATGACACCAATTTAGACGCTTCTATATGGAAAGATTGTTTCACAGTATATTATGATACGTTAGGAAAATGACTAAGGTGTGTTCTCATGCAGCATGGTAAGGTTATAGCTTCTGCATCTCGGCAACTTCGAGACCATGAGAAGAATTATCTAACACATGACTTGGACTTAGCAGTAGTTGTCTTTGCACTCAAACTTTGGAGACATTACCTATATGAAGATCGAGTAGAGATTTATACTGATCATAAGAGTTTAAAATATGTCTTTACTTAGAAGGATTTCAACATGAGGTAGAGGAGATGACTAGAGCTGATGATAAACTATGATCATGATCTTCAGTATAATCTAGGGAAGGCAATATCGTGGCAGATGCTTTGAGCCAGAGAGCAGGAGCTTATTTTCTCATATCACAACGAGAGATTTTAGAAGATCTTTATGATATGGATATAAAAGTAGTATTGCCTGGCAACACAATATTGATGGTTGGTCTGTAAGTTCAGTCCAGTATACTGGGAATGATGAGAGCAACACAATCGACAGATGTTAATCTTCAGTAACTTAGACCAGAATGTGAGGCAGGGCGTAGAACATAATTAAGTATTCACAGTAACAAAACTCTCCGATTTGGTAATCGTCTTTGTGTACCAAGTGGAGATATCCGTCAAGAGATCATGTCATAAGCTCACAGTTTTAAGTATTTTGCTCACCTAGGAGGAACGAAGATGTACAGAGATATTCGTCAATATTTTTGGTGGAGTGGTATGAAGAGAAAGATAGCATGGTTTGTCTCCCGATGTTTGTTTTGTCAACCAGTCAAAGCTGAGCATCAGAGACCAGTATGACTTCTTTAACCTTTACTAATTCCAGAATTAAAGAAGGACCATATCACCGTGGATTTTGTGATCGGTTTTCCAAGATCCCCAGCTGGCAAAGATGCAATTTGGGTAATAGTGGATCGACTCACAAATGTTGCTCACTTCTTTTCCTTCAGAGTGGGACAGTCTAAAGAGCAGTTGGCTCTGATGTACATGAATCAGATTATCAGACTTTATGCAGTGCCAGTCAGCATCGATATCAGATAGAGATTCCAGATTCATATCTCACTTTTGGCACAGTCTCCAGCAGAGTCTGGGTATGCATCTAGATTTCAGGACAACTTATCATCCCCAGACAGATTATCAGTCAGAACGTACGATCTAGACTCTAGAAGATATGCTTTGATCTTGCACCCTTGACTTTGGTGGTACATGGGAAGACTATTTACACTTGGTAGAATTCTCCTACAATAATAGAATCCAGGCAAGTATCCAGATGACACCCTTCGAGGCACTGTAAGGAAGAAAGTACATATCACCGTTAGCTTAGGATTATATTGGTGAGATATAATTGCTTGGTCTTGAGATGATAGCCCAGATAGTTGAGGTAGTTAAACAAGTCCGAAAGCATCTTACTGTGGCTAAAGATCGTCAGCATCATTAGGACAATTCTTATTGACGACCTCTTAAGTTCTCGGTCGGCGATAATGTATTCTTTCGAATTTTGCCAACCTGAGGGGTCATTAGATTTGGTGTACGAATAAAGCTTAGTCCATGGTATATTTGTCCATTCGATATCCTCGAGAGAGTAGGAGATGTTTCTTATCGCCTTGCTCTTCTGCTGTCACTTCGTGAGATACATAACATTTTTTGTTATGCCCCAGTCCCAAAATATGTAGAAACATATAGTACATGACAATGGCCAGCTATGCATCAAGTGGACTCCATATCAGCTCGAATACGTATTTGCTATCTATACTAGAGCATTATTTCTAATTTACAAGTCTGACTACATCTTAATCCACATAAGAATAAATATATCAAGAATGAACAATAAGTAATACAGTCGTCCACCCTATAATACACATGTGTAGAAGCATAAAAAATACGCTGCAGAGCTATACGCAGTATTTCAGTGCTGTATGGCATAAAATATAACTTCAGAGTCATCAGCATACAACAGAGCTTTCTCGCTAAGTACAGCGTAAAATATAAGCTCAAGAACAATCCGCGTAATGCAGTATTTCCAGGCTGCTTCAGCATAAAAAGGGTATTATATCGCCTTTATGGCGTAAAACTCATCCTCTTTTAATACAGCATGGAAGTGTATGAGGAACGCTTCGTATTCCTCGAATGAATCTGTCAGATCATGCAGTGAACCTGAGTCCTGACAAAGAGTACTGCACGACTATCCAGACAACGGCTGTAATGATGGTATGGCATAGAGACCCAAACCGTCGTTTAATGACGTCTCCCTGATACAAAAGTGCTTTTACGCATACAAGGGAATACGCTGCCTAGTTTTACACAGGAAGATGTGAGCTTTTACGCTTATCAGAAGACAATGAACTGCCACGTCAAAAGTTACTCTTCGTACAGAGCTCGAAGCACGTCGCTGCATTTAATGCTCAGAATTGTACAGAGCTCGAGACACGTCTCTGCATTTAATGCTCAGAATGGTGGCAGATCTCTGCATTAAATGCACGAGATTTGATTATATCTCCAAAGACTGGGCAAGCCATAATTACGGCTAAAATGTCTATATTACCACCCCTGCACATTACGCCATCAGGCTATTTTCAGCTATAAGGAGCACGCTGTACGCTATCTCCTTGAAATATGCCTCTGGGCTATTTTCAGCTATAAGGAACATGTTGTACGCTATCTCCTTGAAATATGCCAACTCAGGCTATATTTGTATTGGTGCGTGATAAGGCTATTCGGTCCATAATATGCTCAAGGCCTCAGTCAAGGAAGGAGGATCAGCTATCTTTTACGCTAGCCACCTACCCACGCAGCATCAGGCTTCTACGCCTACAAGGTTTCTATGCCTGTTTGGCTTCTATGCCGACTCGACAACCACTTGGCTTCCACGCCTACCTGGCCTCTACGCTAGTTTGACAACTATTGGGCTTCTATGCCATGGTGACAGTTATTGGCTTCTACGCCAACCTTTTCTATGCAAGGGGCAGTTACCTACGTGGCTTGCACGCCATGATCTTCGCAGCAGTAATACGCATTATCTCCTAATGGGACACGCATCACACACTTATTCAAAGGATCATCTATACGTGGGTAGCAGTTATTATAACCGTCGCATAAAAAGTGCCATACTCTCCACTATCCGACTTTTACGCCGACTGGACGGTTACTGTCACTAAAACCCTATAAATAGAGACCTCTATTGACAGAGGTCCAGGGTTGAAAGTGTGAAGAAAAAGGGTTAAAAGTGTGGAGAAAAAAGGGTCAAAAGGGTGGAGAAAAGGGGTCGAAGGGTTGAAAATTCCAAGGTCGAAAAGAGTTAGAAGAAATCGAAGAACAGAGAGAGAAGAGCTCAGACAGAGAGTAGTGATCGACGATTTTGGCATCAAGCATCCACTCCCTCTTACAATCTGTGAAGCATCTCCTTCTTCTACAATACTTCTTCATCATCGTGTGGTCCAAGGGACAAAGTGATCGACTGTAGATCAGACTCCTATAGCAATATTTACCCAGATTAAAAAAAATTGTACTTAACATCCTCATTTAGGATTAATAGTACTTCTTGTTTGTAAACCTTAGAAAGGATTTTGTATAAACCTAGTTTTATTTCTTCCGTTTATTATCAAACACAAGATGGCGACTCTGCTGGGGACCTCTTTCTCATCTGACGAGAAAGCAATTGCTCAACATGATGCGGTATTAGTAGGATCCATGAAGAAGATTGGTCGTCTAGTTCGACCAGTCTGCCTATGAAGATATGCTTCGGGCAGGGGGTAGCTCACACTCTCTCTCTGTTCAAGATAACAAAAAGCTGCGTAAGGTCTGGATACCCAGGACATCCCCTACTATTCCTGCCGACTCTCTGGTTTCTCCGACCAGCCAGGTTGTAGCTGCACAACCTTCGCCCTCCGTGTGTAAAGCTCTTTCTCCCGTCTGTGACGTGGCAGACGAAACTTCTGACAATGCCTCAGTGCTAGTCCAGTAGTCTACTTTGCGCTCTGTGCATAAAATTCTGTCTTTCGTCTGTGACCTGGCAGACGAATATTCTGGTAATGCCTCAGTGCTAGTCCAGAAGTCTACTTCATGCTCTGTGCATAAAATTCAGTCTCCCGTCTGTGACGTGGCAGACAAGATTTCTGATAATGCCTCAGCGCCAAATCAGAAATTCCAAACGCGATCTGCGTGTAAGAATGCATCTGCCCTCCGCGGAAAAGTAGATGGTCCCTGCACTCTACGTAAGGGAAAATAAGTGGCGGACTGCTCAACTTCTCGGCTATTACGCCAGCAAGGGAAGAATCTACCCGCTCTCCAGATTACGTGAGAAGCGGATGGCCGATTGAGGACTTCTTCTATTTTATGCCAGCTTGAGCTGAGTTCCAAATTATGCCAGGCGAAGTCCCTCAGCGTAAAGAAGGCTCAGTTTGCGAAAAGGCACACTCCTCGAGAATTATCTGCTACTCAGATGGCTAACCTGTTGTATATGGGTGGCAGGGGAAAAGTTATGGTTTCCAATATCCGTATGCCAACTGATGTGAACAGGAGGAACAAGTCTTCTTCTTCTTCTTCTGTAAATCCTCTGACTTGCGTGAGTATCAGATCCAGAAACGCAAGGATAGGGGATCCTCTAACATGTCTATTACGCCTCCTAGGGAGCACTATTGTAATAGTCATAGGATTGTAGTTAATTATTACTGTTCTGAAGCAAAACTGTCGGTTTTTGACCGGTTGAACTACTCTCTTTCTTTCCAGGAAGAAAAGCCCGCACATGCATCAGTTAACATGGCTTCACATGTTCCTAGAGGAAGGTCGAACTCAAGACATCATCCCTCTTGAACTCCAAGCCAAAGGAGATTCGACAAACTCCTTAAGAACACTGAAGCTGGGGTGTTCCAAAATACCCGTTCGAAGTCACGACAACCGGCTTTGTACTCTTCTGATTCCGATACTGGGGGTCGCCAGTTTCCTGAATCAGATGCTGAAAGTATAGAGTCAACTTCTACAGAGACCTATACTAGCCCTTCAATAACATCCAGAGAAATGGAAGTTTATGCCATTGGAGATGAACGCGAGGAAGCTTCCACGTCAGGAAGCACTGAGCAACGCATTGCTGTACTGGAGACATCTCTGAAGGAGATACAGTCCATGATAGAGAATATGCATCAAATGATGCTGACTCAACACACAGCTGCTATGGCTCAAGCATCGGTCCCTCCAACTCAGATACGTGTGGGGGTGGACTTACCACCACCCAACGCGAATCAGGAGCCTGATCTAGATCAAGAGTCAGCAGCTCCCCCACTTCCTAACTCGGAGAATGTACTTTCTACTATTAGAGTTGCAGTACAACCGATCCCTCATCACTCCGCGATCCCGCCACCGACTGAAGATCCAATGCAGGCAGTTCGGGAATTGAAAGCCCAATTTGATGCTTTGAAGCACAAAGATCAACTCAAGAAATTAGGAATAAACCAACCGTACCCAGCTATCTAGGACGAGGTCCCTTTCCCTCCTAAATACAAACCATAAACTATGGCTTTGTTTGAGGGGAAAATATCACCGAGCCAGTACATGAACTACTTCAGTATGATGACGATGTTATTGCAAGGGAATGACGCCCTTCTCAATCGAGTATTCAAAGGCTGTCTCTCGGGAGTGGCTTATCAGTGGTACCGTAGTCTTGCGGATAACTGCATTACTTCCTTTGAAGATTTTAATACTTTATTCTTCGTGCGATTCTACAAAGGAGGGATGGACATGTCTATGTCATCTCTCATCGAAGTGAAGCAGAAGGAAAAAGAGAACGTTCGTACTTTCATCGAACGTTTTCGTCAAGCCACTTTGCAAATGCCTCCCGGAGTTCCAGACTCGGCATTGGTAGACATTTTCAGGAAGAACCTTCTTTCGGTGATCTCGGTGTTCACAGGTCCATATCAGTTCCATGATTGGCCCTCGTTCATCATCTCAGCGGTAGCCGCTGAGGACAACAGTCGGATGGCGCGTGATAATGGCATCATGATCTCTGCCTCCGATAGAGGCAAAAGGTTATCTTCCAGCAGCGACCATTCCCGTGGTTCCAAAGAAAAAGAAGCTCTGGCGATCAATACGTCCAGGCCAAAGACTGCGGCAACCACACAGACAAAACCTGGGGCTTCCAGGCCCATTGAAGTGTACTCTTTCGACGACGACGATATTCTGAGCATATTCGAGTGTCTCTTCAAAAGCGGCAAGATTACCCTCCCTGAGGTGAAGCGGCCTAATCAAGTCGGTAGTACTAATAACCCCAAGTACTGCATCTTCCATAGATACATACACCACCCTACAAAGGCGTATTATGTACTGAAGAGGAAGATCCAGGAGCTGATTGATGCTAAGGCCATCACTCTGCACAACAGTGAGAAGACGGTCACAGCCAACATGATCTCTCTGTAATTTTGCAATCTGCCTCCCCAAGAAGTCCCGGATGGTGTTATACCTATTTCCCAGAAAATGATGAACATCGTTAATCTCCCTCCAGCTAGGGGTCAAAATCATGACATGGTATCCCTAACTACCCAGCGGGGCAAGATTATGTGGGTTCATCTAGATCTGGTGCCAGAAATCGAGGAAGAGACTCAGGCTACTAAGGCTAAGTCTAAGAAGAACTAGAAACGTAAACCATGTCACATGGTTACGGTATACTCGACATCAGAAGAAGAGGTTTTGGCTACTGGAACCCGTTCAGGGAAAGCTTACCTCAAGGAATATGGAGCAAGTCAAGAAGATGCACCGGCAGACACTACAGCTGCCAAGCCATCAGAACCAGAACCTGCCATACCAGAGGCCGGTCCTTCGAGACCAACTTCGGCAGACAAGGGAAAGCAAAAAGAAGTGCACTTCGATAAACCTTTGAAGAATATTCAAAGCAAAGGTTTAGATAAGCCGTATAACTTTGACATCCTGGCCCAGTTGGCTCGCACACCAGCCAGATTGTCCATTTTTGAATTACTCAGGCTTTCCAAAGACACTCGTCAAGCCCTGAGTAAAGCATTAATGCAGGCGGATGCATACTTGACCCAGCTCAAGTCCCCTGATGAAGAACCCGTGGCATGTCCTCAATGCCATAGTGTGATGGAGGTGGTCCCGAATATCACTTTCACTCAAGATGACATGCTGTTAAAACATAACAGGCATGGCAGACCCCTCTATTACACCGGATGCGTCGGTTCCATGGAGGTTGACCAGGATTCACATAGATCCGGGATCATCGATCAGCATCATTCCTCATAGTCTGCTCAAACCGCTGAGGATTCCTACCAGCGAATTGGCTTACACCACCACTACAATCGTGGGTTTCAATGCCATAAAAAGTAAGCCGTTGGGGAAGATTCGTCTGAGGATTCAGATTGGCGACCTCATATCAGTGGCTACATGTTATGTTATTGATTCAGAGGTGTCCTACAACATTCTGCTGGGCAGACCTTGGATCCACGACCACAATATCGTTCCTTCGACTCTACATCAATGCTTTAAATATGTATATGCCCAAGGAACAGTACAAACGGAGTTTGCTGACCTAAACCCGTTTAAAGGAGTAGAATCCTACTACTCTGATGCCATGTTGTACACTCAAGACTACATGGAGGAGGTGTCAGGCGAGACAGAAAAGGAATCCCACCGGGAGCCAAAAGAACCCTCTGCCAAGCAACCTCTGTCAATCAAAGTGAAAGGGCGAACTACTCGTCCAAAATCCATAGAGCCCATGGCTATCCTCCTGAACAAAACCAGGTCAGGAAAAGGAGGTGATCCTCTAGTGATCACTTTGAACCAGAAGCCTCCATCCTTGGTCATCAACCTTCGGCGCAACAAGCAGCCGATTGATATAAAAACAACCAGGAACGTGGTTTCTGATGATAATAAAGATCCTCTTTTCCAGTACATTGACGCTCAAATTCCTGATCGGGAATCCTCTTCATAACGATATAGAACCTATAGCACAAAAATTCTTGGAAGCTATAGATTTCTAACATCCGTTTGTGTGGAAAGTAGCATCATCATCTAATGTCATCACAATATATGGACCACATAAGAATTCTATCTTTATTGTCCCGCCTACTTGCAGCAGTCAGCGTTCAATAGTCTTCGGTCGCATGCGCAATGAACCGACTGTACAAGAAGATTCTCCCTATGATGATGCTGGTAAAATTCAGGTTCACATATACAGCCCGCAAGCTTTGAAGATTATACAAAGTATGGGTTATGACTTGAAATTGGAACCAGACCTCAACTACGGGAAAGGCAGACGAATATCATTGTATGGTGATCCCTATTGTCAACAAACTTATTTCGGGTTAGGGTATACCACCTCCCTTGCAACTTATGAGTCAAATGAGGATATCTTTTCCTCTTCTCAAGATGGCTCGTCGCCCTCTGGCTCATTTGATGCTCTTGAACGAGCATTATCAGTAAATACGGTATTGGCAGATTCCTTCGAAGCAGACAAACAAGAATCTGAACCGTTTGAGAATGACTCTTGGGCTCAGCAAATGGATACACAATGGAAACTCTGGTTCAAGCAGAGAGAACCTCCCACTGAAGATAAAGTTATCCAGATTGATGTTTGGGATGAATTTTCACCAAAGCCGATATTTATCAGTAATAATCTTTCCAAAGAAGAAAGGAAAGAAATAATCCAACTGATAAAAGAATATATCGACGTCTTTGCATAGAATTATGAGGATATACCCGGTCTTGATCCAAAGGTGGCTACTCATAAGCTCAATATATTACCCAATTTGAAGCCTGTGAAGCAACACCAACGTCGATTCCGCCCGGATATGATGGACGCCATTGAAGCTAAAATTTGGAAGTTGATAGCCTACAGTTTCATCCGAGAAGAACAACATCCCGACTGGGTCGCCAATGTTGTCCCAGTCATGAAGAAAAATGGGAAAGTACGGGTCTGCATAGATTATCGAGATCTGAATGCGGCTTGCCCCAAGAATGAGTTTCCTCTTCCCATTACAGACGTTATGATCAATAATACTTGCGGATTTGAACGCATGTCTTTCATGGACGGATTTTCAGGATATAATCAGATCAAGATGCATCCTGAAGACGAGAAGCATACTGCCTTTCGGACACCATTGGGGGTATATTGCTATACGATCATGCCCTTCGGATTAAAAAATGCCGGAGCTACATACCAACGAGCTATGAGTAACATATTCCACGAGCATTTACGCAAAATAGTAGAATATTACATAGACGACATAGCTGTCAAAAGTCGCCACAAGGATAATCACATCAAAGACCTGAAGACTGTATTTTAGTTAATGCGCCAACATCAACTCAAAATAAATCCTACAAAGTCCTTTCTGGGTGTATCTAGTGGCAAATTCCTGGGATTTGTTATTACCGCTAAAGGCATTCAAGTGGACCCTGATAAATTCAAGGCCATCTTAGAAATATGACCACCCCATAATCTGAAGGAACTCAGGGGATTTCTGGGTCGTCTGGCGTATATCCAGAGATTCATATCCAATCTCTCTGGGAGATATCAACCTTTTACTCGTCTCATGAAGAAAGGTGTATCCTTCGTATGGGATGAAGCCTGTCAGCAAGCGTTTAATGATATCAAACGCTATCTCACTAATCCTCAGTTCTGGTGCCTCCCGTCATAGAAAGACCATTCTTGCTGTATGTTCTAGCAATAATGAAGGTCATGAACAGAAGAATGATGAAGGTCATGAACAGGCTATCTACTATTTAAGCAGGATGATGGTTGGAGCTGAGCACCGGTATAATCTATTGGAAAAAGAATGCTTGGCCCTAATGTTCGCTATTCAGAAAATGCGATACTATGTTACAGGCCAGACTATTCATATCATCTCCAGGATCAATCCTCTTCTGGTATTGATGAACAAGCCAAGTGTTCTTAATTCCCGACTCGTGACTTGGGTGATGTTATTAACACCGTATGACATGGTGTACGTCCCTCAGAAGTCCATCAAAGGCCAAGCGTTGGCTGATTTCCTAGCTGCTCATCCGATTCCAGAGACCTCCAAATTATACGAGGATATTTCCGACAAAGTTGCAGAATGTAATTTTGCAATGGAAAGTGATACATGACAACTATTCTTTGATGGTGCCTCCAGGATTGGTCCCAGGGGTAACGTGGTTTCAGGAGTAGGAATTGTCTTGGTCACTCCTAATAAACTCATCATCTATCGAGCATATTATCTTAGCGATCCCTGTTCTAATAATGTGGCGGAGTATAACGCTCTACTAATTGGGCTCCAAGTCGCTAAAGAATTGGACGTCGAATCTTTGGAAGCTTTCGGTGATTCTCTGCTGATCGTCAATCAAGCCAGAGATATAAAGTCCGAAATCCAGACCTCATCCCTTATCACCAAGCAACGATCGAAATAGCCATGTCTTTCAAAGGGTTCTTCCTAGAACATGTGCCTCGATCTCAGAATTTGGAAGCTGATGCCCTAACCAGTCTAGCTGCAGATTTAGTTATTCCTATAAGAAGGCAGAATTCGGTGATCCTTTTTAACAGAGATTTATTCTGTGTGAAAAATAACTTTCACATAGAACACAGCTACGCTGTGAACACAGATCTTCCAAAGAGAGACTGGAGAAGTCCCTTTATAGATTTCGTAGCATACAGAATCTTGCCGAAAGACCCCAAAGAAGCAGTATTCGTCAAAAGACAATCATTACACTTCTATTTCGATGCGTCTTCACAATGTTTATATCGCCGGACTGATGACAGACTATTATTACGATGTCTCTCTGGTGATGAAGCACAGCGTATTATCCGTGAAGCTCACGACGGCATATGTGGAGCGCATCAACCCGGTCCTAAGCTACAAGATCGTATCAGGAGGATGGGTTATTACTGGCCTACTATGATCACAAATGCAATAAAATATGCAAGACAATGCAAAGCCTGCCCGACGTGAGTCACTCTTTCTTGGGAAGAGGAGCGAGGAGAGGAGGCAGCCTTCTTTCCCTTAGAGGAGGAGATTAGTTTTGGTGCCATTGCTAAAAACTCAGAATACTCAGAGAGGAAACGAAGGAGAGAACTCAAAAAGACGAAGAGTTTTTCTTTTGCAAAAGACGGGTGAAGAGTCTTCTCTCTGAAAGCCTAGGAATATATATACAGTTCAGATGGACTCCTCGAATCCCTAACCAAATCCGATATTTAATATTCGGTTATGATTGGGGACCACGTCAGCCTATTACTCAGGGAAGGCAGACACTCAGCGAATTCAAAAAGTTTTTGTGCAGAGCAGATTCATGATTTTATGCAAAGGAGCTTTTATGCTCGGGAAGCTACAAATCTACGGTTTTACGCTCAGAGGCTATAAGTCTATGGTTTTACGCCCGGATGCTTTTATGCTCGGTAGCTTTTACGCTCGAGAGGCAACAAACCTACAACTTCACGCTCAGAGGCTACAAATCTATGATTTCACGCTCGGTAGCTTTTACGATCAGAGGCGACAAATCTACGACTTCACACTCGAAAGTTTTCTTTACAGAGGCTATAAATCTACAGTTTTACGTCCGAATGCTCTCATGCTTAGCAGCTTTTACGCTCGAGAGGCTACAAACTAATGATTTTATGCTCATCTACATTACAAATCTATGACTTTTCGCATATCTGAGAATACACAGGCCAGAATATGCGTATATCTGAACCATTCTCAAGATGGCCAATTACAAGGGTTCACGCAGAAGATGCACCTTCTTGGCCTCAAAATATCCCAAGTACCCAAAGCATACAGAGTTCAGCATTGAAAATGACTTTTTTTCTTGGGTCGATTAGAAATTCATCCAGAATCCAGTCTGAATATTTTATCTACAGTTCAAGATGGCGACTCAGTTTTGACAGCCGTTTCTCGTCCTGTTACAAGGGATTTTCGGGAAATCATTCTTGAAAATGAAGGTCTGAACAAAAATTCTCCTTATCAGAGAGATGGCAGTTCAGAATTCTACGCAGTTCCTTATTCCTAGCAACATGACAGTTCGAATATTAGACTTAAATACTGAGCAGCTTTTTATGCATCGTCAATTATGCGTAAAAGATAGGATGGGACCAAATACTCTTTCTATCAGAGTCGGCGTAAAATTATCCAGATGTGTCGAAGCTACACATATTCAGACTTCATCACAGCAATAAATGGCAAATAATCAGATGCATAAAAGAAGCCGATCTTATTATCATGATTACATATGAGGGAAATCCAGTCTACAAAGGGATTTTTTTATCTTCATGATTACATATGAGGGAAATCCCGTCTACAAAGGATTTCTCATCTTCATTTAAAAGATCACCCCTAGAATCTGTTCTGCCAAGTTCTCGTATCGGTGGAGATCTTCTTCCGTCTTCTGCAGTAGTTCATCGGCTTCCACAGTCGATGAACAAGAAAATGGTTAATGGCGAGAGGATACACAACTGGGTCTATATAAATTATTCAGAACCCATCCTCCATATGCCATGAAAGATTGAGTTGAGGTTTTAGACCCAACTCAATATTGGAAGACAAAGCTAGTTTGTCTGCTCTCGTCCACGAACAACGGGAGAAAATACAGCTTGCAAGCTGTGTGGTCTAATGTGACCCTTTCTCTCTCCTGGACGAATCGCCATATAAAGTTGCTAATTATCTCGAGCAAAGGAAGCTATGATATCGTTCCATGATCCATCGTTGCAGAGGATATTTGCTCGAAGATGCCTTCTTTTTCGGCTCCATACATGCTGGAAGAACATGATCTTCTTCTTCCTCAAGTCGACCTGACGAACTCCAGCAATCATCTCTGGATGGTGAAGGAAATATGGGAAGAACAGGTTAACTCCTCAGCCTTTATATAGGCAAAAGAGAACACACCGAATCCCAACAAATCCCCAAAAAATCCGCCAAGAAATCAGCCTTGAAGAACTAGTCAGACCTGACCGTTTCATGTTTCATTCAAAGTGTTTCAAATTACGAGGAATTTAAAAACTTTGAAGGGGGTCTTATAGAAGCATAAAAAATACGCTGCAGAGCTATACGCAGTATTTCAGTGCTGTGTGGCATAAAATATAACTTCAGAGCTATCGGCGTACAACAGAGCTTTCTCGCTAAGTACAACATAAAATATAAGCTCAAGGACAATCCGCGTAATACAGTATTTCTAGGCTGCTTCAGCGTAAAAAGGGTATTATATCGCCTTTATGGCGTAAAACTCATCCGCTTTTAATGCAGCATAGAAGTGTACGAGGAACGCTTCGTATTTCTCGAATGAATCTGTCAGATCATGCAGTAAACCTGACTCCTGACAAAGAGTACTGCACGACTATCCAGACGATGGCTGTAATGATGATACGACACAGAGACCCAAACCGTCGTTTAGTGACGTCTCCCTGATACAAAAGTGCTTTTACGCATACAAGGGAATACGCTGCCTAGTTTTACACAGGCAGATGTGAGCTTTTACGCTCAGTAGAAGACAAAACGAACTGCCACGTCAAAAGCTGCTCTTCGTACAGAGCTCGAAGCACGTCGTTGCATTTAATGCTCAGAATTGTACAGAGCTCGAGACACGTCTCTGCATTTAATGCTCAGAATGGTGGCAGATCTCTGTATTAAATGCACACAATTTGATTATATCTCCAAAGACTGGGCAAGCCATAATTACGGCTAAAACGTCTACATCACCACCCATGCACATTACGCCATAAGGTTATTTTCAGCTATAAGGAGCACGCTGTACGCTATCTCTTTGAAATATGCCTCTGGGCTATTTTCAACTATAAGTAGCATGCTGTACGCTATCTCCTTGAAATACGCCAACTCAGGCTATATTTGTATTGGTGCGTGATAAGGCTATTCGGTCCAGAATACGCTCAAGGCCTCAGTCAAGGAAGGAGGATCAGCTATCTTTTACGCTAGCCACCAATCCACTCAGCATCAGGCTTCTACGCCTACAAGGCTTCTATGCCTGTTTGGCTTCTATGCCGACTCGACAACCACTTGGCTTCTACGCCTACCTGGCCTCTACGCCAGTTTGACAACTATTTGGCTTCTACGCCATTGTGACAGTTATTGGCTTCTACGCCAACCTTTTCTACGTAAGGGGCAGTTACCTACGTAGCTTGCACGCCATGATCTTTGCAGCAATTATACGCATTATCTCCTAATGTGACATGCGTCACACACTTATTTAGAGGATCATCTATACGTGGGTAGCAGTTATTAAAACCGTCGCATAAAAAGTGCCATACTCTCCTGTCACGACCCGCACCCGGTTTAGGGGTACGAGTGCGTGGGTACGTCCAGCCTACGCCGCAGTATCGGCGGTAGAACGCTGTCTAGGTATTGATACTATCTAACTAATGTCACGCAGGCATCCAATCTCCATTAGGAGGCACGGATGACACAAATAGATGAACATATACTCAACCACAGAATTACAGCACGATAAGATTTTGAAACAGAAATTTAAAATTAAACACAATACAAGTCCACAAGAAAACTTAACTTAACAATATCCAAGAATCATCAAAATGCCGGAGACAAATCCGGTACCAAATAGACTGTTAAAAGAACTAACTATGAATAATAATTCCGACTAGACTTCCAGAATCAACTACTACCAAGTCTGCAGCTACTCACCATAAGTGTCGAACAGCGGTCCTCTAAGGCATAGTCTGGAAAAATATTTCCAGTCAGGAAGGAGCAAAGCACAATCTCAAATAACAGTTCCATTAATTGATAATGTCTATAATACAATAAAACATGTCATGCTAGCTACTGAGAAGACAGTGAAATAAATGAAATGGCAATTTTTTTAAGAGAGACAGGCAATATGATATAGTCAGTGCATGTATGGAAATAAGAAGAACAAGGAACAGTATCATATACGGGTGGTGTAGTATATGATCTAAAATAGAGAACTGTAACTATTCTAAGTGTTTGAAATAGTAGTTTCAAAATGTGATCGGCTTGGGACATGTACAGTAGCTACAGTCTGGCTAATCATACGTGGGGGTATGATTGACACCAATAATATTTAATTATGCAATGGGTATTTGATCACATTTCTCACTAGCCATTTCCCCGCCCCCAACTAGTACTGTGGATCCAATCATGACACGTCACGAATACACAACATTGTCTAATATATTAAGTACAATGTCTAATAAATTATTTACAATGTCTAATATCAATGTCTAATGTAAATGTCAATGTCAATGTAAATGTCGTGTACAATGTCGATACGAAAATCAAGGTAACATCTCATGACTGCAGATCCAAGCTATACTAGTCCGTGTAGCACAGTGTCAAGGATTCAGTTGTAACATTTCAAGATCATTGAACTTATAGCTATTATCAAGAATTGGAAATTATCAGAGAATGTACTTGCCTCGGTCCTTAGCTGGTATTTATGGTGTCCTGTTCCAGAGTATCCCCTGGGTGAAGTAGCAGTCCTAGAACATAACATAATTTTAACACTTGTATCAGATGCTACGCTAACACACAGTCTATAAACACTGGCCTCAGGGCCATGCCAGGCAGGGCACTAGTCAACTAGGGTCACCTAGTAGATAGATACATAATTACATATACAGTTAATTAATACATACCTGTACTTATACAATTAAATATTTACAAAAGAAATAATATACATATTTTTAATTAACATTACTAATACATTGTGTATTTAACTATTAAATAAATAAATGCTACGCATATTCATGCATTTAAAGCATCAATTAAAAACATACTTAATTATATAATTTATTTAATTACCTACTATACTCATATAATTGATTATTAATAATATAATATACATTTACATATTTATACATTTATTTGAAAAATATACCAAAATAAATTCATACTAGCATATACTTTTATTAAATAATGTCATAAAATAAACCTATGTATATATATACATATATATACAAATTAAATTAAAATACATATACTAATTTCCACATTAATTAAATATATAATTACTTTACATTAATTATATATACAAATTAAATTAAATGCATATACTAAATTTCACATTAATTAAAATATATAAACAAAACATTTATATGTATATACATTAATCAATATATACACAAAGACATATACTAGTTATATATATATATTAGTATATTTTACAAGTTATTTACATACAATTAATTAAAATAATTACTATACATATTTATTTTAAATACATATATTTACAAAATATACATTTATTCATGTATTTCCATTTTACATTTAAATATATTAAGTATATACGGAATATACATTTATACGTATACCAAATTTATATGTACTATTTACAATTAATAAAAAATAATACCATATACATATACGTATATACGTAGGTGTCTACACAAAATTACATACTTACAAATACATATACATTTAGTATATATATACTCAATATACATAGTTATATATATATACACTAATATATATTACATTAGTTATCTATACATACATATATATATACATATATATATATATACATATATATATATATATATAAAGAAGGAGGGAGAAGAAGAATGCTTACTGTGTGGGGGCTTGCCGGAGCTTGCTGGCCGGCCGCTGGAGTTGCGGGGAGGAGGGCCGCCGGGACTTCGATGGAGGGATGGATGGAACAGCCGCCTGCCGAGGTCGGGGAGGATGTCAGCGGGTTGATCCGAGGAGAGGTGGTGGATGGTGATTAGTTGAAGGAGGAGAGGAAGCAGTGGGGGTCGCCGGACTGGGCTAGGCCGGCCGCCGGACTTCAGTACAGCGCCGGAGCTTGCGGGGACGCAGAGGGGAGCAGTGGGAGACTCGCCGCCGGACTGGAGGACAGCCGGGCCGGAGGCTCTCGAGCAGCAGGGGAGCCGTCGGGTTGCTGCCAGAGTGCAGCGGTGGATCAGCCGGGGATCGGCTAGGCCGGAGGGTTCGGGCTCGGCCCTTGAAGCCGCCGGAGAACAGGGAATGGCCGGGGGAAAATGCACAGTATTTTGAAGTTCCCCCCCCCCCCTTCTAGTTTGAATTTTTGAACTTCAAAAACAATACTAGAAGAAGAAGAAGAAAGGAAGAAGAAGAAAGAAGGAGAAGAAGAGAAGAAAAAAATAGAAGAAGAAAGGAAGAGGGAGAAGAATCCTACGTTGGGTTGAGGGGAGAGGCTTGTGAGGGTGGGGGAAAACCTAGGTTGTCTAGGGATTAGGGTTTAGGATGGGACATGTCATTATATAGGAAGAGAGAGGGTGTGATGTAGGGTTGTGATGGGCCAATTTCCAATGAATGGCTAGGATTGAACATGAGGAATTTATTCATGGGGAATGAGGGTTTTTTAATTAAAATTAATAGGCTCCCTCATTGATTAAAATAATTAGGTGTTGGCACCTACAATTTAATAATTGCAACTTAGCCCCTTAAATTCGGGAATTTGCACAAACACATGAAATGATGAAAATTGGGCGGGCGATTCGGGGTCCGGTATTTTATAGGGTCAGGGGACGCTGTAAGACTGGTACGGGCTGAATTTGTAGGGCACTGGAATTAAATTGGGATTTTAAAATCAGATAAAATGGTATCCTCAATTTAAATAGAAATAAATGCAAGTTGTGTTCAACAATTAATTTGGAGTACTTGGGGTCAAAATCAGATCAAGTCATCAATACCAATATTGAAGAAGACTCAGAACAGAATATTACCCTAATTTGGGCCGTACGAAAAATAGGTCAAAATGGCCTCCAATTTTCGATTGGAACGCACAACGATACAAAAATAGGAAATTAAAAATAACGTCCGCGACGATTTTTGTGCGGCCAGAAACAATGCACAAGGAGCAAAATTATGTGTTGCAAAAATAGCAGAATTGAAGGCGGACATGTCTAGGACAAGATTGTGAAATTTGTTGGAAGACAAAAGTCTGGATAGTGCTCCAAATATCGAAGCAAAGGCAAATGCGCAAAATATTAAATAAAATACAATAATTAATTATAAACTCCAAGAATTAAATTCTAGATAAAATAATAAAATCCAGAATTTTATAATTTGGACAGGGGTTCGTCTACTGAGCTTCTAGGTCTAGTCTGCTAGCTAAAATAAAATAATAACACTGCATATAATTATATATTTAATTACACATCGCACAAAATTATTTAAATCAAATACACTATCATGCAATTAATTAATTGTAAATAACATAATATTAAATATTGTAAAAATTCGAAAATACCCCTGTTTTCGGAATGTGGTAGTGACAAGTCTACCCTCCTTAAAAGAATTTTGTCCTCGAAATTTAAAATCCTCATACTAGGATTTAAATCATACACACTTATCATTCCCTCAATTAAATTCATCAACCATGAATAATCCACAAGGTCTTTTCAAAATTTCAAAAATCTGAAATTATTGTATAACCTGAAAATCCTCAATGTAAATCAAAGTCCATCAAAAATTTCTTGAAAGTTTTGAGTTATAATCCAATACCCGGAATTTTAATATCCACTCCTCAAAGTACTCAACAATATGATATTTAAGGATTCTCCAAATGTCACATTCAAATATGAAGTTCTAAAATTCATAACTTGCGATTTAAATAAATACATTGATAAATCTCCCAAAATTTCTAAAATAACCAATTTAAACATGTCAAAATCTTTCCTAGAATTACTTAAACCACCAATTATGCCATGTTAATTTCTTAACCATTTGTTTAAATCAATAATTATCCTCAAATTTTTAAATCCTCGATTGTTTTATTTATGTATTTACTACCATCAAAATTTAATTCCTCCAATCATATAATCATGAACTACTCCATATTGTTATTTCACAATAATTCTTTCAAAAATTTTATAAATAGCATATCCCAAACAAACCTTCAAAAATAAATCGAATCACATTCTTATCACAATATCCTCCAAAATTTTAAGTTAATGACGAAATGCAAGAGTTTAATATTCCATCCTCTAATTGAAATCCAATCAGTGCATATTTCAAAAATTGAATCTCGTTCCAAATTTGAATTTAACACTAATCCATTGGTGTTCTTATCCCTCGATTTTTTTTTTCCATAATAGGCAACGATGTAACACTTATGGAACCTCCAATACAATATTCAAAATATAAGTTCTCAACTTGCAGTCCAACAAATATATCGATGGCCTTCTTAAATTCCTCAAATTTAATAATAAATTCAATCATTTCAAAATTTTCTAAAAATCAATGATTTAACAAAACTTCAATTACGCCATATCAAATTCCCAACTCTTTATTTAATTTAATATTTTTCCTCAAAATTTTGGCACCTTGTCTCTCTTTGTCAAGTTATAACCTCTTCGTTAATCTTTATTACAGTTAATCCTCAACAATCAAAGTCTAAGAGAATTCTACCTACACTCATACAACATGCAACCTAAAGGGATTATGTATGATCATGGTGTCTTTTGCCAGGGTATTACAGTCTCTGTAACAGGGGTACTACTAACTACATTATAACAAGAAATCATGCATGCAACTATGGTACTAAGGAATCAACCAATCAATCAAGTAGATAGGAACATAATGAAGGAAAGAACAGAACTTGTTAACACATTACCTGCAGTATCGGTCTCCTCGACCGTCATCGCAAATGCTCGCCCTGCTGGGGTGGTTCCCTTTGCGGGTGCTGAGCAACATGCGGTTCTACAGGTAGCCTAACTGGATCTCTATAATTTAGAGTCGCGCGCTGGCCGGGAAGATAAGAGGCTCGAAGACAATCCCTTACTCGATGTCCCGCAGTGCCGCAAAGCAAACAAAGTCCTAGCCTCGTTCTACAGCTCTCCCAAAGGTGACCTGGCTTCTTACAGAAGTGACAAGTTCGTTGATCCTGCTGTACAGGAACTGGTGCCGGGTACTGCTGTTGATACTGAAATGCCCTCGGTTGTCGCCGAATTGGAACTGATGCCTGGTACTGCTGTTGATACTGAAATGCCCTCGGCTGCCACTGGCCAGGATACTGCTGGGCAACTCTCTCAACTGTCTGTAGTGCCATCTGGTGAGCGTTCTCCATGCTCTCTCTCATCAGCTCGGTTTGTGCCTGGTGCGCTTCTGCTTGCACCCTCTGAGCCTCAGCTTGAACTCGCTGAGCATCTGCTGCCATTCTCTGGGCCTCTACCATGCCTTGAATCAAGGTGAACATCTGTGCCCCATCAATGGGCAACCCTCCGGGAATCAGAGTCGGTGGAGGAGGAAGGTTGTCCGTCACAGCTGCGGCTATCTTCTGAACAGGTGGGGAAGAAGGATCCTCGAAAAGTGTAGAAACTCCCACATGTATCGGAGATGTAGGAGGAACTACGGATGTCTGTCCATCAGGTGGAGAGGTGGCAGACCCCTCTAAAGCTAGTGTTCCCGCTCTCGTAGATAGTGTCTTCGGCAACATCCTGAAGACAGATCCCAAAGAATCAATTTAGGCAAAATGCGATATCATCAAGGGAGGACAGTATAATTCTAAAGAAGCAACATTTAAGATAGAGAGATTGGAATAAACCCTAGTTGTGATTGCACGGTCAAGATGTATCCATGGTCTGATACCTCTATCCCCTAGGGATCACAGTTCTATCACAAGCACTCTCACTGCTAGCTTCCTTACCTACTGCAATCGCTAATACTAGTTAATCTTATCACTCAATGCATATCAATTTCAATATACTATACTAAGTACTGCACTTTCTAGTACAACCCTTGATGATCACCCAAGTCAGTTTGCAGTGAATATCAATCATGCTCAAGCCAACATATCCTTACACATGCATCTTACCTACTTATACCATATCTCTCCCACTATAAAATCTTATCCTCAAATAAATATTCCTCAAAATAACTCCTTGAATAAAAATTAAAGTAAATGTATACACTTCCCTCAAGGTCAATTATTTAAATACTGAAATGAAAACTTAATCACCTTAAAGATCCTTACAGACTTGTCTAGGTTTATTGAATCGAATCTGAATCCTCAAAATAAAATTTTAATAACAATATTTCAACTCCTCATATTTCAAAATTTTGCAATTCATTGAAATCTTTAAAATAAATTTTAATAACAATCTCAATCTTCTTAGAATCCTAAAATTTGAAATTCATTTTCAATCTTCAATTAAAATTTTAAATCCACCTTCTGTAGTCAAATAGCTCTAATGTTAATCCTTTTCACTGTCCTCATTGACGGCATCATCAAATAATATCATAAATCAGTCTATAAATTCCTCTTAATATGAAATCAACCCTACAATGAAACCCAAAATCCTAACTTAAATACCTAATTAACAGCAATCAAATCAAGTGAAACCAAAATCCTAATTTAATACTAATCAACAACAATCAAATCAATATCAACAAATGAGAATGGACGGAACAAGGGAATGATTTTAAATTGGAAGTTTTAACAAGATTCTCAGGGGTCATCCCAGGAATCTCTCAAGGAATTGTGATTGAGTATTTGCTCTCGTCCTAGTACCCTATGTCCTAGATTCTATAGCAGGTACGCAGTAGTATAACAAGGATGCTACACTACTACGACATCGCACAACTCGCGAAGTCTGACCTGCATGGGCCACCACTAAAAACGTGTCACGACCCGCACCCGGTTTAGGGGCACGAGTGCGTGGGTACGTCCAGCCTACGCCGCAGCATCGGCGGTAGAACGCTGTCTAGGTATTGATACTATCTAACTAATGTCACGCAGGCATCCAATCTCCATTAGGAGGCACGGATGACACAAATAGATGAACATATACTCAACCACAGAATTACAGCACGATAAGATTTCAAAACAGAAATTTAAAATTAAACACAATACAAGTCCACAAGAAAACTTAACTTAACAATATCCAAGAATCATCAAAATGCCGGAGACAAATCCGGTACCAAATAGACTGTTAAAAGAACTAACTATGAATAATAATTCCGACTAGACTTCCAGAATCAACTACTACCAAGTCTGCAGCTACTCACCATAAGTGTCGGACAGCGGTCCTCTAAGGCATAGTCTGGAAAAATATTTCCAGTCAGGAAGGAGCAAAGCACAATCTCAAATAACAGTTCCATTAATTGATAATGTCTATAATACAATAAAACATGTCATGCTAGCTACTGAGAAGACAGTGAAATAAATGAAATGGCAATTTTTTTAAGAGAGACAGGCAATATGATATAGTCAGTGCATGTATGGAAATAAGAAGAACAAGGAACAGTATCATATACGGGTGGTGTAGTATATGATCTAAAATAGAGAACTGTAACTATTCTAAGTGTTTGAAATAGTAGTTTCAAAATGTGATCGGCTTGGGACATGTACAGTAGCTACAGTCTGGCTAATCATACGTGGGGGTATGATTGACACCAATAATATTTAATTATGCAATGGGTATTTGATCACATTTCTCACTAGCCATTTCCCCGCCCCCAACTAGTACTGTGGATCCAATCATGACACGTCACGAATACACAACATTGTCTAATATATTAAGTACAATGTCTAATAAATTATTTACAATGTCTAATATCAATATCTAATGTAAATGTCAATGTCAATGTAAATGTCGTGTACAATGTCGATACGAAAATTAAGGTAACATCTCATGACTGCAGATCCAAGCTATACTAGTCCGTGTAGCACAGTGTCAAGGATTCAGTTGTAACATTTCAAGATCATTGAACTTATAGCTATTATCAAGAATTGGAAATTATCAGAGAATGTACTTGCCTCGGTCCTTAGCTGGTATTTATGGTGTCCTGTTCCAGAGTATCCCCTGGGTGAAGTAGCAGTCCTAGAACATAACATAATTTTAACACTTGTATCAGATGCTACGCTAATACACAGTCTATAAACACTGGCCTCAGGGCCATGCCAGGCAGGGCACTAGTCAACTAGGGTCACCTAGTAGATAGATACATAATTACATATACAGTTAATTAATACATACCTGTACTTATACAATTAAATATTTACAAAAGAAATAATATACATATTTTTAATTAACATTACTAATACATTGTGTATTTAACTATTAAATAAATAAATGCTACGCATATTCATGCATTTAAAGCATCAATTAAAAACATACTTAATTATATAATTTATTTAATTACCTACTATACTCATATAATTGATTATTAATAATATAATATACATTTACATATTTATACATTTATTTGAAAAATATACCAAAATAAATTCATACTAGCATATACTTTTATTAAATAATGTCATAAAATAAACCTATGTATATATATACATATATATACAAATTAAATTAAAATACATATACTAATTTCCACATTAATTAAATATATAATTACTTTACATTAATTATATATACAAATTAAATTAAATGCATATACTAAATTTCACATTAATTAAAATATATAAACAAAACATTTATATGTATATACATTAATCAATATATACACAAAGACATATACTAGTTATATATATATATTAGTATATTTTACAAGTTATTTACATACAATTAATTAAAATAATTACTATACATATTTATTTTAAATACATATATTTACAAAATATACATTTATTCATGTATTTCCATTTTACATTTAAATATATTAAGTATATACGGAATATACATTTATACGTATACCAAATTTATATGTACTATTTACAATTAATAAAAAATAATACCATATACATATACGTATATACGTAGGTGTCTACACAAAATTACATACTTACAAATACATATACATTTAGTATATATATACTCAATATACATAGTTATATATATATACACTAATATATATTACATTAGTTATCTATACATACATATATATATACATATATATATATATACATATATATATATATATATAAAGAAGGAGGGAGAAGAAGAATGCTTACTGTGTGGGGGCTTGCCGGAGCTTGCTGGCCGGCCGCTGGAGTTGCGGGGAGGAGGGCCGCCGGGACTTCGATGGAGGGATGGATGGAACAGCCGCCTGCCGAGGTCGGGGAGGATGTCAGCGGGTTGATCCGAGGAGAGGTGGTGGATGGTGATTAGTTGAAGGAGGAGAGGAAGCAGTGGGGGTCGCCGGACTGGGCTAGGCCGACCGCCGGACTTCAGTACAGCGCCGGAGCTTGCGGGGACGCAGAGGGGAGCAGTGGGAGACTCGCCGCCGGACTGGAGGACAGCCGGGCCGGAGGCTCTCGAGCAGCAGGGGAGCCGTCGGGTTGCTGCCAGAGTGCAGCGGTGGATCAGCCGGGGATCGGCTAGGCCGGAGGGTTCGGGCTCGGCCCTTGAAGCCGCCGGAGAACAGGGAATGGCCGGGGGAAAATGCACAGTATTTTGAAGTTCCCCCCCCCTTCTAGTTTGAATTTTTGAACTTCAAAAACAATACTAGAAGAAGAAGAAGAAAGGAAGAAGAAGAAAGAAGGAGAAGAAGAGAAGAAAAAAATAGAAGAAGAAAGGAAGAGGGAGAAGAATCCTACGTTGGGTTGAGGGGAGAGGCTTGTGAGGGTGGGGGAAAACCTAGGTTGTCTAGGGATTAGGGTTTAGGATGGGACATGTCATTATATAGGAAGAGAGAGGGTGTGATGTAGGGTTGTGATGGGCCAATTTCCAATGAATGGCTAGGATTGAACATGAGGAATTTATTCATGGGGAATGAGGGTTTTTTAATTAAAATTAATAGGCTCCCTCATTGATTAAAATAATTAGGTGTTGGCACCTACAATTTAATAATTGCAACTTAGCCCCTTAAATTCGGGAATTTGCACAAACACATGAAATGATGAAAATTGGGCGGGCGATTCGGGGTCCGGTATTTTATAGGGTCAGGGGACGCTGTAAGACTGGTACGGGCTGAATTTGTAGGGCACTGGAATTAAATTGGGATTTTAAAATCAGATAAAATGGTATCCTCAATTTAAATAGAAATAAATGCAAGTTGTGTTCAACAATTAATTTGGAGTACTTGGGGTCAAAATCAGATCAAGTCATCAATACCAATATTGAAGAAGACTCAGAACAGAATATTACCCTAATTTGGGCCGCACGAAAAATAGGTCAAAATGGCCTCCAATTTTCGATTGGAACGCACAACGATACAAAAATAGGAAATTAAAAATAACGTCCGCGACGATTTTTGTGCGGCCAGAAACAATGCACAAGGAGCAAAATTATGTGTTGCAAAAATAGCAGAATTGAAGGCGGACATGTCTAGGACAAGATTGTGAAATTTGTTGGAAGACAAAAGTCTGGATAGTGCTCCAAATATCGAAGCAAAGGCAAATGCGCAAAATATTAAATAAAATACAATAATTAATTATAAACTCCAAGAATTAAATTCTAGATAAAATAATAAAATCCAGAATTTTATAATTTGGACAGGGGTTCGTCTACTGAGCTTCTAGGTCTAGTCTGCTAGCTAAAATAAAATAATAACACTGCATATAATTATATATTTAATTACACATCGCACAAAATTATTTAAATCAAATACACTATCATGCAATTAATTAATTGTAAATAACATAATATTAAATATTGTAAAAATTCGAAAATACCCCTGTTTTCGGAATGTGGTAGTGACATCTCCACTATCCGGCTTCTACACCGACTGGACGGTTACTATCACTAAAACCCTATAAATAGAGACCTCTATTGACAGAGGTCCAGGGTTGAAAGTGTGGAGAAAAAGGGTCAAAAGTGTGGAGAAAAAAAGGGTCAAAAGGGTGGAGAAAAGGGGTCGAAGGGTTGAAAATTCCAAGGTCAGAAAGAGTTAAAAGAAATCTAAGAATAGAGAGAGAAGAGCTCAGACAGAGAGTAGTGATCGACGATTTTGGCATCAAGCATCCACTTCCTCTTGCAATCTATGAAGCATCTCCTTCTTCTACAGCACTTCTTCATCATCGTGTGTTCCAAGGGACAAAGTGATCGACTGCAGATCAGACTCTTATAGCAATATTTATCCAGAATAAAAAAATTGTACTTAACATCCTCGTATAGGATTAATAGTACTTCTTGTTTGTAAACCTAAGAAAGGGTTTTGTATAAACCTAGTTTTATTTCTTCCGTTTATTATCAAACAACATGTCCGAACAAGCTCAAAAAAAGACTAAGCTTGCAAAACTTGGCTATACATCAAATAAGTCGAACCAAAAATAAATATCATAATGGATAATGATAAACAAAAGTACAATTAGTTTAATTTTATCAAGAATCCAAAGACGTCCGGTGGAGATAAATCCACTACTAGAAGACAGAAAAGATGAGGACAATAATATAAAGCTAAGACAATGCTAAAAGTAACTAAGCATTTGCAGGACATCAACGGTTGTCGTACCCCTCTAGTGCTGGTCCCTAAATCTGTGGGTACTCCTCGTCTGCTAAATTTGGAGAACAAATCCAAGTCCTCGGGGTACATAGCAAGATACACAAAAATAATACGGACCAACAAGTAATAGCATGTATGAAAGGCAATAAGAAAATACACGAAGATAATCTAAGATAGTGGTATGCCATAGAGAAAAGTGATGTTAGACGTGGCTAACAATAAATCAAATATATATAGAGTGTAGCCAATCCAAGAGTATCCCAATCTATAGAAAATCTCAATTGTAGTTCAATACAAGAGACTCTCAATCAATTATGGTCAATGTAGCCACTCCTAGTATCAATCTCCTCTACAAAGGTCAAGTCAATCTCAATTGAAGTTTAATACAAGAACTCCCAATCAAGAATGCCAATCAAGAATGGTCAAGTTGTACTCAATTCAAGTCAGGTCAAGTCCAAGTCAAGTCAAGTACTAGCAATATGGTCAAGTCGTGTGCACAAGAATATACGAGAATCTAGACAATTATAGTGAAACATAAAATCAAGTACGTAGAAAGAAAATAGGGACATCACATATTTTGAATCAATAAATAAGCATAATAAACCATGCAAAAAATAGGAAACATGTACAAAAAAAATAGACATAAACAAGAATGAGCAAAAGTAATGATGTATAATACTGTACAAGAGTTGGCAAGGTATTTTCCTTTTAGGTTCGTCCAAATCCGCTGATGTTGAGGGTGCCATAGTACGGTCAAGCCTATATGCTCCAAAACTTAGCAACTATCCCCCATGCTTCCGCTTTCATGAGGTAGTTCGGGCGTCTGCTCTATTGCAGTTGACTTAACGACAGAAGACGGCATAGAGGCTTCATTCTAGGAGTTGTAGCATCGTTCTGACGGTAATTGGTGTTTAGAGAAGTCGGCCTTGCCAAGCAACTCGACTTTGAAAGGTGGTCGCGCACGATAGAATTTGTTGACTGCCACTTCCCGTCTCTAGGGGTTTCTAGCACAGAGATTCCATGGAGGAAGCGGCTACTCTGTCGACCAGAGGGAAAGCTACAAGGACGTGGTTGGCTTGCATTGTCGCGGCCACAACTCAACGTAACCGTGGAAGTCATCTTTGAGCGAAGGGGGTCGGCTTCGTATTGGAGCATTGGTATTGTTTCGGGTTGATGGTGGTTGCCATATATGGCGTGTGCTCGGTGGAGCGACGCCGACTGGTGAAGCACTCGTGGGGAAGGAGGAGAACACATGCTTGATTTGGTCGTAGCGGGGATGGTGGTTTAGCTTGGATTGCACGTGAAAAGGGAAAAGGAAAGATGATATGAGTTTTATGGTGGATAAATAGAAATAAATGGGTATTATTTATAATACCAACACTAGTAATATGGGTTTGTTTAGATTTGTCACTCTCACATTTTCATTCAAGGGTAGTTTGATAATTGACATATGTATTTTAATTTTAGGATGTATTATATTTAAATATTGTGCATGCATAATTTACTTTTTTGTTGTATTATTTATTGATTGCTAGTTGTAGATTTATTTTAAACTTGTGTAGTGGACCTAACCTATTTAATTAGTTGCATGAACCAATATTTTAGATGAGTTTAGTTTGAGCCCATGAATTAGGCCCATGGATTAGGAGGTTGTATTAATTAGTGAAACCATTAGACTAGAACCTTTCCTCCCTAATTATTTTCTTTATGAGAGGCCCCAAGGGGTAAATGAGATATTTTAAATTGCTGGGAAAGGGTGTATATGGCCGGCCATAATAAGAGGAGAGAGAGTGCCTCCCTCATTTTATTTTTTATTCATTTTAGATCTAGTTTTCCTTCTTCCAATTTCCTTCATTTCCTCATCAATTCTCTACCAATTTCTTCATAAAGTCCTTCCCTATTATTCATTGGAGGCTTCTACTTCAAGGATCTACAAGAAGGAAGCAAGGAGCAAGAAGGAGGAGGCCAAGATCTACAAGGAGAGGAGCTAATTTTTATTTGGGGACTTTTTATTGGGAATCCATCTCCCAATAGGTACATTTAGTTTTTTTCCTTCTAGTAGACTCTAAATATGAGATTTAACCATGAAAAACTAACCCACATGCATAGGCTACCCATAGAAATTGATTTTAGGTTCATCGGAGACCTACGGTGGAAGTTATGTGCATTTTGCTGCCAATTTTGGAGGAATTTCGAGATTAGCACATGTGGTATTTGTCATTGGTCTAATAGATCAATATGACCTATGATTGTTTGTTTGTGACTAGTGTCATATCCACAATTGGATACGTGTAGGCCGTATCTCATCAATTTGAAGAAACGGGTTAATTTTGGAGGTTTTCCTCCGATACGGGGCCTTGTGCATATCACATTGCGACACAGACACGTAGATGATCTAATTACTATATATATTATTCATATTTAGTGTATTAGACTTGCTCGTGTCCTCCGGGATGCGTTTGGTTGTGTGTTGGAGCCGTATCACAAGCGTATCATAGAGTTAGTGTGATACTTGTGCAGTGCACTCCACGTATTTGGTGTTTTGCTCCTTATTCTATATGTACATGTGTATTTATATATCTATGTGATATTTTATATAATATATATTTGTATATATATATATATATATATATATATATATATATATATAAGAGTGGTGTATTTATATATATCATAGAAAGGTGTATGTATAAGTATTTGTGTGTTTGTGTGAGTGGCTGTATTAGTGTTTGTGTGTGTGAGTGTGACTCAAATTCACAGCAGGTAAGGGGAGACTCAGCATTCAGTAGCAGCTAAGGGGGAGCTCGTGCACTAGTCATCGAGCAGTCAGCTGCACAGTTGCTATGCAGTAATGCACAGCCAGTGCATTGGCTCATGCAGCGAACAACAAGGAAGAGGGGCATCAGCAACAGCTCCTACAACGAGTATCAGCAGCCATTGCATTAGACACCAACAACAGGGAGCAGTGTCAGCAATTTGGGGATGCATTGATGTGCAGTGTGCATCCATGCATTCAGCAACAGAAAGGGAGGCTCATCAGTTGCTCGTGCAAGAAGGGATATAAGCACCATTGCACAGAGCAAGCCAGCAAGCAGAGGAGATCACAAGGCTCGGGCAGTTGGAAAATAAGGAGAGACTGTGCAGTATCCAACTGCATAGTGTATCAGAAAATACAGTACTCATGCAAGCAAGATGAGGTCAACAACAGCAAGAAGGCCACTCAAGCATGAGCCCGAGCACAGTTCAGTTAAGGTTTCAGTGTATCAGTCAGTTTTTGGGTATTAATTAGCAGTAGTTGGGTATTATTGAGATTGGGTTATGGTTAGTAGTTTAGTTGATTAGTTATTGGTTAGAATATTTAGTATATCATTAGTTATTTATGTATCTATGTTGATGTTTAGCTAAAGTAACTATATGTACTAGGATGTATATGTTAACATATTAGATATTTGTGTGTATGGATCTATGTATGCTAGTAAGAACATATGGTTATATTAGCATATAATAGTTAAGTAGTTAGTTATGTATACTATTGGTATTATATGTTAGTAGTTTAGATACATTATAGTAGTTAGTATATGTTAGCATATAGTATTTTGGGTATTATTTAGCCATACTCATAGTGTTTTGGGTTACCTCAGGATACCAAGGTAATACCAAGGTATTGGGTCGATACCCAAGGTTTTGAGGTTGGGTATCGATATAGGTGTGATACGCATTGGTGCAAGGCCAATGTATCCTATTTTATTTGTTTTGTTATAGTGTTATGAATATTGACTAGTATATATAGTTTGGGCCCGGCCCGGCCCAGTGGGCCGAGCCCGTTAGCACCCAGCCCAGCCCCTTGGCCTAGCGGGTCCGGCGGGTCGGTCAGACCCGAACCAGCACCCGACCCGGCCCATCAACCCGGTCACCCCCAACCCCACGTCTCCCTCTCCCCGCTCTCTCCGCCGCCGCCACATTTTCTGGCCGGCCACCTCGCCTCCCCTCCGCAACCCTCGGCCCACGTCGACCCGGAGCCTCGGCCTCACCCTCACCCCGCCCAGCCTATAAAACCCCCTACCCGACCTCCTCCTCCTCCCTCATCTTCCTCACAAAGCTCGCCGGAACCCTAGATCCGACCCCTCCCCTAGCCGCTGCCCTCCGCCTCCCAACCGTCAAGAGCCGGCCAGCCACCTCCAGAACCACCCTCCTCCTCCTCCCCTCTCCAGAAACCCCCTCGGCGCCGCCCTAGCCGTCGACCAACTCCCCAGACCCCCCATCTGCCAGCGTCGCCGCGTCCCGAGCCCCGGCGCCGCGTGTCCCCAAGTCCAGCCGCCCAAGTCCGGCCAGCCAAGACACGGCAGAGCCCAGCCCTAGGCCGGACACAGCGCGGACACAGCGTCCAGGACACGAACTCGCGTGTCAGACACAGGAAAACCCCAGTTTTTCGGGTCCCCTTCAGGTACTCGTATCTTGCACCCTGTATCTCCGATTTTGATTCTGTAAATTTCTACGTGAAGCCTGTATGACCCTCTCGGTGCCCGGACAAACCGCTCGGGGCATCGCGTCCTGTGGTGATCGCACACCGCGATCCAAAAAAAGAAAAAACCAGACCCTGTTTTACCCCGGAACTGAGTGCGCCCCGCCAAACGGGATGACTTGGTCGCGTGCGGTCTTCACAGATACGTGCGCGTCGTTGATACGGACTTGTGGGATTTTACGGAAGCTGATTCGGGTGTGCGTGCACACCGAAATCAACGCGTATCCGCGGACATCGCCCCGTATCCGACTTTTCTGCAATTCACCCTAACTTCGTGCACACATGTTAGATCGAGACGAAACTTGCACCATCGGACTCGTAGAGATACGCTGGTCCTGTGGGTCAAGTTTTGTTCGATTCTGAGAATGTTGACAAAATCGCGTGTCGTGGGCCCCACAGGCCCCGCTCGACGGGCGATTTCGTGATCGGCTCATCGGAATTCAAATCTAAAAGTTCCGTTGGGTTCGTATCAGCGTTCCTGACCTGTTGACACTAAGTTTGGTGAATTTGGAGACCAATGACCCTAACACATTTTTCGGTGCAAAGCGGGCCCACCGGTGGACCCCGTTTTGGCCCGAAATTACCGTTTTTGCCCTTGTCTCCAAATTGGACCCAAGGATAGGCGTTCCTAGCTGTTTGACACCTTCTGAGCGTGATGGTACTATTTATTTCAGCTTTTGAAGACATCTCTAGAAATTTCCGAAACCAGGACCTAAGTGGAATCCAAACCTCAGGCAAGTGTACCTTGCCAAACTTGCAGTCATTATTTTCATATTTTCTGCTGGATTTTTTGTGCAAACTCATATAAACTTGTTTAAACTGCTTAACCTAGGGAACGTATGACGTACCTAGAATCCGATCATAGTCGGGTACCGACACCGTACGCGGTGTTGGGTTCGTCATTTAGAGATGGATTTACGATCCCCTTACTTTGTACTTCACCTATCAAGTACCCTACAACCCAGGACACTTGACACTCTCATGGACAGAATCTTCCTGAGGTATTCATGGTGATTCTGTATAGGATACAGGACTTGACAGAGACATTTATTTATAGACAGTTTGACTTGTTGCATTAGTTATAATCCCGCTGACATGGACATGAGACGTTATGGTCATGGCTTGCATGATTACATTGGGTGGGGAGAGACACACAGGCTACAGGCTGTTCTACATATATATCTACTATTATTGTGAGATTGTAGACTCTCCAACAGAGCTAGACCCTTTACGTGTTATTACTGCTACCGGCTCCCCGACACAGAGCTTGTAGCGGTCTCTGCCTGAGTACTAGTGTTGCTCTCATTTGTATATCACATAGATGGTTACTTAGTTTACCCTGCTATTCATTTATTTATTGCACTGCTTATTCATTTGGCTTGTTTTATTTTGTGCCTTGCTATGTCCACTGAGGACCTGGAATGGATTATGTCCCCAGGTTTAGCAGAGGAGCAGTACCCCGAGGTATACGGGACCGGAGCTGAAGCTATTGCTGGAATAGAATCGAACACTGAAGACGAGGTGACTGCCGAAGACTTCTTCTGAGTGCCTGTTCCAGTACTCAGTATTTATTTCATGTTTATCTCTTGTTCCTGGCCTATAGAGCCAGTTTATTCAGACTCAAGTCGGGTTGTTTCTCCGACTGACTTGCTGTGATTATTGTTGCTACTTATTTCTATTCCATTATGCAGTTATTTCTTTATCTTTATGGATGAGATTAGTGTGACTTGTTGTAGTAGAACTTATTTATAGCTTAAGTACGCCCTGATGGCTCCATTAAATTAGGTTATCCATCGGTGCGTGCTGCTGGCCATTGCCTCGCATCTCCAGTCCCTCGGCATTTTGGGACTGGGGCGTGACATGGTTTTTGTGGTGGCCCATGCAGGTCTGTACTAAATTGTTCGATTTCAACTTAGGGACCGGACAGGCCTGCAATAAGATAGGTTATAGGATCTCATCCATTGATTGAATCATTTTTGAACTCTATGTCGAATTCAATTTAATTGCTTGAATTGTATCCTATTTTGATTCCTCTGTGCGTTTTTATTGTTTCCTTTTGATGCAGAGTTATGGATCCCAGACGTGGTGACGAGACCCCCTTGGGTACACCGACTGAAGCAGGGTTTACCTGTGAAGCTGGAACGACGCCAGATACCAGAGGATAATCCTCTCAGAGCAATCAAACTGGCCAGCCAAGTTCCAGGTTCAGGCGTGATGACATCCCGCCTCCTCCCCAGTTCCCTCCTACGATGCCTGTCTTTCCTCCAGGACAGGCAATGGACGGCCAGCAAATATTCTAGATGTTCTACGCAATGATGCAGGCCCAACAGCTGATCCAGCAGGAGGCCCAACGCCGAGAGGCCGAGAACCTAAGGAACAGCCTAGTCGCAGCGTTGGAGCATGCAAATCTACCAAATAGGCGGCCAGCGACGGGATCCATCACAGATTTCCGCCAACTTAAGCCCCGTACCTTCTCGGGCAAGGAAGGACTAACTGAAGTACCTGAATGGCTTACAAACACACAGCATCAGTTGGAGGCCACCGAACTACCAAGGGACAAATGGATGACTGCCGTTAGGATGCAACTGACGGACAACGCGCATTATTGGTGGTTGTCCGAAGAAAGAAGGCTCGGACATGATCAGGTTACCTGGGAGGAGTTCTCCAGACTCTTCCAGGAAATGTACATCCCTGCTGTGGCTCGGTCAGAACTCCGAGACAAATTCAACCGCCTGATCCAGGGCAACATGACGGTGGAGGAATATAACGCCGAATTCATTCGTCTGAGCCACTTCGCCCCTTCCCTAATTCCTACCGAAGAGGAGAAGGTGGAAAAGTTCTTTGATGGGCTCAGGTTCGAGCTTCAGAAGTTAATCGGATCGGTCGCACCCACCTCTTACACCGACGTCCTAGCTGCAGTACGTCGGCTGGAGCGCGTTACTCGGAGGGAATCAAGCCTGAAACGTCCCTTCTCCTCCGCACCATCCAAGTCATCACCAGGGGAATCTGCTAAACGGCCCCAGAAGAGCCCGCCTCCAAGAGCAGCAACTAAGAACCTGCCTACTTGCCATTACTGCAGCAAGGTAGGACATATTGAAAAGGAATGTCGACGCATGCTGGGACTCTGCCTGGTTTGCGGATCTGGACAACACTTCTCAAAGGACTGCTTGGAACGTCGAGAGGGAGTTCCGAATCGACCAGCTCCACCTGCAGCTCTTCCAGCTGGGGGAGCAACACAAACAGGGCCTGGAGAAGCCAGGCCACCTCTACCACCTCAGGCAGCATTGTTCCAGCAAGCTCGTCAGCAAAGGGGTCCCGCTCAGGGACGAGGTCAGACATATGCACTAGCAGTCACTGAAGAAGCTACGGCAGGCAAAGTGATAGCAGGTACCATATTGGTAGCTTCAATTCCTGTTGTAGCATTATTTGATTCTGGAGCTTTGCATTCATTTATTGCTGCTAGCTTCGTAGCCACACATAGAATAGCTACCGCACCTCTCTCGAAGATAAAGAGAATCCTAACGGGAGGTGGAATTATCCCGGTTAGTGATACTTGTAGATCATGTTCGGTAGTAGTCTGTGGCCGAGAGATGCGAGCCCAATTCCTGATCTTTTCTATGCCTGATTATGATGTTGTACTTGGTATGGACTGGTTAAGTCAGTACCATGCGACACTGGATTGCCGGCTTGGAAAAGTGATATTTAGACCCCCTAGCCTTCCTGAGTTTGAATTTCTTCGAGGAGCTGTAGAACAAGGGGTCCAGCCAACTCTTAGGGTATTGACTGTAGAAGAAGATTCAAGTTACCCAAGAGTCATAACGGAGTTTGTGGATGTATTTCCCGATGACCTTCCAGGTTTACCACCTGATCGGGAGATAGAATTCACAATAGACCTAACTCCAGGAGCCGAACCTATCACTTCATCGGTATATCGGCTAGCACCTAAGGAGTTAGTGGAGCTGAAAACATAAGTTGACGACCTTCTGGAGAAAGGATTTATCTGGCCCAGTGTTTCACCATGGGGAACACCTATACTTTTCGTACCCAAGAAGGACGGATCTGTACGGCTGTGCATTGATTACAGAGCCCTTAATGCTGTAACTATTAAGAACCGGTACCCATTACCACGCATTGATGATTTTTTTGACCAATTGAGTGGTGCTAAGGTATTCTCAAAGATTGACCTTAGATCTGGTTATCACCAGATTAGGGTGAAGAAGGAAGATATCCCAAAGACGGCCTTCAGAACTAAGTATGGACATTATGAGTTCCTAGTTATGCCGTTTGGTTTAACCAACGCACCCGCCGTATTTATGAGTTTGATGAACGGGGTCTTCCATCAGTATTTGGATAAGTTTGTGGTGGTATTCATTGATGATATCCTAGTTTACTCTAAGAACCACGAAGAGCACAAGGAACACCTTAGAATTGTGCTAGAAACCTTGAGAAGGGAGAAGCTATATGCCAAACTCAGCAAATGTGAGTTCTGTATGGACAAGGTGCCATTCTTAGGGCATATTATCTCGGGTGAAGGACTGTCTGTGGACCCAGAAAAGGTCACTGCTATAGAAACCTGGCCCACCCCTACCTCTGTTGCAGAAGTGAGAAGTTTTCTTGGACTTGCTGGGTATTACCGGCGGTTCGTAAAAAATTTCTCAAGGATCGCAGAACCGATGACTAAGCTGACACGGAAGGATCAGGAGTTCATATGGACGGAAGAATGCCAGAATGCCTTTGAAGAATTGAAGAGACGTCTAACAACAGCACCAGTCTTGACTCTTCCCTCAGGGTCAGGAGGTTTTGTTGTATATAGTGATGCGTCCGGCAGTGGACTAGGTTGTGTCTTGATACAACATGGCAAGGTTATCGCTTATGCATCGAGGCAGCTGAAGGTCCATGAGAAGAACTACCCAACACACGACCTGGAGCTAGCTGCAGTGATTTTTGCATTGAAGATCTGGAGACATTATCTGTATGGAGAGAAGGTCGAGATACTCACTGATCATAAGAGCTTGAAGTATGTTTATACACAGAAGGAGCTCAACATGAGGCAAAGGCGTTGGCTTGAGTTGATGGTGGACTTTGACATCGATCTGCAGTACCACCCGGAGAAAGCAAATGTTGTAGCCGACGCCCTCAGCAGAAAACCCTCGGCTTATTTCTTAACGGAGCAGCCTCAGCTATTACAAGACTTGCAAGATCTGCAGATAGAGGTTGTTCTACCTGGATAAGATGGTTTGCTGGCTAACCTCGAATTGAAGTCATCACTGGTGGAGAGAATCAAAGAAGCCTTGCCTAATGATGCCAGATTCCGAAGGCTGAGAGAAAGAACAGAAGCAGGCTTGCAGACGGGACTTCGCATCCACGAGGATGGAACATTAAGGTACGGAAATCGCCTATATGTTCCAAATGGAGAATTAAGGCAAGAGTTGATGACAGAAGCGCATAGCTCCGTATACTCGGTTCATCCAGGAGGAACCAAGATGTACCGGGACCTAAGACAATATTACTGGTGGCATGGAATGAAAAGGGAGATTGCCCGATTTGTGGCAAAATGCTTAGTCTGCCAGCAGGTGAAGGCCGAGCACCGAAGGACTGCAGGTATGTTGCAGCCGCTTCCCATCCCTGAATGGAAGTGGGAGCATATTACCATGGACTTCGTCACTGGATTTCCAAGAAGCCCTAGTGGTAAGGATACAGTATGGGTCATCTTGGATCGGCTCACTAAGTCGGCTCACTTCTTGCCGTTCAGAGTCGGACAATCCACGGAAGTACTAGCCGACATGTATATACGACAAATCATAAAATTACATGGAGTGTCGGTTAGTATTGTATCAGATCGAGACTCAAGATTTACCTCTCACTTTTGGTGAAGCATGCAAGAGAGTCTCGGCACCAGGCTCAAGTTCAGTACTGCCTATCATCCCCAGACAGATGGCCAATCAGAGCGCATAATTCAGATATTGGAAGATATGCTGCATTCATGTATACTGGACTTCGGAGGATCTTGGGAAGATCACCTGCACTTAGTGGAGTTCTCCTACAACAACAGCTATCAGGCAAGTATTCAGATGGCACCTTTCGAGGCATTGTACGAAAGGAAGTGCAGATCGCCAATATGCTGGAGCAACGTTGGCGAACGTCAAATACTGGGTCTAGAGTTGGTAACGGAGACAGTGGAGAAAGTAAAACAGATTCAGAACCATCTCCGTGCAGCCCAGGATAGACAGAAGCATTGGGCAGATGCACACAAAAGACCCCTGGAGTTCAAGGAAGGAGAGCATATATTTTTGAGGATCTCGCCCACTAGAGGTACTATCAGATTCGGCAGCAGAGGCAAGTTAAGCCCAAGGTACATTAGGCCATTTAATATCTTGGAGCACATTGGTGAGGTGGCTTACCGTCTTGTATTACCTCCATCCTTAGAGGGAGTGCATGACGTATTCCACGTCTCACAACTGAGGAGATATGTGACGGACCCAAGTCATATAGTTGATCATTCTGAGATCTCGGTTGGACCTAGCCTGAGATACGAGGAGCAGCCAGTGGGTATACTCGACACCAGTGAGAAGACACTACGTGGGCAGACAATCAGACTGGTTCGAATAGCTTGGAAACAGCACTCGCCTGGCGAATCGACCTGGAAACGAGAAGATGTTATGCGCCAGCGTTATCCACACTTATTTGCAGAATCAGGTAGAACCTAAGCATTCTTTAATTCTGTAAATCTTGCCTTTATAGTTTACCCTTCGATTGCGAGGACGCAATCCTCTTAAGGGGGGTAGATTGTAAACACCCTATATTTTCAGATTTTTAAAAATCAATTTTGGGAGTTAATATGCATTTTTTAGGAATTTACAAAGGTCCTGTAGTGATTTTGTAATTTTTAATTGCCAATAAATAACATTAAAATGAAATGAAAATATGATTTAATGGTGTAAAATAGAAAACTGGACTTAGGATAATTTTTTGGGATTTTATTGGGCCTCAGACCTATTTTTAAAAGCCTAAAAACTATTTTTGTAATTAAATTAATTAATTACTGTTTTATAATTATTATTATTATTATTATTATTTTTTTTTTTTCTGTTTTTCTAGTTTGGGCCCGGCCCGGCCCAGTGGGCCGAGCCCGTTAGCACCCAGCCCAGCCCCTTGGCCTAGCGGGTCGGGCGGGTCGGTCAGACCCAAACCAGCACCCGACCCGGCCCATCTACCCGGTCACCACCAACCCCACGTCTCCCTCTCCCAGCTCTATCCGCCGCTGCCGTATTTTCTGGCCGGCCACCTCGCCTCCCCCTCCGCAACCCTCGGCCCACGTCGCCCCGGAGCCTCGGCCTCACCCTCACCCCGCCCAGCCTATAAAACCCCCTACCCCGACCTCCTCCTCCTCCCTCATCTTCCCCACAAAGCTCGTCGGAACCCTAGATCCGACCCCTCCCCTAGCCGCTGCCCTCCGCCTCCCAACCGTCGAGAGCCGGCCAGCCCCCTCCAGAACTACCCTCCTCCTCCTCCCTTCTCCAGAAACCCCCTCGGCGCCGCCCTAGCCGTCGACCAACTCCCCAGACCCCCCCTTTGCCGGCGCCGCCGCTTCCCGAGCCCCGGCGCCGCGTGTCCCCGAGTCCAGCCGCCCGAGTCCGGCCAGCCAAGACACGGCAGAGCCCAGCCCTAGGCCGGACACAGCGCGGACACAGCGTCCAGGACACGAACTCGCGTGTCGGACACAGGAAAACCCCGGTTTTTCGGGTCCCCTTCAGGTACTCGTATCTTGCACCTTGTATCTCCGATTTTGATTCTGGAAATTTCTACGTGAAGCCTGTATGACCCTCTCGGTGCCCGGATAAACCGCTCGGGGCATCGCGTCCTGTGGTGATCGCACACCGCGATCCAAAAACAGGAAAAACCAGACCCTGTTTTACCCCGGAACTGAGTGCGCCCCGCCAAACGGGACGACTTGGTCGCATGCGATCTTCACAGATACGTGCGCATCATTGATACGGACGTGTGAGATTTTGCGGAAGCTGATTCGGGTGTGCGTGCACACCGAAATCAACGCGTATCCGCGGACATCGCCCCGTATCCGACTTTTCTGCAATTCACCCTAACTTCGTGCACACACGTCATATCGAGACGAAACTTGTACCATCGGACTCATAGCGATACGCTGGTCCTGTGGGTCAAGTTTGGTTCGATTCTGAGAACGTTGACGAAATCACGTGTTGTGGGCCCCACAGGCCCCGCTCGACGGGCGATTTCATGATCGGCTCATCGGAATTCAAATCTGAAAGTTCCGTTGGGTTTGTATCAGCGTTCCTGACCTGTTGACACTAAGTTTGGTGAATTTGGAGACCATTGACCCTGACACATTTTTCGGTGCAAAGCGGTCCCACCGGTGGACCCCGTTTTGGCCCGAAATTACCGTTTTTGCCCTTGTCTCCAAATTGGACCCAAGGACAGGCGTTCCTAGCTGTTTGACACCTTCTGAGCGTGATGGTACTGTTTATTTCAGCTTTCGGAGACATCTCTAGAAATTTCCGAAACCAGGACCTAAGTGGAATCCAAACCTCAGGCAAGTGCACCTTGCCAAACTTGCAGTCATTATTTTTATATTTTCTGCTGGATTTCTTGTGCAAACTCATATAAACTTGTTTAAACTGCTTAACCTAGGGAACGTATGACGTACCTAGTGTCCGATCATAGTCGGGTACCGACACCGTACGCGGTGTTGGGTTCGTCATTTAGAGATGGATTTACGATCCCCTGACTTTGTACTTGACCTATCAAGTACCCTACAACCCAGGACACTTGACACTATCATAGACAGAATCTTCCTGAGGTATTCATGGTGATTCTGTATAGGATACAGGACTTGACAGAGACATTTATTTATAGACAGTTTGACTTGTTGCATTAGTTATAATCCCGCTGACATGGACATGAGACGTTATGGTCATGGCTTGCGTAATTACATTGGGTGGGGAGAGACACACAGGCTATAGGCTGTTCTACATATATATCTACTATTATTGTGAGGTTGTAGACTCTCCAGCAGAGCTAGACCCTTTACGTGTTATTACTGCTACCCCGGCTCCCCGACATAGAGCTTGTAGCGGTCTCAGCCTGAGTACTAGTGTTGCTCTCATTTGCATATCACATAGATGGTTACTTAGTTTACCCTGCTGTTCATTTATTTATTGCACTGCTTATTCATTTGGCTTGTTTTATTTTGTGCCTTACTATGTCCACTGCGGACCTGGAATAGATTATGTCCCCAGGTTTAGCAGAGGAGCAGTACCCCGAGGTATACGGGACCGGAGCTGAAGCTATTACTGGAATAGAACCGAACACTGAAGACGAGGTGACTGCCGAAGACTTCTCCTGAGTTCCTATTCCAGTACTCAGTATTTATTTCATGTTTATCTCTTGTTCCTGGCCTATAGAGCCAGTTTATTCAGACTCAAGTCGGGTTATTTCTCCGACTGACTTGCTGTGATTATTGTTGCTACTTATTTCCATTCCATTCCATTATGCAGTTATTTCTTTATCTTTATGGATGAGATTAGTGTGACTTGTTGTAGTAGACCTTATTTACAGCTTAAGTACGCCCTGATGGCTCCATTAAATTGGGTTATCCAACGGTGCGTGCTGCTGGCCACTGCCTCGCATCTCCAGTCCCTCGTCATTTTGGGACTGGGGCGTGACACTGACTGGGTATATTTTTCCAGATGACTGGCTTATAGAGCAGTGTCCCATATTCTATGGGCCGCAGGATACTCCTATAGACCAGGAGGACTTAGTTGCAGAGCCCGAGGAGGTCTAGTTTATTTGTGTTGGCATGTATTAGACTATTATATTGGTGGAGATTCATAATTTGTATTATTATTTCAGATTATGGATTGTATCATATTCTTTCCTTCGCTATTCCACTCATGTTCTATCTTTCTTAGATTGTTTTGTGATTGAGATTAGTCATACCTGTGAGATACCATATTATTCCTCTATTTGGAGTTGAGATGATTGACATGTACCATATTATATTATTGAGATGTTAGATAGTTAAAAATAACCGAGACAACGTTCTACCGCCGATTCTGCGGCGTAGGCTGGGCGTAACCATGTACTCGTGCCCGAATATCCGGGTGTGGGTCATGACACATTTTTAGTTGTGGCCTATGCAGGTCTAGATTTGTACGAAGTGCGATATCGTAGTTGTGCTCGTCTAGAGTACTACTACTATCCTACTTTAGGAAATAGGATTTAAGCTGAGAGTTTACTCAATCACAACTAGAAAACTTTCCAAAATCTATTTTATAAATCCTTATCTTCTGAATAATTGCTTTACTTAGAATAAAGTTCTGTTCTTCTTTGATGATATCGTATCTTATTCAATATTGATTTTGTATTTTAATCTATCTTCAGGATGCCGCCAAAGACGGGTTCCCAGCGATCAGGTGCCATGACAGCATGATCAGTAACTTCATCACCCTTGAGGGCAGCACCCTTAAACAATGGTCCAACACCTACATTAAGGATGTCAGCTTCACCAGTCCAGTTGGGCGTATCTGCAGCAGCTTTCGGAGATGCTCCACCTCTGGTACCGAGGATAGCGCAAACGGTTTTTGAGGATCTTCCACCCCCACCACCACCTGCTGTTGATCGGACGCAGATGTTCGCACTCTTCCAGCAGATGATGGAGACTCAACAGCGTCAGTTAGAGGTCCTGCGACAGAACATGGAGAATGCTCACCAAATTGCACTTGCAGCAGCTGAGAGAGCTACTACAGTCCAGCCACAGATGGCACCACCTCAGTTTATTCCTCAGCAGCCGAGGCCGGGTACCATCATATACTTCAAGAGAATGGGCCCGAAGGACTTCAGAGGCACAGAGGGGATCTGTTATGCGGATGATTAGATCGAGGACATCGAGTGGAACCTACGGCTGGCGCAGATTCTAGAGATGCTACAGATAGTGGCAGTGGGGTGTATGATGTTCGACATTTTTTTGACATGGTTCCGGACAGACCCCAGGATTGCAGTACCAGGACTCACTTGGAAAGCCTTCAAAGGGCTTTTCAAGAAGAATTTCTTCCAGATGTGGCTCTTACATCCTTGGAGAGACAGTTCCAGTACCTCATCCAGGGAGGTATGTCAGTGGACGAGTATGCGGCAGAGTATTGTCGACTAGGTCGCTTCGTGGAGGGGCAGAACCCTAGAGGTAGAGCCAAGAAGTTCAGGAAGGGCCTGAACCGGGAGGTCAAATCCTACACCAACGGAGATCCTACCCCCACCTTTGAGGAGATTCTCAGACAGACGCAGAGAGCCGAGTTTGACTTAGAGCTTGGCTCTAAGAGGCCGAGGGACACATGAGGATCCAGCACTAATACGGGTCCAGTGATGAGGCCTTATTTGCAGCAGCAGTACCAGAGGCCTTACCAGCACCAAAGGCAGCACTATCACGGGCCAACTAGAGCATCGGCACAGCAGATGCATCAGATCCAGAGGGAAATAGTTCCTTACACTTTTTGTAAGAAACAAGGATACGGTTGGGACGCATACAAGATGAGCTAGGCTAATGCTTATTCTGCGATTTGGGAGATCATCAGTTGAAGGCTTGTCCTAAAGTCCCAACTCGTCCAGTTCAGGGTGGAGGACAGGCACAAAGGGCACCCACTATACTACCAGTGGGACAACAACATAGAGGACCTCTTCCACCGTAGCAACAGCAGTTTACCCAACATTAGCAGCAGAGAGGAGCGCAGCGATAGAAGTGAGATTTTGCCTTGACTGTCGAGGAGGAGGAGCCGGTTGGCGATGTCATCTCAAGTTCAGTTTATCTCGATTCCTTTCCAGCTTATGTTTTGTTCGATTCTGGTGCTTCTCATAGCATTGTATCTGTATCTTTTGCTTTGAGGCATCATCTTGAGTCTGAACCGTTGGCGAGGACTTGCAAGATCACGACCGGGGGTGGCATTATCCTGGTCAGTGATGTTTGCAAGAACCATAGAGTTTATTTGGGAGGCCGTGAGCTGAGCGTATGTTAACTTGTAATGCCACTTCCTAGTTACGATATAGTACTCGGGATAGATTGGTTGAGTAGGTATCACGCTAGTATCGATTGTCGTGGATGCAGAGTTTTATTTCAGTCGCCAGGAGAGCCGGAGTTCGAGTTCGTCCGAGGAGTAGAGTAGAGCGAAGGCAATTTCTGTGGAGCTTTGGTAGAAGAGCAGGAGCCGCCCCACCCATTTATTGCAGAGTTCATGGATGACTTTCCAGAGGAGTTACCGGGGTTACCGTCGGACAGAGATGTGGAATTATCAATAAATTTAGTTTTAGGCGCAGAGTCGATATCTCAGCTCGTCTATAGAGTCAACAACAACGAACTGGCAGAGTTGAAGAAGCAGGTGGATGAGTTGCAAGACAAGGGCTTTATCCATTCCAGTTCATCACCATGGGGTACTCTGGTACTTTTTGTACCAAAGAAGGATGGATCGGTATGTATGTGTATCAACTACAGGACACTTAACAATCTCACTATCAAGAACAAATATCCGTTGCCATGGATTGATGACTTTTTTGACCAGTTGAGCGGAGCGAAGGTATTCTCAAAGATAGACTTGAGGTCAGGGTACCACCAGGTAAAAGTGAAGAGGGAAGACATCCTGAAGACAGCTTTCAGGACTCGTTATGGGCAGTTCGAGTTCTTGGTGATGCCGTATGGATTGACCAATGCCCAGACAGTATTCAGGAACCTGATGAACAAGGTATTTTATCAGTACCTGGACCAGTTTGTTGTAGTCTTTATTGATGATATTTTGATATATTTGAAGACCCCAGAGGAGCATGAGAAGCACTTGAGGATAGTCTTGGAGACCCTCAGGAAGGAGAAACTATATGGCAAGTTATCAAAGTGTGAATTCTTTCTTGATAAGGTTAAATTCCTCGGGCATGTTATTACAGGAGATAGAATCTTGGTGGACCCGAACAAGATTTCAGCAGTTGAATCATGGTCTACCCCGAGTTTAGTAGAAGAGATCAGGAGTTTCCTTGCATTGATAGGCTACTACCGGAGGTTTGTTCTGGACTTTTCCAGACTGACAGTGCCGATGACTAGACTGACTAGGAAGGACGTTGTCACGACCCGCACCCAAAATTTGGGCATGAGTTGTGGGTACGTCCAGCCTATGCCATAGCATCGGTGGTAGAACGCTGTCGAGGTCTCAATAATACTAAATATTACTCACAACATGTTAATGATATCAACTCCATAAGGGGGACAATAAAGTAAACATCTCTCAACAGCTCATAATGTATACTCAATCAATGTATACTCAATCACAATAACTATAAGAAAATGGCACGATGAGATAAAAGATAAGAAGTACTGACATAAGTCAAGCACAACAACTCAAAATAGAGAAACTACAGTCTAGCTGTCCAACATAAATAGTCCCAACAAGTCTCAAAATAAACTCAACATAAGTCTCAACATAACTCAAATGCATAAAATAACTGTCTAACTAGCTGCAGATAGTGTCTCCTCTAAAGGAAAGAACTCTTCTAAGCTCTCTGGTATGTAGTCTCTATCTACACCTGGTCAATAATGTGTGGGACATAAGTCCTCAAGATTCTCTGGAAAAATATATCCAGTTAGGATTGGAGCAAAGTACAAGCACTAACAACAATTTCATGTATATTGACAAAAATTATAATACAGTGTAAAGAAATACAAGATCGATATAATATTGGAAATAAGAATACTGGAGATAATGAAATACTGGAGTAAGGAAATGCTGGAGTATCATCATCAATGGTACAACTAGCAATGAACAAAAATACAAGTGCATGCTAGAATAATGAACTGGAATATAAGTGAATGCTAGAACAATAAATTGGAAACACATATATAGAATATCTAGCTAAGTGTGTGAAATATCAGTATATCATGTGATCAGCTTGGACTAATCAGGCTTGGCCATTGCTAGGCACTATGATGCGAGCAATAGTCAGGCTAATCATACATAACAGACTATGAGGCATATAATTGTCAGGCTGCACCCGACGTGAGGTGTGGGGTGAGCTATGATGCATGTAGAGTGGGATATGATCACATAATCTACTAATATTTCCCCGTCTCCAGCTAGCACGATGGATTCCAATCATGACTCCTCGTGACAGGTCTCGATGATGCTAACTCGTATATACATAGTGTTAGAATCATGTACGCTATACAACTAAAATCTTAGAGATGATCAACATAATAAAAACTATCAGAGAATGTACTCGCCTGTGGTCTTTTGCTGGCAATACCAATATCCTGTTCCGAAGTCTTGTCTGAATAATCCAACAGTCCTATAAACATCATTTAATAATAATACAGCATCAGTCGTTACACTAACACACACATAAACATAAATAAACTAAACTCAGAGACTACGCTAGGGGTGACACTGGTCAACTAGCAGGGTCAAATGTGTGTCTAACTGCATGGGTGTCATGTCTTAAATGTTGTACATAATCAGACAGTCAACTCACTAACACATGTCTAAGCTAGTATATTGGTGTACACAAGGCAGTCGATTCACTAATATTCAGGGTCACCTGGTCATATGCAAATACGGGGTATCCACAGTTAATACCTAGGGTCATACAACATACATGTATATATTACAATCATACATAGCACTAGCAATTAATTCCCATGGAATATATATCTATATGTATGTATATATATCAACTAATTAGTATACACACAGGCACACGCAACTAGTTTCGGGCTTACTTGCATAGTGCCTAGCAATGGCCATCTAACAAAACTTATCATGAAGCAACACGCTAAATCCTAATACTATTCACACATGTACATACACACAACATGAAAGGAAAACAAATCAAACCTGCGTGCACGTGAAGGAGGGGTATATTCGACGTCGAGATGGTGCTCGGTTGCATCACGATGGAGGGCTCAACAGCTGCTGTGTCGAAGAGTCCGACGTGGGGAAGTCGGGCACCGTCGAGGTGAAGTGTCGAGATGTGCTGGCGGCGGTGGTTCAGTCGTTGCTCAGGCGGTTCGGTCGGCTGCTCCAGTGGAGTTCCGCGGTGCTGTGTCATCGAGGGAAAGGAGACGGGGTCAGGCGTGGTCGGGGTGTCGATGGGTCATGCGGGCGAGGGAAGTCGGTGGAGTTTAGGCGTTAATGACGATGGGGATGGTGCTGGCGGTGATCAGGCAGAGTCGGGTGCTCCCGGTGAGGATGACGGGGGTGATGTGGTGATGTTGGGGGAGATGATGATGATGATGGTGGAAGCATTGGTGCAGTCGAAAATGGTGGACGGGAGGGAGAAGTTGAAGGAAGAGGACAGCGTGGAGAAGTCATGGAGTGGTAGTGTCCGCGGGAAGAGGAGGGTGTAGTCGACGGTGCACTGCTCAGCGGGGGTCTGGGATGAATGGGTATTCGGCTAGGTTTAGGTTTTGGTGATGGTTGATGAGAATTATGGAGGAAAAGTTGTATATATATGTCTAAATAAAATAGGGTTTGATGTTGACCTAGGAAGTTGGGCCACCCAAGTACACCTAGAGATTTGGGGTTGGCTTTCTACATGTAGAAATTTAAAGGCTAGGATTGAGTTGTTTTAAAATGGATGGCTAAGATTTGTGAGGAGAAGATGTTGAGTGTTGCACACCCCAAAATTATAGATAAAATTATAGGTGATCGGTCAAAGAAGAGGGAGATGTTTCTTCATGTGTTGGGTCCAATAGAATGTGGACACTTTACTACAATTTGTATAAAAGTCCCCAATAATAGGAAAATTACACAAAAGTGGGAATTAAAATTAAATGTCTGGGACGAATATTGTGCTACTAAGATGAAGCACAAATGAGCATAGTTATGATTCACACAAAGGTCATAATAGAAGACTGGCACGTCTAGAACAAGGGTGTAAAATTTGTTGGAAGATAAAAGCTAGTGTAGTGCTCCAATTATCGAAGCAACGATAAGGTACAACAATCAAATAAAATCACAGCAATTAAATATAATCCCTAATATTAAGTCCCAAAATGCTAATTAAAATTCATAACCTTATAATTTGGACAGAGGTTCTACTAGTGGATTTCTAGTCCAGTTTACTAACTCATACATTTAAGACACTATAATATATATATATATATATATATATATATATATATATATCATGCAATATATTAACACATTAATTTAAATAAACGAAAAGACGAAAATACCCCTATTCTAGAATGTGGTAATGACAAGTCTACCCTCCTTAAAGAAATTTTTTCCTCGAAATTAAAATAAACTAGCACAAGAACAAATAATCAGACAAATAATTGCACCTCAAGTCTCGAAGAGATACGGATACTGCTCGCGCACTTCGTCCTCTCTCTCCCAGGTTGACTCGCCTGGAGAGTGATATCTCCTTACAACACGAACCAAAGGAATAGTCTAGTTCTGCAATACCTTCTCTCTACGATCCAAGATCTCCACGGGATATTTGGGATAGCTGAGAGTTGGTCCCACCTCCATCTCCGAGTTATATAGTACGAGACTAGGATTTGCCACGTACCATCTCAGCTGTGACACGTAGAATATGTCATGCACTACATCTAGAGCAAGTGGCAAGTCCAGTCTATAGGCCACTGCACCGACCCTTGCAAAGATACCGAAAGGTCCGATGTAACATGGACTAAGATTTTTGCCTCTACCAAAATTAATCGTGCCCCATGTCGGAGAAATTCGTAGGAACAACAAATCGTCAACCAAGAACAAACAGTCTCAACACGCAATCTAAAACAAAATAATCACAAACTAAAATAACAAAACCTATACCTGAAACTCTAGGGGTCTACGGTGGCTATCGGCCCAATGCCGCTGTCTGTCCTGCACCACCCGCAGTCTATCTCTGATAAGTTTTACCTTTTCTACTGCATCCACGACCATTTCTGGTCCTAACAAGGCTCTCTCTCCGATATTATCCCAAGATAACGCTGTGTGACATCTTCATCCATATAAAGCCTCAAATGGTGATATCTCAATGCTGGCCTGGTAGCTGTTGTTGTAAGCAAACTCTACTAGGTGTAGATGATCCTTCCAAGAACCTCCGAGATCCAAAACGCAATTGCGTAGCATATCTTCGAGAGTCTAAATAGTCCTTTCAGACTGCCCGTCTGTCTGAGGGTGATATGCAGTACTGAACTTAAGCTGAGTGCCCAAGCTAGCCTGCAGACTCCTCCAGAAATAGAAAGTGAAACGACTATCCCGATCTTAGACGATACTCACAGGAACCCTATAAAATTTAACAATCTGCCGTACGTACATCTCTGCTGATTTGGTCAGCCTATCTACGATGACCCAAATTATGTCCTTTCCTCCAGGAGAACGTGGAAGCCATGAAACAAAATCCATAGTCACGTGCTCCCACTTCCATTCTGGGATGGGTACAGGTTGAAGCAATCCACCTAGCCTCTGTCGATCTACCTTTACCTACTTGCACACTAAACATCGGGATACAAAGCGTGCTACCTCGCGCTTTATACCATACCACCATACGTGCTCCCTCAGATCTCGATACATCTTGTTGGCACCGGGATGCATCAAGTACTGAGAGCGATGTGCCTCCTGCAAAATCTTTTCCTACAGCTCCCCGCTCGGCGCACACATCCTCGTGCTATACCGAAAGGATCCATCATCCACAATAGTGAAGTCATCTGTCAATCCTGCCTGAACCTGTGCCCTGATACTCCTTAGAGTCTCATCATCATACTGTGCAACTCTAATTCTGTCCATCAGCTCTGACTGTATCTGCAATGCCCAAATCTGAATCTCAATACCTGCAACTAGCACATTGATTCCTAAGCTCTCAAGATCGGCTAATAAATATCTATCCGTCGTCAAGTACATAGCCATCGGATACCTGCTCAAGGCATCGGCGACTATGTTGGCCTTTCCTGGGTAGTACTATAATGAGATGTCAAAGTCTTTCATCAACTCCAACCACCTTCTCTGCCTCATGTTCAGCTCCTTCTGTATAAATACGTATTTCAAGCTCTTATGGTCTGTGAAGATCTCCACACGCTCTCCGTACAAATAGTATTTCCACAGCTTTAGAGCGAAGATAACTGCTGCCAACTCCAAGTCATGGGTGGGGTAGTTCTTTTCATGAGGGCATAATTATCTTGAAGCATAGGCAATTACTTTCCCATGCTGCTGAAGAACGCAACCCATACCCTTTCCTGAAGCATCACTGTAGATAGTGAATCCACTTATGCCTGATGGCAACATCAAAACTGGAGATATCGTCAATCTTTTCTTTAGCTCATCAAACACGGCCTGACATTCCTCAGTCCAGACAAAATCTATATCTTTCCTGGTCAGCCTAGTCATTGACTCTGCAAACTAGAAGAAGTCTTCTATAACTCTCTTGTAGTATCCTGCTAGTCCGAGAAAGTTCCTGACCTCAGCTACCGAAACGGGGGTAGCCCATGACTCTACTGCCTCGATCTTCTTTGGGTTAACTGAAATTCTGTCACCCGTAACTATATGTCCAAGGAATTCAACCTTGTCAAGGAAGAACTCGCACTTTGAAAGCTTTCCGTACAACTCCTCTTTCCTAAGTCTCCAAGACCATCCTCAGGTGCTATTCGTGCTGCTCTGGGGTCTTCGAATACACAAGAATGTCGTCAACGAACACCACTATGAACTTGTCAAGGTACTGGTGGAACACCTTGTTCATCAAGTTTATGAATACTGCTGGTGCATTGGTTAAACCAAATAGGATTATCATGAATTCAAACTGGCCATATCTGGTCCAAAAAGCTGTCTTCGGTATGTCTTCTCTCTTCACCTTCACCTGGTGATAGCCGGACCTCAAGTCTATCTTTGAAAATACCTTTGCTCAGCTCAACTGATTGAAAAGATCATCTATGCTCTCCAGCGGATATTTATTCTTGATAGTGAGGTTGTTCAGAGCTCTATAATCGATACATATGCTACCATACTGTCCTTCTTCAATACGAACAAAACCGGAGTTTCCCATGGTGATGAACTGGATCTAATGAAGCCTTTGTCTTGCTGCTTCTTAACTTGCTTCTTCAGTTCTGCCAGCTCATTATTGTTGATTCTATAGACATATTGTGAAATAGTCTCCGCTCCTAGTACCAAGTCTATAGAGAATTCAACATCTCTGTCTGGTGGCAAGCCTGGCAACTCCTTTGGAAATACATCCAGGAACTTCTCTATCAGATGATATGGCAACTGCTCTTCTTCCTTCCTGGCTCCATAAAAAGTGCATCTGCTCTGCTTCGTTGCTCCTTTGGCGACCTTAAACTTTGGCTCTCTTGGCGGTCAAAATATTACTTTGCCTCCGCGATAATCTATAGTAGCATGGTGTCTACTCAACCAGTCCATTCTGAGTACAATATCGTATCCCGGAAGTGGCATGACGAGTAAACTCACGCTCAACTCTCGGCCTCCCAATAATACTCTTCGATCCTTGCAATAATCATGGACTAGGATAATACCTCCTCCAATCGTGATCTTGCAAGTCCTATCTAATGGTTCCGTTTCTAAATTATGCTTAAGAGCACAAGATACAGATACGAAACTATGGGAAGTACCAGAATCAAATAATGCAAGTGCTGGAATAGAATCGAGAGAAACAGAACCTGAAATTACGTCTCCAGCTGGCTCGGCCTCTTCAATCGTCATGGTGTATGCGCATCCCTAGTGTGCACGTCTGTGCTGCTGCTGGTGTTGAGAAAACCTCTGCTGATGTGGTAGAAGTGGAGGTGTCACGACTCGCACCCAAAAAATCGGGCATGAGTCGTGGGTACGTCCAGCCTACGTCGCAGCATCGACGGTAGAACGCTGTCTAGGTCAACTATCCAGATAACAATCTCACATAATTAATATATAAATCTGTCAAGATCTCAACTCCCAACGGAGGAGCAATATCATAATGATAATCACAATGTACTCAATCATGAATCTAAGCATGATAAGATAACAAGAAGTCTAACAACTATAAAGTCTAAATAACTGCTACTAAAACCACCACAACATCAATAATAATAATAATACAACATCCTAAATAATATACAATACAAGGTCTCAATCCAAAATCGGAGACAAATCCGGTGCTAAAAGCTAATAAAAACAATAATAAGGTCCTAGTGATCGCGGCTACCAACCCAGAAATTACTCCTAAACTACAGGGTCCCTGTCTGCACCATCGACAGGCTCAGGTCCATAAAATGTTGGACACCACTCCTCCGGATACTCTGGAAAATTATGTCCAGTCAGGACTGGAGCAAGTACATCTCTAATAGTAGTTCCAGTTAAATGATAAAAACTATAAAACAGTTGTAGCAAGTAGCAAGGTGAATAAAATATAGTATAAACAAGAAATATATATATGTCACTAGTGCATAAAGGTAAAGATAAATGAATATCAGAAGCAAGATAGTAATGACTGCAAGATACAAGAAATCTAAACTAAGAGTAAGTCCGTGCACATAAACGTGTAGTGAGTCCAGCATAAAATACATATAGTGAGTCAAGTCCAGAAACTATAAGTGATACTAGCAAGAAATACAAGAGAGTCCAGACTATAAAGAATGAACTCGGTGTCTTTGAAATACTTATTTCGATATATAAACGGCTAGGGGTAATTATGGCTCACCGCACACTCGGTGTGCGACTGCTATCATTCCAGATTAGACCAGAGACGGTGATTCCAGTAATTCCAGTTGGGAATATTTACAAGTCTACTCGAGTATTTCTCTGTCCCGACTAATACAAGTGAATCCAAGACCCGACACGTAAATCAAGTATGAGTCCAGCCAGAAATATGAGTGATGCCTATAGTGATGCCTGTAGGTGATGCCAGTAGTGATTCCAGAATATAGGCCAGAAATATGAAATATACGTGTCGCAAGTAAATAAATCCATAAATACCAGTCCATGTCCCGTGTTGTGCTAGAAAAATCAGATGATACTATACTAGAAGCTGAATCATAATAATCATCAGATTATAAAAACTATCAAAGAATGTACTCGCCTAACGTCCTGAGCAACTAACGATCCGAACTGGTGTCGCAAGAACCTATTACAAAAAGCAAGGTAAAATAGGTTTTTAATGAGTTAAACAGATATAAAATAACTAAAAATAGGCTTCTAGGATCATTCTAGGTCAAACGGGTCAAACCGGTAAAATCTGGGTCAAAAAGTCAACTTAGGGTCCAAAAAATCAACTCTAGGTCAAATGTAGGTCAAAAGTTGACTTTGGCGGTCAACCGAGTCAACTACGGTCAACTCTAGGTCAAAGTAGGGTGCCCCTAAAATTTTAGGTCAAAACTAGGTCATTAAGCTAATAAACCCTCAAACACGCCTCCTTGAGATACCGGGATACCCTCGGTATCCGATACCTCACTCTACGCTATACGCTCCGTCTATACCAGCTAAAACATATGCTAGCACACGTAAATATATACACATATACATAAAAACCTATCTCTAAACTCAAACCTAGGCAATTGCTCAAAAACCCCGCTCAAAATTCAATACCTTGGATATCTCAAGGTATTGAGATACCTTGGTATCTCAAGGTATTGTGATACCTCTCTAAACTCAACCCTACTACCCCTCTAGCTAACTATTATGAATATAGATATATACATAGTTAATAATCTAGGCTAAAATATATATATATATCTAATACATATATGCATATACCTAGGTATCTACATATATATATCCACAAACACAACACATATATATATCCCTTACCTAAACATATACATATCTAGCTATAACATATATCTATCAAGCTATACATATATATACCTATACATAGAGAGATATATATATATATCTATCTATCTAACTATATATATATATATATATATATATATATATATATATATACATACACATAGGCATATAGCTACATAACTATATGTATATATATATCCACCCACACATAAACACATAACCCTTAAATATATAACTCTAACTACTTATCTATCTATCCATCTATCTATTTATATATCTATCTATCTATCTATCTATCTATCTATCTATCTATCTATATATATAGATCTATCTATCTGTAGATATATCTATCTAACTATCTATCTATCTATCTATCTATCTATCTATCTATCTATCTACCTACTAACATATATATCTCCCTCTCCCTCTAACTAGTAACTACTAACTACTAGCCAATGACTCGCCACGCTTGCGCTGCGCCACGAAGCGGCTGCTGCTGCTGCTTATACTGCTGCTGCTGCTGCTGCTTATTCTGCTGCTGCTGCTGCTTATTCTGGTGCTGTTGCTGCTGCTGTGCGCATTGCACAGCAGCGCACTCGCTGCCCGCTGCCCGCTGCCTTTGCTGCACGCACACACACGACCACACACACAAACAAACACGCATATATATATATATATATACACACACACACACACACACACATACTAACATATATATTTATACACTCACTCACATATAGATATACATATACACAAGCATATATATAAAGACACACACACTCATATAGATATACAAACACACATATATTTATATATATAAACACACATACATATATAAATATACCTATATATATATATATATATATATATATATATATATATATATATATATATATATATATGTATATATATATATATATATAACCATACACACACACAGGCTCACAAACACACACTCACTCTCACACACCCTCACACACACACTCTCATACACACAACTACACACACATAAACATATATATATATATATATACATGCACATATATATATATATAGAAACACATACACATTTACATATACACACATATATATACCTATAAACACAACACACAACACAACGCACAATGCCCAACCAACGCACGCCCAATGACCCCTACACGCACAAACACAAATATATATATAAAATATAACCAGAGAACTCTAGCACACACTCTCCGAAGCTAATCCAATGCGCACACAAGCCCAAAACTAAGAAACCAAGTCAAAATAGTCGTTCGGTTATTTCGACGAACACGCGGTGTACGGTTCGGAAAATCTCCTGAAACGCACACCAAACCAACTCAGAATCGGCCCAAAATTTATCCACAGGTTCTAAACGATATCTAGAACCTAGAAAAAAATACTATCCCGTCGATTCTAGGCCCGTGGTGAAAACGCGCACGCCTTAGAACCGGCGACGACAAAAACCCCAAAAATGCCCGAAACGCCCGTTTCTCCGCGACACGACTTCACGTGTCCGAACGAAGACAGGCACTTACCCTCGAGACACCCGAAAACGTCTACCTAATTCCGTCTAACCTAGAGAATCACCCAAAATTAGGCCAATTTTGGATTCCACCCGAAATTGACACAAAACCTAATGTCAAAGTCTCCAAACACAACCAAACTAGTTCCAACTTTCTCCCACGGGTAGCCTTAGGGTCTAGGAAGGTTCTAAACTACTAATTATACTATATAAGAGTAATTAGAAGGGGGAAATCAGGGTTTACCTCTTGGGAGTTGGAATCCTAAGCCAAAGTCTCCAAAACTCTCCAAATCCACCACACCAAGCTTCCATTCCAAGCTCCAACACCAAATCTAAGCTCTACCCACCTAGGTTGGGGAAGAATATAGGGTTAGGGTTCACATCCATGAAGAATAGAAGAAGAAGAAGAAGAAGAAGAAGAAGAAGTAGTGAAGAAGAAGAAATAGAGGGCTGTGTGCTGCTGGTCGGTTGGGATAGGGGGCTGGTTTGATCGGCCATAGCATAATAAGGGGGTTTACAATAAGTCCAAAAGACCAAAATGCCCTCCACTCACTTGGGTTTGGGTTTCGGGTTCCAAAAGCGCTCAAACTAACTCCTAATCTCTCCAACTAACCCAATAAAAATATAATAAATATTCTAAACTAAAAAATAACTCTCACAAGGGTGTGGGTTGGGTCAGACAAGGGTCCACTAGGGTCTGACATGGGTCCAGGGTAGCCAAAATCCTAAAAAATCGATAAAAAATAATACAATCACTAATTAAATATAAATACAATTAATTATAAATAATACACAATTAACCAAATTAAAAATAAAAAAATACCCGGCTCTGGAAATAGGGTAGTGACAAGCCTATTCTCCTTAGAAAATTTCGTCCTCGAAATTTAAAGTCAATTGTACTCCCTCTAGGTCAAACCCCCAACAATCACAGTCAAAAAATTCTACCTAAACAACATACAAGATCTTGGTCCTACTGGTCGTGTTATCACAGTCTCAATCAGGGTCACTATACTATCGACCACAACAACAAAAAAATCTAACATGTACTAATGAAGCACACCACAAGGAATGAAAAAGGACAGGAAGAAGAACAAAGAGACAGACCTGCTAACCCGACACCCGTAGCATCGGCCTCCTCGACCGTCAATGCATAAGCCCTGCCCTGCTGGGGTATATCCCTCTGCTGGTGCGAGACATGATGTTGTGCCACAGGTGGCCTAGCTCCAACTCTTCGATCCTGTGCTCCACCAAATGGAGGTACAGTGGGGCAATCTCATATCTGGTTAGCAGCGAATCCACAGAATAAACACACATTCAGCCTCCTCCTACAAACATCCCAAGTGTGTCCTGCCTTCCTGCAGTAGGCACAAGTGGGCACCCTCTGATCCTAACCCTGCTGCGCTGTCTTCTGTACATAGGGACGCTTAGCTGGTCCCGCACTGCCACTCGCACTGCCTGAATCATCCCTGCCTCTTTTGGACTTGAGCTCCAAGTCATCCTCTGCCCTCTGAGTGTCTCCTACTATCTGCTCGAAAGTTGCCTCATGGTCGCTCCTAGTCAAAGACTTGACCGCCATGACCAAGCCCTTGTGAAACTTCCTCGCCTTTGCTGCCTCACTCAAGCCCTCCACAAATCTGCCCAAACGGCAGAACTCTGCTGCATACTCATCCACCAGCATGGTCCCCTGGACGAGCGCCTCGAACTGACTCTCTAAAGTACTGAGAGCAACATCCGGGAAGAACTTCTGCTAAAAAAGCCTCTTGAAAGTCTCCCAAGTAAGTCCTGGTGTCGCAATCCTCGTATCAGTGCGATACCACGTCAAAGCAAGGTCGAACATCTGGCTGCCTGCTGCCTCTATCTGCACGCTGTCTGGAATCTGTGCTAGCCTGAAGATGCCCTCAATCTGCTCTATCCAGTCATCCGCGTACAGGATCCCTTCTGTACCACGGAACTCCTTGGGCCGCATCATCTGGAAGTCAATAATACTGCCCGGCCTCGGACGCTGAATCTGATCTGCCTATGGTTGAATCTGTGCCACCATGTCCACTGCCGTCATGGCCACCTGGTGGGCGTTCTCAATGCCTAGTCTCATCACATATACCTGACAGTGCTGCGCATCCATCATCTCCCTGAAGAACGCAAACATCTGCGCGACATCTACTGGTGCAGGAAGTGGTGGAGGAACCACCGAAACGACTAGGGTAGTCCTCGGATCGACAGGTAAAGAAGGATCCCCGAGAGAAACAGATGCTCCCTCAACCGCAGGAGTGGTGAGTAGAGCAGTAGCAGCTGCCTGAATACGAGCTGGACGAGAGGTAGCAGACCTCTCGGTGGCAACTGCTGGAACGGTACGATGGGATCGTGTCTTTGGAGGCATCCTGAACACAGATCAAAAGAAGTTAATACGGCGCAAGATACGATATCATCAAAGAAGGACAGTAATATTTCGAAAGAAACAATTTTAGAATAATTAGATTGGAATTGTTCGTAGTCATGATTGAGTACACTCTCATCCTAGATCCTATATCCTAGAGCAGGCTCACAGCAGTACAACTAAATTATTGTACTACCATGACATTGCACTAATTACGAATCGAGACCTACATGGGGCCGCCACCAAAAATGGGTCACGACCCGCACCCAAAAAATCGGACATGAGTCATGGGTATGTCTAGCCTACGCCGCAACATCGACGGTAGAACGCTGTCTAGGTCAACTTTCTAGATAACAATCTCACGCAATCAATATATAAACCTGTCAAGATCTCAACTCCCAACGGAGGAGCAATATCATAATGATAATCACAATGTACTCAATCATAAATCGAAGCACGATAAGATAACAAGAAGTCTAACAACTATAAAGTCTAAACAACTGCTACTAAAACCACCACAACATCAATAATAATAATAGTACAACATCCTGAATAATATACAATACAAGGTCTCAATCCAAAACCGGAGACAAATCCGGTGCTAATAGCTAATAAAAACAATAACAAGGTCCTAGTGATCCCGGCTACCAACCCAAAAATCACTCCTAAACTAGAGGGTCCCTTTCTGCACCATTGACAGGCTCATGTCCATAAAACGTTGGATACCACTCCTCCAGATACTCTGGAAAAAATATGTCCAGTCAGGACTGGAGCAAGTACATCTCTAACAGCAGTTCCAGTTAAATGATAAAAACTATAAAACAGTTGTAGCAAGTAGCAAGGTGAAGGAAATATAGTATAAACAAGAAATATATATATATTACTGGTGTATAAAGGTAAAGATGCATGAATATCAGAAGAAAGATAGTAATGACTGCAAGATACAAGAAATCTAAACTAAGAGTAAGTTCGTGTACATGAACGTGTAGTGAGTCCAGCATGAAATACATATATTGAGTCAAGTCCAGAAACTATAAGTGAGCCCAGCAAGAAATGCAAGAGGGTCCAGACTATAAAGAATGAACTCAGTGTCTTTGAAATACTTATTTTGACATGTAAACGGCTAGGGGTAAGTACGGCTCACCGCACACTGGGTGTGCGGCTGCTATCATTCCAGATTAGACCAGAGGGGGTGATTCCAGTAATTCCAGTTGGGAATGCTTACATGTCTACTCCAGTATTTCCTCATCCTGACTAATACAAGTGAACCAAGACCCGACACGTAAATCAAGTATGAGTCCAGCCAGAAACATGAGTGATGCCTATAGTGATACCGATAGGTGATGCCCGTAGTGATTCCAGAATAGAGACCAGAAACATGAAACATACGTGTCGCAAGTAAATAAATCCAGAAATACCAATCCGTGTCCCATGTTGTGCCAGAAAAATCAGATAATACTATACTAGAAGCTGAATCATAATAATCATCAGATAATAAAAACTATCAGAGAATGTACTCGCCTGACGTCCAGAGCAACTGGCGATCCGAACTGGTGTCGCAAGAACCTATTACGAAAAACAAGGTTAAACAGGTTTCTAATGAGTTAAAGAGATATAAATTAACTAAAAATGGGCTTCTAGTGTCGTTCTAGGTCAAACTGGTCAAACCGGTGAAATCTGGGTCAAAAAGTCAACTTTGGGTCTAAAAAGTTAACTCTAGGTCAAATCTAGGTCGAAAGTTGACTTTGGCGGTCAACTGAGTCAACTACGGTCAACTCTAGGTCAAATAGGGTGCCCCTAAAATTCTAGGTCAAAATTAGGTCATTAAGCTAATAAACCCTCAAACTCGCCTCCTTGAGATACCGGGATACCCTCGATATCGAATACCTCACCCTACGCTATACGCTCCGTCTATACCCGCTAAAACCTATGCTAGCACGTGTAAATATTACACATATACATAAAAACCTATCTCTAAACTCAAACCTAGGCAATTGCTCAAAAACCCCGCTCGAAACTCAATACCTTGGATATCTCAAGGTATTGAGATACCTTGGTATCTCAAGGTATTGAGATACCTCTCTAAACTCAACCCTACTACCCCTCTAGCTAACTATTATGAATATAGATATATACCTAGTTAATAATCTAGGCTAAAATATATAAATATATATCTAATACATATATGCATATACCTAGGTATCTACGTATATTTATATCCACAAACACAACACATATATATATCCCTTACCTAAACATATACATATCTAGCTATAACATATATCTATCTAGCTATACGTATATATACCTATACATATAAATATATATCTATCTAACTATATATATATATATATATATATATATATATATATACATACATACACATAGGCATATAGCTACATAACTATATGTATATATATATCCACCCGCACATAAACACATAACCCTTAAATATATAACTCTAACTACTTATCTATATATCCATCTATTTATTTATCTATCTATCTATATAAATATAAATATATATATATATATATATATATATATATATATATATATATATATATATATATATATATATATATATATCGGTAGATCTATCTATCTAACTATCTATTTATAGATCTATCTATCTATCTACCTAATAATCTGTCTACCTACTAATATATATATCTCCCTCTCCCTCTCCCTCTAACTAGTAACTACTAGCCAATGCCTCGCCACGCTTGCGCTGCGCCACAAAGCGGCTGCTGCTGCTGCTTATACTGCTGTTGCTGCTGTTGCTTATTCTGCTGCTGCTGCTGCTTATTCTGCTGCTGCTTACAGCTGCTGCTGCTGCTGCTGCGCTCACTGCACAGCAGCGCACTCGTTACGGCAGCGCTCGCTGCCCGCTGCCTTCGCTGCACGCATACACACGACCACACACACAAACACACACGCATATATATACACATATATATACATATATATATATAACTATATATATATATACACACACACACTAACATATATATTTATACACTCCCTCACATATAGATATACATATACATGAGCATATATATAAAGACACACACACTCATATAGATATACAAATACACATATATTTATATATATAAATACACATACATATATACATCCGGAAACTATAAGTGAGCCCAGCAAGAAATACAAGAGAGTCCAGACTATAAAGAATGAACTCGGTGTCTTTGAAATACTTATTTTGACATGTAAACGGCTAGGGGTAAGTACGGCTCACCGCACACTGGGTGTGCGGCTGCTATCATTCCAGATTAGACCAGAGGGGATGATTCCAGTGATTCCAGTTGGGAATGCTTACATGTCTACTCGAGTATTTCCCCGTCCCGACTAATACAAGTGAACCAAGACCCGACACATAAATCAAGTATGAGTCCAGCCAGAAACATGAGTAATGCCTGCAGTGATGCCTGTAGGTGATGCCCGTAGTGAATCCAGAATAGAGACCAGAAACATGAAACATACGTGTCGCAAGTAAATGAATCCAGAAATACCAATCCGTGTCCCATGTTGTGCCAGAAAAATCAGATAATACTATACTAGAAGCTGAATTATAATAATCATCAGATAATAAAAACTATCAGAGAATGTACTCGCCTGACGTCCAGAGCAACTAGCGATCCGAACTGGTGTCGCAAGAACCTATTGCGAAAAGTAAGGTTAAACAGGTTTCTAATGAGTTAAAGAGATATAAATTAACTAAAAATGGGCTTCTAGGGTCGTTCTTGGTCAAATTGGTCAAACCGGTAAAATCTGGGTCAAAAAGTCAACTTTGGGTCTAAAAAGTTAACTCTAGGTCAAATCTAGGTCGAAAGTTGACTTTGGCGGTTAACCGAGTCAACTACGGTCAACTCTAGGTCAAACTAGGGTGCCCCTAAAATTCTAGGTCAAAACTAGGTCATTAAGCTAATAAACCCTCAAACTCGCCTCCTTGAGATACCGGGATACCCTCGATATCGGATACCTCACCCTAAGCTATACGCTCCGTCTATACCCGCTAAAACCTATGCTAGCACGCATAAATATATACACATATACATAAAAACCTATCTCTAAACTCAAACCTAGGCAATTGCTCAAAAACCCTGCTCGAAACTCAATACCTTGGATATCTCAAGGTATTGAGATACCTTGGTATCTCAAGGTATTGAGATATCTCTCTAAACTCAACCCTACTACCCCTCTAGCTAACTATTATGAATATAGATATATACCTAGTTAATAATCTAGGCTAAAATATATAAATATATCTAATACATATATGCATATACCTAGGTATCTACGTATATTTATATCCACAAACACAACACATATATATATCCCTTACCTAAACATATACATATCTAGCTATAACATATATCTATCTAGCTATACGTATATATATATATATATATATATATATATATATATATATATATATATATATATATATATATATATATATATATACACACACACACATAGGCATATAGCTACATAACTATATGTATATATATATCCACCCGCACATAAACACATAACCCTTAAATATATAACTCTAACTACTTATCTATCTATCCATCTATTTATTTTTCTATCTATCTATATAAATATATATTTATATATATATATATATATATATATATATATATATATATATATATATATATATATATATAGATCTATCTATCTATCTGTAGATCTATCTAACTAACTATCTATTTATAGATCTATCTATCTATCTACCTATTAATCTGTCTACCTACTAATATATAAATCTCCCTCTCCCTCTCCCTCTAACTAGTAACTACTAACTACTAGCCAATGCCTCGCCACTTTTGCGCTGCGCCACGAAGCGGCTGCTGCTGCTGCTTATATTGCTGTTGCTTATTCTGCTGCTGCTGCTGCTTATTCTGCTGCTGCTGTTGCTGCTTACAGCTTCTGCTGCTGCTGCTGCGCGCACTGTACAGCAGCGCACTCGCTGCGGCAGCTCTCGCTGTCCGCTGCCTTTGCTGTACGCATACACACGACCACACACACAAACACACACGCATATATATATACACATATATATACATATATATATATAACTATATATATATATACACATACACACTAACATATATATTTATACACTCCCTCACATATAGATATACATATACACGAGCATATATATAAAGACACACACACTCATATAGATATACATACATACATATATTTATATATATAAACACACATACATATATAAATATACCTATATATATATATCTATAACCATACACACACACACGCTCACAAACACACACTCACTCTCACACACCCTCACACACACTCTCACACACACAACTACACACACATAAACATATATATATATATACATGCACAAATATATATATATATATATATATATATATATATATATAAACACATATACATTTATATATATATACACATATATATACCTATAAACACAACACACACAACACACAACACAACGCACAACGCCCCACCAACGCACGCCCAACGACCCATACACGCACAAACACAAATATATATATAAAATATAACCCGAGAACTCTAGCATACACTCTCCAAGGCTAACCAACGCGCGCACAAGCCCGAAACTAAGAAACCAAGTCGAAATGGTCGTTCGGTCATTTCGACGAACACGCGGTGTGCGGTTCGAAAAACCTCCTAAAACGCACACCAAACCAACTCGGAATCGGCCCAAAATTTACCTACGGGTTCTAAACGATGTCTAGATCCTAGAAAAAAATGCTACCCCATCGATTCTAGGCCCATGGCGAAAATGCGTACGCACTTAGAATCGGCGACGACGAAAACCACAAAAATGCCCGAAACGCCCATTTCTCCGCGACACGACTTCACGTGTCCGAACGGAGACACGCACTTACCCTCTAAACACCCGACAACGTCTATCTAGGTCCGTCTAACCTAGGGCATCACCCAAAATTGGGTCAATTTCGGATTCTACCCGAAATTGACACAAAACCTAGTGTCAAAGTCTCCAAACACAACCAAACTAGTTCCAACTTCCTCCCACGGGTAGCCTTAGGGTCAAGGAAGGTTCTAAACTACTAATTACACTATATAAGAGTAATTAGAAGGGGGAAAAATCAGGGTTTACCTCTTGGGAGTTGGAATCCCAAGCCAAAGTCTCCAAAACTCTCCAAATCCACCACACCAAGCTTCCAATCCAAGCTCCAACACCAAATCTAAGCTCTACCCACCTAGGTTGGGGAAGAACATAGGGTTAGGGTTCACATCCATAAAGAATAGAAGAAGAAAGAGGAGAATTAGGGTGCTTACTTGAAGTTGGGAGAAGGAAAGAAGAAGAAATGGAGAATGGAGAAGAAGAAGAAGAAGAAGAAGTAGTAAAGAAGAAGAAATGGAGGGTTGTGTGCTGCTGGTCGGGTGGGATAGGGGGCTAGTTTGATCGGCCATAGCATAATAAAGGGGTTTACAATAAGTCCAAAAGACCAAAATACCCTCCACTCACTTGGGTTTGGGTTTGGGTTTCCGGTTCCAAAAGCACTCAAACTAACTCCTAATCTCTCCAACTAACCCACTAAAAATATAATAAATATTCTAAACCCAAAAATAGGTCTCACAAGGATATGGGTTGGGTCGGACATGGGCCCACTAAGGTCTGACATGGGTACAGGCTAGCCAAAACCCTAAAACAATCAATAAAAAATAATACAATCATTAATTAAATATAAATATAATTAATTATAAATAATACACAATTAACCAAATTAAAAATAGAAACAAATACTCGGCTCTAGAAATGGGGTAGTGACTAGTGGTCCCCTCTGCTGGCCTCATGGTACAGTAGGTACTCTGGATGGTCCCCTCTGAGCGGCTGCTCTACCCTGACGAGTCTGAATAGATGAACAGTCCCTCAGCTGATGTGCTGACAATCCATTTGACAAGCATGTACCCAACCTCTTCCTATAGATGTCTCTAGTATGTCCTGTCTTTCCGCAATACGCACACTAGGCAACGGGCTGATTCTGCCTCTGTGGCTGCTACTGCTGTTTAGGATAATAAACGAGAAAAGATTTGATGAATGTGAAAAATGAGGTCTTGTGCGAAGACCTGCCCTTCTTTTATGTTTACAAACAAGATTGTACAAATTTGATCCTACACGAGGATGTCTAAGTACAATTTATTTAATCTGGGTGAATATTGCTATAGGTGTCTGATCTGCAGTCGATCACTTTAGCCCTTGGACCACACGATGTTGAAGAAGTGCCGTGGAAGACAGGTAGCAGCTTCGAAGGTTGCTAAAGAGGGTGGATGCCCGATGCCAAAGTCGTCGATCCCTTCTCTTTGCCTGAGCTCTGGATTCTCCTTTCTCTCTTTCACTCTCCTCAATTTCTCCTTTCAATTTGTTGACCTTTCAATTTACTGACCTTGTCCTCTGTTGATAGAGGTCTCTATTTATAGAGTTTTAGTGACAGTGACCACTCAGTCGGTGTAAAAACTGAGTAGTGGAAAGTACAGCACCCTTTTACCCAACGGTTAAAATAACCAATACCTGCGTATAGATGATCTTTTGAATTAGCGTGTGACGCGGGTCCAACTAAGGGACAAAATGCGTATAACTGCTACAAAGATCACGGTGTAGAAGCCACGTAGGTAGGTATCCCTCGTGTAGAAGAGGTTGGCATAGAAGCCAATGTCTGTCACCATGGCATAGAAGCCAAATAGTTATCAAACCGGCATAGAAGCCGAATAGGCGTAGAAGCCGAGTAAGCGTAGAAGCCGAGTAGGCGTAGAAGCCGAGTGGTCATAGAGGCCGAGTGGCGTAGAAGCCGAGTGGTCATAGAGGCCGAGTAGGCGTAGAATCCGAGTAGGCACAGAAGGCCGAATGGGCGTAGAAGCCGAGCAGGCACTGAAGCTGAATAGGCGTAGAAGCCGCTGCGTAATGTGCCAGAGTGATTATGTGGACATCTTAGCCGGAATTATGGCTCTTGGAGATAATCAGATCTCTTGCATTAAATGCAGAGATCTGCCCCCATCCTTGAATCCTGTGCGAAAAGTAACCGCTGTCGTGGCAGTCTGTTCGTCTTCTGTGGAGCGTAAGGAGCTCATGTTTGCCGGTATAAATATAGGCAGCGTATTTCCTTGTATGCGTAGGAGCAGCTCTCGTAAAGGGGATGTCACTAAACGACGGTACGGTGACATTTAATCAAATCTCCTGCATTAAATATGGAGATCCGCCATCATCCTGCGTATTAAATGCAGAGGCGTGTTTTGAAGGTCTGCCACCCTTTCGTGCATCAAACGCAGAGACGTGCCTCAGGCATCTGTCAGTATTCGGCGCATTAATTGCAGAACGTGCCTTGAGGGCCTGTCACCACTCTGTGCATTAAATGCAGAGATGTGCCTCGAGTCCCGTACGGAGTGCAGCTCTTGATGTGGCAGACGGTTTGTCTTTTGCGGAGCATAAGGAGCTCACATCTGCCTGTGTAAGACTACGCAGCATATTCCTCTGTGTACGTAAAAGTGGTTTACGCAAGGAAAATGGCAGTAAATGACAGCCTGGATTGCAGTGCCGCACCATCATTATAGCCGTCGTCTGGGTAGTCGAGCAGTATCCCTTTGTCAGAAGTCGAGACGTCAGGTTCATTGCAGGATCTGACAGGTTCATTGCAGGATATGACAGGTTCTCTTCGGAGAATACGAAGCGTCCCCCGTACACTTCAATACTGTATTGAAAGAGGATAAGTTTTACGCCATAAAGGCGATGAAGCACCCTTTTTTACGCTGAAGCAGCCTGGACGTACTGCCCTACGCGGATGGTCCTTGAGCCTATATTTCATGCTGTGCTTTGGCGGAGAATCTTTGTTTGTACGTTGAAGGCTCTGAAGTCCTCTGTTTATGCTGTTTTGCATCAATATGCTGCGTAGAGCCCTCCAGCATATTTTCCATGCTTCTACAAGACCCCCTTCAAAGCTTTTAAATTCCTCCTAATTTGAAACGCTTTGAATGAAGCATGAACCGCTCCTCGTAACTCGAAACGCTCTGAGTGGAGCCTGAAACGGTCAAGCCTGACACGTTCTTTCCTGGCTAACTTTATGGCAGAGTTTATTGGGGATCGGTGCTCTCTTTCGCCTATAAAAAGGCTGAGCAGTTCTCCTATTCTTCCTACACTTCCTTCATCATACAGAGATGATGGCCAGAGTTCGTCGGGTCGACTTGAGGAAGAAGGAGATCATGCTCTTCCAACATGTAAGGAGCCGAAAAAGATGGCCTCTTTGAGCAAATATCCTCTTCAATGATGGATCATGGAAGGATATCATAGCCTCCTCTGCTCGGGATAATCAGCAACTTTGTATGGTGCTTCTTCGGGAGAGAAGAAGAGTCGCATTTCGCCATGCCGCTTGCAAGTGGCACCTTCTCCCGTTACCTCCGGGGACGGGAGCAGACAAACTGTAACTGCCGTCCTCGAGTGGCGTCGGTTGTAAAAAGCATATTTACCCTGCTTTTCTTCTATTGGAGGATGGGTCTATGCCCAGTTTTATATCTTTCCACCACTGATCATCTTCTTGTTCATCTACTGTGGATGTCGACGAACCGTCTAGGAAGAAGAGGAAGATCTCCACCAATGCGAGAACTGTCAGAACAGATTTTGGGTGCGATCTTCAGCCGACGATAGGGAAGCCCTTTGTAGATGGGGTTTCCCTCATATGTAATCATGAGAAATGAAGAAAAACCCTTGTAGATTGGATTTTCCTCATATGTAATCATGACTTTAATCTTTAATAAAATCGTCTTTCTTCCGTGCATATGATCATCTTGCCATACTTTTTGCTGTAAAGTCTGAATATGTGTAGCTTCGACACGTCTGATTCTTTACGCCGACTTTGTTTAGAAAGAGTGCTAGGTCCTGTCCTGTCTTTTATGCATAACTAGGGATGTGTAGAAAGCCGCTTTAGCATTCGAGTGTTTGAACTGTCCTGCCGTTTAGGAGTGAGGAACTGCGTAGAATTCTGAACTGTTACTTCTGATAAACAGAATTTCTTTGTTCAGACACCATCTTCAAGAATGATTTCTCGAAAATCCCTTTGGGACAGGGCGAGAAATGGCTGTTAAACTGATTTGCCATCTTGGTAGATAAAATATTCAGACTGGAGTCTGGATGAACTTCGAATCGACCCATGAAGAAAAGTAATTTTTCAATGTTGAACTCTGTATGCTTCGGGTACTTGGGATATCTTGAGGTCAAGAAGGAGTATCTTCTGTGTGAACTCCTGTAATTGACCGCCTTGAGGATCGTTCAGATGTATGCGTACTCTGGCCTGCATATCTTTCAGATATGCAGAAAGTCATGGAGCACAAAATCATAAGTTGGTAGCCTCTGAGCATAAACTAAACACCATCGAGCGTGAAATCATAGACTTATAGTTTCTGAGCGTGAAGTCGTAGGTTTGTAGCCTCTTGAGCATAAAAGCTACCGAGCACAAAGGCATCCGGGCGTAAAACTCGACTTGTAGCTGTCGAACGTAAAGCCGTAGATTCGTAGCTGTCGAGCGTAGAAAGCTTCTTAGCGTAGAACTGTAGATTTGTTGCTTCTGAAAAAAAAAATTTCGAGCGTGAAGTCGTGGATCCGTCGCCTCTGATCGTAAACTAAGCGCCACCGAGCGTGAGATCATCGATTTGGTATCTGCTGAGCGTGAAGTCGTAGGTTTGTAGCCTCTCGAGCATAAAAGCTACCGAGCACAAAGGCATCCGGGTATAAAACCATAGACTTATAGCCTGCGAGCGTAAAACCGTAGATCTGTAGCTGTTGAGCGTAGAAAGCTCCTTAGCGTAGAAACCACGAACCTGCTTTGCGCGAAAAAATTTCCGAATTTGCTGACTGTCCGCCTTCTCTGAATAAATAGGCTGACGTAGGACCCAATCATAACCGAATATTAATTAGGGGATTTGGTTCGGGGTCCGAGGTGTCCATCCGAACTCTATATATATCCCAAGTTTCTGAGAGAAAAACTTTCCATTCGACTTCTATGATAGAAAGCTTTCGACTGTTCGAGTTCTTCTCCGTTTCTTCTTCGAGTCTTCAAAGTTTCCAGCAATGGCCTCGAAGCAAGCTTCCTCCACTAAGGGAAAGAAGGTTGATTCTTCTTCTCGTTCTTCCGCTCAAGTGAGAGCGTCTCTGGTTGGACAGGGCAAATCCCATTCTGAGCGGAGCATCCCGCCGACGAGTAGTGCACCCGGCCTGGAAGGTAGAGCTTTTGGGAAAAAGAGAATGATTGAAAATCCTTCGCACACGTTGAACGTGACCGCGCTAGGTCATCTTTTGTGCTGATAGCCTCTTCAAGGAAGATGACGCACGAAGACGTTTCATCTTTTTACGCCCACATTTCTAATGTGTCAGCGTAAAAACTCTATTTTTCCGCAGTCGAGCGTAAAAGCTTTGACCGCCGAAAACTTGGTGTATACTATTATGTAAATACCCTAATTTTTCAGAATAATTTTTAATATATTTTCCCCCAAATTTTTTGGTATTTTCGGGAAGACGAACCAAGGTAATTATGAGTTAAAGATTTTTTAAATGCAGTTTATTTCACGACCCGATTCCTTAGAATGGTATGAGGCATCCCCCGAATCGTGACCGCCGTACGGGCCTGGGGTTGCGCCCGCACAAGGCTTTAATGATTTGCATAGCAAGCACATATTCAGAGTACGCAGATAAATTGAAACACAGATTTCAAACATAAAAAAGTTCTCTTTATTGATAATGAACTTCTATTACAAACTCCTGAACGAGTCAGCTAATATGCCGATCGGCTTACAAAAGAGTTGACTCAAAATGAGATAGTAGTCCTGCACATTATATCCCTTTACTAAACTTCAAAAGATATAGACCTCCAGGCTGGAGGATAGCTTAGCCACGGAGCTGCATTTGTGTATGAAGAGTTGCAGCTTCGGACTTCAAAAGGCTTCAAGGGGCACGGTAAAGATGCACCAACAGCTGGACTGGATCGGGAAGACGACTTCGGTTCCCCGCTCGGTTTGCCTTGGTGCGGAGAACCTGTTTCAATGAGGGTCAGCATATCGAAACATGCTGGTGAAGGCGAGCTAGCCGAACTATACCAATCAATACGTTATTTTAAATAAAGCATGCATATTTGTGGATTTCTATTCTTGCCTTAGTTCATTTACAAGTAAGCAGCATATAGAATTTACTGAAAATGAACGTGCCACCGTTCGGTGGATTTTACATGCCCGTCTGAATTACCTGCACAATACTTACCATACCTTCCCTGAAACGAAGACACAAGTTAGTATGCAACAGGTTTAAATATACACGTTGGGATCACTGGCTAGGAGCCATAATGGACCGTTTAGTCTTTGAACGAGGATGGTGTGCAATGAAGCACGTGAGGCGCTGCACGCCATCCTGTTAGTACGTGAGACTATCGTGAAGTTCCGCCCGGACCGGATCGGTGCCAGTGCCCCAGCGACCGTCCGCGGAACCCGTTACCTTGTGCACAAGTTGTCCGTGATCAATCGTTCGTGGCATGTTAACGTTGATGCAGTTGAGGCACGTGAACAAGATAAGCAACATTGTATGATTCGTTTTGCATAGTCTTCCTGACAGTTTATTTCATAACAAGTATATTACATACTTAGCACAATTTATGGAATAAGATGCATTCTAAATAAACTTGAAGCATGTATAGAACATTTAAAATGAACAAGCATGCGAATTGAGTAACCGTTTCCCAGTTAAGTGACAAGCATAAATACCCAAGTCTATTCTCTTTTATCTTGGTTTCTTTTATTATTAACTTGGTATTGTTTGATCGGGGCACAAGAATGCAAGTGTTTTAGCTGTGAAGCTTGGAAGTAGGACTAGCTAATCGGGATGGTAGCCACTCACTTAGAAGTTGGAAAGAAGAAGGAAAGAGGCACTTCACGACTCCGCTCGCAAGCTGCCTACTGCTCGTTCACCTGCACACGAACAACTCGATTAATATTTCTTCCTCTCTTTCCAATTTCGGAATAGAAGTGCAAGTCAATGAACGAAAACAATGAAAACCATCAAAACCGTTCAAGGAAAACAAGCAAATCCTAAAACCAACTCAAAGCATGAAAGCAACAAGCGACATCAAAAACCGAGGCAATAAAAGATAGCAGCGGAGAGGTCCCTCCTGACTCTGCCGCTAAGCCGATCCTTGGGGCGCAGTCCAATGAATATGGGAATCGATTTCGAAGAAACAAATCCATAACGAGGACGAGTTCTTAATTCAATCTATCTCGATCGAACGATACCCTTTGTGTTTCTTAGCCGCGCTCCCCGCACCGGGGGAACGGGGCGCTACATCCTACCCAACCAATTGGAAGTTTCATCCCGAAACTTAAGAACAATGCTTACCGTTAAGGGTGATGAACAAAATAGTTTGGGCAATCACAAATTTGGTGGGTTGAGTCACCGCAAATGAGACATTGCCCGAGTTTCTTGCGGCACTTATCGGACGTGTGCCCTTGTTTCTTACAGAAATTGCACGAAGGCCCTGGGTTTGCTCGTTGTGGACCGCCGTGGTTAGGGCACTTTACAACGGTGTTTCCTCTAACGTTGCCTTGGCGTTTGTGATTGTAGGTATGCACAGCGCCAGTAGAAACGTGAGGATACTGCGGTTCGAGAGATAGCGCATGATTTATAACTTCACGCATTGTCCTGTATTGATTGTTGACTATGTGCCCATGAATGGCATGGCACAGACCGCCTTCAAACCTTCTAGCTCGACTTGCTGCATCAGGTAAATAGGCCCTAGCGAATTTTGAGAGTAGGTTGAATTCGGCGGAGTACTGCTTCACTGTCATACTGCCCTGCCTCAGTTGCACGAACTCGTTTTCCATCTGATGTTGTACTGGAGGGGGTATAAACTCCTCTTCAAACGTGGCACAAAAAGTCATCCACGAGATCGCCTCCTCTCCGTGATCAAATTGGAGAGATCGTCGATGCACGTTCCACCAATCGTGCGCGTTGAGGCGGAGCTGAAGTTGCGAGCAGGCGACGCGCTTCTCTTTGGGAACCTCTAGCAGAGCGAAGTGATCTTCAAGCTCGGCTAGCCAATCTAGAGCTACCACTGGGTCCTCAGTTCCGTTGAATGGGGTGTTGCAGACTTTCTTGAAATGGCCCAAGTTGAAGGCAGTCACGTCCCTCGGCCTTGGGATTTGAGCCGTCTCCACTTCAAGCATGGGCTGTTCCACCGGAGTCGTTGCTGTTGCGGCGGAATGGTTGGCAGCCAAAGTCTGAACGATCTATTGCAGGGTATCTACCTGCTTCTGTTGGACTGAGAATCGGGTCTCTAAATTGCTTTCGAACTTGGCTTGGCGAGCATCATCTCTTTGTCATTGCGATTCTAACATTTGCATTACCCGCTCAAGCGGAGCGACTTGAGATATACCGCGCTGGCTCTGAGGGCTTCCCGAAGTGCCTGAACTACTTTCCTGTGTTTCATTCGGTGGTTGCGCTGCAGATTGTGCTGGTACCATTCCTTCAAAAGAAGGTAAATTATATTAGAATCATAATGTATTATGGACTTATTGCATGAACGTATCTCATTTTGGCCTAGCGAGTTCAAGAGTTCGCACATGAATTTGATCGTTAAAGGAACTTTTCCAGCACGAAGTCTAAGGAACTTGAATCTGTGCTCTGATACAACTATGTCACGACCCGATTCCTTAGAATCGTATGAGGCGTCCCCCGAATCGTGACCGCCGTACGGGCCTGGGGTTGCGTCCGCACAAGACTTTAATGATTTGCATAGTAAGCACATATTCAGAGTACGCAGATAAATTAAAACACAGATTTGAAACATGAAAAAGTTTTCTTTATTGATAATGAACTTCTATTACAAACTCCTGAACGAGTCAGCTAATATGCCGAACGGCTTACAAAAGAGTTGACTCAAAATGAGATAGTAGTCCTGCACATTATATCCCTTTACTAAACTTCAAAAGATATAGACCTTCAGGCTGGAGGATAGCTTAGCCACGGAGCTGCATTTGTGTATGAAGAGTTGCAGCTTCAGACTTCAAAAGGCTTCAAGGGGCGCGGTGAAGATGCGCCAACAGCTGGATTGGATCGGGAAGACGACTTCGGCTCCTCGCTCGGTTTGCCTTGGTGCGGAGAACCTGTTTCAACAAGGGTCAGCATATCGAAACATGCTGGTGAATGCGAGCTAGCCGAACTATACCAATCAATATATTGTTTTAAATGAAGCATGCATATTTGTGGGTTTCTATTCTTGCCTTAGTTTATTTACAAGTAAGCAGCATATAGAATTTACTGAAAATGAATGTGCCACCGTTCGGTGGATTTTACCTGCCCGTCTGAATTACCTGCACAATACTTACCATGCCTTCCCTGAAATGAAGACATAAGTTAGTATGCAACAGGTTTAAATATACACGTTGGGATCACTGGCTAGGAGCCATAATGGACCGTTTAGTCTTTGAACGAGGATGGTGTGCAATGAAGCACGTGAGGCGCTGCACGCCATCCCGTTCGCACATGAGACTATCGTGAAGTTCAGCCCGGACCGGATCGGTGCCAGTGCCCCAGCGACCGTCCGCGGAACCCGTTACCTTGTGCACAAGTTGTCCGTGATCAATCGTTCGTGGCACGTTAACGTTGATGCAGTTGAGGCACGTGAACAAGATAAGCAACATTGTATGATTCGTTTTGCATAGTCTTCCTGACAGTTTATTTCATAACAAGTGTATTCCATACTTAGCACAATTTATGGAAGAAGATGCATTCTAAATAAACTTGAAGCATGTATAGAACATTTAAAATGAACAAGCATGCGAATTGAGTAACCGTTTCCCAGTTAAGTGACAAGCATAAATACCCATGTCTATTCTCTTTTATCTTGGTTTCTTTTATTATTAACTTGGTATCGTTTGATCGGGGCACAAGAATGCAAGTGTTTTAGCTGTGAAGCTTGGAAGCAGGACTAGCTAATCGGGATGGTAGCCACTCACTTAGAATTTGTAAAGAAGAAGGAAAGAGGCGCTTCACGACTCCGCTCGCAAGCCGCCTACTGCTCGTTCACCTGCACACGAACAGCTCGATTAATACTTCTTCCTCTCTTTCCAATCTCTGAATAGAAGTGCAAGTCAATGAATGAAAATAATGAAAACCATCGAAACCGTTCAAGGAAAACAAGCAAATCCCAAAACCAACTCAAAGCACGAAAGCAACAAGCGACATCGAAAACCGAGGCAATAAAAGATAGCAGGGGAGAGGTCCCTCCTGACTCTGTCGCTAAGCCGGTCCTTGGGGCGCAGTCCACTGAATATGGGAATCGATTCAGAAGAAACAAATCCATAACGAGGACGAGTTCTTAATTCAATCTATCCCGATCGAACGATACCGTTTGTATTTCTTAGCCGCGCTCCCTGCACCGGGGGAACGGGGCACTACAGTTTATTGGTGTTAAAATATTATGGAAATAATATTTTATGGTGTAAAATGGAAAACCGAACATGTGGTATTTTTCGGTGAATTTATTGGACTCCGGAGACGCGTTTAAAGCCTTAGAAACTATTGGAAGTGTAAACCGAACCAAACTTGAACCAACCCAGACCAAACCTACCGTAGCGGGTCGGATCTGGGTCAGACCCGACCCATTGAGAATCCAAACCCAAAGTTTCCTGCCGAATTTACTATAGCAGTATAAAATCCCCCTTCTTAGCATGCGTGCCCAGCCGCAACCCTAGAAATCTACCCCGCCGTCATCTCCTTGTCAGCGACAGCACCCTGACCCGTCGAACTCCGACCGCGAGGCCGCCCGAGTCAGCCCCCAACTTCCACTCCTCTTTCCAGCCTTTTCCTTCGATTCGGACTCGCCGGCGCCGACCGCTCTGGTTTGGACTCCCTTCCGGCAGCGGCTGAACAGCTCCGACCAGCATCGCGTGCCCCCCCCCAACTCCGGCGCCGTCGACCCAGCCCCGATCTGCTGCCGTCGACCCAGCCCCGATCCGCCTGTCGTTGACTCGAACCCGATGCCTCCCGAGCGCCACCCTGCTGACCCGAGTCAGAACCCTAGCTCGGACACACGAGGATGCGGGAACTCTCGACCAGGACACGAAGTTGACTCTCGGACACGTGGAATTCAGCGTTCACGGAGCCCGGTTCAGGTACCATTTTCTCTCACCTCGAAACTCCATTTTAGATTTTGTCAGTTGCAACTCGAAGAATGTGTAACCCTCTCGGTGCCTGTGCAACCCGCTCGGTGCATCGCGACCTGTGGTGATCGCAAACAGCGATCCAAAAACAGGAAAAACAACGCCCTGTTTCACCCCAGAACTGAGTGCGCCCCGCCAAACGGGACGACTTGGTCGCATGCGGTCTTTACCAAAACGTGCGAGACGTTGATACGGACGTGCGGGATTTCGCAGAAGTCGATTCGGATGTGTGTGCACACCGGAATCAACGTGTATCCGCCGACAACGTCCCGTATCCGTCCATTCTGGAGCACGCTGTAACTTTGTGTACACACGTCGGATCGAGACGAAACTTGCGCCATCGGAATCGTAGCAATATGCTGGTCCTGTGACCCAAGTTTGGTCCGATTCTGAGAATGTTGACAAAATCGCGTATCGTGGGCCCATAGGCTCTGGACAGGCGATTTTGTGATCGGCTCATCGGAATCCAATTCTGGAAGTTTCGTTGGGTTTGCATCATCATTCCAGACTTGTAGATACTGAGTTTAAGGAATTTGTAGACTTTTGACCCTGACACGCTTTTCGGTACAAAGTGGCCCACATATGGACCCCGCTTTGGCCCAAAAATGTCATTTTTGCCCTTGTGTCCAAATTAGACTTAAGGATAGGCGTTTTAAGCTATTTGATATCTTCTGAGACTGTTGGTGATATTTATTACAGCTTTTGGAGGAGTACCCACCGGATCCACTAATACAGGGACAATTATTGGTATTCAAACACCGGGTAAGTGTACCTTGCCAAATTCTGCAGTATTATTATATTTTCCTTTGCTTTATTATATTGCTATGCATGCTTAACCTAGGACCGTGTGACGTACTTAGCGTCCGATTATTATTCGGGTGCCAACACCGTACGCGGTGTTGGGTACGGTCATCTAGAGATGGATATTCGTGACACTTTGTCTTCTCGTACTTGTCTTATCAAGTACCATGTGACCCAGGACACTTGACACTATTCCGAGATATTCGTGGTGATTCTGTATAGGATACATGACTTGACAGAGATACTATATTCATAGATACATATGACTTGTTGCATTAGTGATGATCCCGCTTGACATGGACATGAGACATTATGGTCATGATATGCGAGGTTACATTGGGTGGGGAGAGACACACAGGCTATAGGCTATTTTCTATATATATCTACTACTATTGTGAGGCCGTAGACTCTCGTAGCAGAGCTAGGCACATTACGTGTTATTACCGCTACCGGCTCCCCGACACAGAGCTTGTAGTGGCTCAGCCTGAGTATTCGTGCTGCTCTCACTTGCATTTTCACATAGATGGTTACTTATTTGCCCTATTTATTTCATTATCTGCTGCACTGCATTTATTTTGGCATGAGCTTTCTTGTACCTTGCTATGTCCCCTGAGGACCTAGATCCGGATTATGTCCCCAGGATTTGAGGACGAGATCTATCTCGAGGTATATGGGAGTGGAGCAGGAGCTGATCCAGGAGCTGTACCACCATCCGACGATTGGGTGTTAGCCGAAGAATTTTCCTGAGCATCCATGTTTCATGCTCAGTATTTATTATTTATTTCAGTCATTTATTTCTGGTCTGTTGAACCATTGTATCAGATATTTATCGGGTTGTTCCCCGAAGCTTTTGGTTGAGACTAGCTGATGATTTACATTCCTTATTTATTCTGTGGATCATATTTTATATCTTGTGTGGATGAGATTAGTTATGCCATGATTGTCGTAGACTTGATTTTACAGCTTAAGTATGCCCTGATGGATCCATTAAATTGGGTTGTCCATCGGTGCGTACTGCTGGCCATTATCACGCGTTCGGTCCCTCGGTATTTTGGGACTGGGGCGTGATATGGTTTTTGTGGTGGCCCATGCAGGTCTATGACTAAATTTTTCGGTTTAAACTTAGGGACTGAACCAGCCTGCCCTAAGGACAGGATAAGTTATAGGTTCTCATCCATTATTTAAAACCATTATTGAACTCTATATCGAACTCGAAATTGTTACTTGAATTGTATCATGTTTTGATTCCTCTGAGCGTTCTTACAGTTTATCTTTTGGTTGCAGAGAAATGGATCCCAGAAACGGAGATAAGATTCCTTTGGACACGCCACACGACGGTGTGGTTACTTATATAGACGGAGTGACTCCAGGGAATGGAGGACAAGCATCGCAGAACGACCAGGCCGGTCAGCCTAATCCAAGGTTCCGGAGAGATGACATCCCACCTCCACCATAGTTCACTCCCCAGATGCCAATTTTCCCGCCAGGACAAGCCATGGACGGGCAACAGATGTTCCAGATGATGTATGCTATGATGCAAGCCCAGCAGCAGATTCAGTAAGAGGCCCATCGGCAGGAGGCCCAGTATCTGAGAACCAGCCTGGTATCCGCATTGGAGCAGGCAAATCCACCAACGAGGCGAACAGCGACGGGATCTATCACCAATTTTTGTCATCTCAAGCCTCGTATATTTTCTGGTAAAGAAGGGCCAATAGAAGTTCATGAATGGCTCACTAACATTCATCATCAGTTGGAAGCCGCTGAACTTCCGAGAGAGAAGTGGATGACTGCAGTCAGAATGTAGTTAACTGAAAATGCACATCACTGGTGGTTAGCAGAAGAAAGGAGGCTCGGACAGGACCGAGTCACATGGGTAGAGTTCTCCAGACTCTTCCAAGATATGTACATTCCAGCAGTTGCACGGTCAGAGCCCAGAGACAAGTTCAACTGCCTCATCCAAGGCAGTATGACAGTAGAAGAATACAACACAAAATTTATATGCCTAAGTCGCTTCGCTGCAACATTGATCTCGACAGAGGAAGAGAAAGCTGAAAAGTTCTTTGATGGACTAAAGTTCGAGCTCCAGAGATTGATTGGCTCGGTCGCACCCACATCTTATACCGATGTCCTTGCAGCAGCACGACGTATGGAGCGCGTCACTAGAAGGGAGTCGAATCTGAAGAGGCCAAACACATCCGCACTATCCAAGACAGCACCTGGAGATTCTGCAAAACGATTCCAGAGGAGTATACCAGAGAGAGCAGCACACAGGGCCATATCTCTTCCTACCTGTCACCACTGCGGCAAGGTAGGACACATTGAGAGAGAGTATAGGCGTAAGTTAGGACTATGCCTGCTTTGCGGATCAGACCAGCATCTATCCAGGGACTGCACTAAACATAGAGAGGGAGCACCGAGACTAGCCTTGCCTGCACCACGACCAGCTTATCCAGGAGTAGGAGCATAGCAGACAAGAGATGGAGGAGTTAGACCACCAGCTACAGGGGGCTACCAGCAGAGACCACCACTGGCACCACAGGTAGCCCTATTTTAGCAGCAGCAACAACAGCAGAGAGGTACAGCTCAGGAAAGAGGCCAGGCATTCACACTAGCTGTTGAGCAGGAAGCTACTGCAGGCGAGGTCATCGCAGGTACTATTTTAGTATCTTCATTACCAGTTATAGCATTATTTGATTCTGGAGCATCGCATTCATTTATAGCAGCTAGCTTTGTAGCCACCTATAGAGTAGCTACCGCACCCCTTCCGAAGATGAAGAAATTTCTTACGGAAGGTAAAATTATTTCGGTTAGTGACGTCTGTAGATTATGTTCTGTAGTAGTCTGTGGAAGAGAGATGCGAGCTCAATTTCTAATCTTTTCCATGCCGGATTATGATATTGTACTTGGTATGGACTGGTTAAGTCAGTATCATGGGACTCTTGATTGCCGACTTGGGCGGGTTATATTTAGACCACCTGGACATCCAGAATTTGAGTTTCTTCGAGGGGCAGTAGAGCAAGGAGCTCAGCCTACTCTTAGGGTACTATCTGTAGAAGGGGAGACAGGTTACCCAAGAGTCATATCAGAATTTGTGGATGTATTTTCTGATGATCTTCCAGGTTTACCGCCTGATCAGGAAATAGAATTCATAATAGACTTAACTCCCGGAGCAGAGCCTATCACTTCATTAGTATATCAGCTAGCACCTATGGAGTTAGTGGAGTTGAAAGAACAGGTTGACGACCTTCTGGAGAAGGGTTTCATTCGGCCCAGTGTTTCACCTTGGGGAGCACCCATATTATTTCTGCCAAAGAAGGATGGAACAGTACGGTTATGCATTGACTACAGGGCACCGAATGCTGTGACCATCAAGAACAGGTATCCCTTACCACGCATTGATGATCTATTCGATCAATTGAGTGGTGCAAGGGTATTCTCGAAGATTGACCTTCGATCCGGCTATCATCAGATCAAAGTAAGGAAGGAAGATATTCCGAAGACAGCTTTCAGGACCAAGTATGGACATTATGAGTTCTTGGTGATACCGTTTGGTTTAACCAACGCGCCAGCAGTGTTTATGAGTTTAATGAACAAAGTCTTTTATTAGTTCTTAGATAAATTTGTGGTTGTGTTCATTGACGACATTCTCATATATTCCAAGAGCCATGAAGAGCACGAGGAGCATCTCAAAATTGTGTTAGAGACCTTGAGATAGGAGAAGTTATACGCCAAACTCAGTAAGTGTGAGTTCTGTATGGACAAAGTGCCTTTCTTGGGATATATCATCTCAGAAGAAGGACTTTCAGTTGATCCGAAGAAAGTTACGGCAATAGAGAGTTGGCCTACACCCACATCAGTGGTAGAGGTGAGAAGTTTTCTCGGACTCGTGGGATATTACCGAAGGTTTGTAGAAAATTTTTCGAGGATTGTAGAACCGATGACGAAGCTGACACGTAAAGACCAGGAGTTTATATGGATAGAAGACTGCCAGAAGGCCTTCGAAGAATTGAAGAGAAGATTAACAATAGCACCTGTCTTGACTTTTCCTTCAGGGTCAGGAGGTTTGTTGTTTACAGTGATGCATCGGGTAGTGGACTGGGATATGTTTTAATGCAACATGGCAAAGTTATTGCTTATGCATCAAGACAGTTAAAGGTCTATGAGAAGAACTATCCAACACACGATCTGGAGTTAGCAGCAGTTATATTAGCATTGAAGATTTGGAGGCACTACCTTTATGGGGAGAAAGTAGACATCTTTACAGATCACAAAAGTTTGAAGTATGTATATACTCAGAAGGAGCTTAACATGAGGCAGAGGCGTTGGCTTGAATTGATGGTAGATTTTGACATAGATCTGCAGTATCATCCGGAAAAGGCGAATGTTGTAGCATACGCACTGAGCAGGAAGCCTACGGCTTATTTCTTGACGATGCAGCCTGAGTTATTGAGAGATCTACAGGAGCTTCAGATAGAGGTTGTTCTACCAGGGCAGAATGGCTTGCTGGCTAATATTGAAGTTAAGTCATCCCTCGTGGAGAAGATTAAAGAGGCATTGCCTACCAATGCTAGATTTAGAAGACTCAAAGAGAGGACAGAAGCAGGCATGCAGACAGGACTTCGCATACACGAAGACGGAATATTGAGATTTGGAAATTGCCTGTATGTTCCAAATAGAGAATTGAGACATGAGTTAATGACTGAAGCACATAGCTCTATTTACTCTGTTCACCCAGGAGGAACCAAGATGTACCGAGACTTGAGACAGTATTATTGGTGGCATGGAATGAAAAGAGAGGTTGCAAGATTTGTGGCCAAATGCTTAGTCTACCTGCAAGTAAAGGCCGAGCATCAGAGGACTGCAGGTATGCTACAGCCACTTCCTATACCAGAATGGAAGTGGGAGCATATCACGATGGATTTTGTCACAGGATTTTCGAGGAGCCCCAGCAGAAGAGACGCAGTATGGGTTATAGTGGATAGACTCACTAAAACGGCATATTTCTTGCCATTTAGAGTTGGACAGTCCATAGAGGTACTAGCCGACATGTATATGCGACAAATCATCAAATTACGTAGAGTGTCAGTTAGTATTGTATTGGATCGAGATTCGAGATTTACATCTCATTTCTGGAGAAGCATGCAAGAGAGTCTGGGCACCAGACTGAAATTTAGCACGGCTTACCACCCACAGACAGATGGCCAATCGGAGCGCACAATTCAGATCTTTGAGGATATGTTGCGATCATGTATGCTAGACTTTGGAGGATCTTGGGAAGATCATTTGCACTTAGTGGAGTTCTCCTACAATAACAGTTATCAGGCCAGCATTCAAATGGCACTATTCAAAGCTTTATACGAAAGGAAGTGCAGGTCGCCTATATGTTAGAGTGACGTTGGTGAACATCAAATATTGGGTCCAGAATTGGTAACGCAGATAGTAGAAAAGGTGAAACAGATTCAGAATCATCTACGAGCAGCTCAGGACAGACAAAAGCATTAGGCAGATACACACAGGCGTCCCCTAGAGTTTAAAGAAGAAGTGCATGTGTTCTTGAGGATTTTGTCCACTCGAGGTACTATTAGATTCGAGAGCAGAGGCAAGTTGAGCCCAAGGTATATTGGGCCATTTGATATCCTAGAGCGCATTGGTGAGGTGGCTTATCGTCTTGCATTACCACCATCCTTAGAGGGAGTGCATGACGTATTCCACGTCTCACAGCTGCGGAGGTACGTGACCGACCCCAGTCACGTCGTCGATCATTCAGAGATCGCAGTGGGCCCAAGCTTGAGATATGAAGAACAACCAGTTGGCATCCTCGACGTCAGTGAGAAGACATTGCGGGGACAGACAATCAGACTAGTTCATGTAGCATGGAAACATCATTCTCTTGGAGAATCGACTTGGGAACGAGAAGATAGTATGCGCCAGCGTTACCCCCATTTGTTCGAGGAGGCAGTTAGTACCTGAGCAACCTTGTATTTTATAGTTCTTCCTTTAGTAGCTTATTTTTTGATTGCGAGGAAGCAATCCTCTTAAGGGGGTAGATTGTAAATACCCTAATTTTTTAGAATAATTTTTAATATATTTTTCCCCAAATTTTTCGGTATTTTCGGGAAGACGAACCAAGGTAATTATGAGTTAAAGATTTTTTAAATATAGTATATTAGTGTAAAAATATTATGGAAATAATATTTTATGGTGTAAAATGGAAAACCGGACATGTGGTATTTTTCGGTGAATTTATTGGACTCCGGAGACGCGTTTAAAGCCTTAGAAACTATTAGAAGTGTAAACCGAACCAAACTTGAACCAACCCAGACCAAACCCACCGTAGCGGGTCAGATCCGGGTCAGACCTGACCCGTTGAGAACCTAAACCCAAAGTTCCCTGCTGAATTTACTGTAGCAGTATAAAATCCCCCTTCTTGGCATGCGTGCCCAGCCGCAACCCTAGAAATCCACCCTGCCGTCATCTTATTGTCAGCGACAGCACCCTGACCCGTCGAACTCCGACCGCGAGGCCGCCCGAGTCAGCCCCCAACTTCCACACCTCTTTTCAGCCTTTCCCCTCGACTCGGACTCGCCGGCGCCGACCGCTCCAGTCTGGACTCCCTCCCCGCAGCGGCTGAACAGCCCCGACCAGCATCGCGTGCCCCCCCAACTCCGGCCCCGTCGACCCAACCCCGATCCCTGCCGTCGACCCAGCCCCGATCCGCCTGTCGTCGACCCGAACCCGACGCCTCTCGAGCGCCACCCCACTGACCCGAGTCAGAACCCTAGCTCGGACTCACGAGGACGCGGGAACTCTCGACCAGGACACGAAGTTGACTCTCGGACACATGGAATTCAGCGTTCACGGAGCCCGGTTCAGGTACCATTTTCTCTCACCTCGAAACTCCGTTTTAGATTTCGTCAGTTGCAACTCGAAGACTGTGTAACCCTCTCGGTGCCCGTGCAAACCGCTCGGTGTATCGCGACCTGTGGTGATCGCAAACTGCGATCCAAAAACAGAAAAAACAACACGGGACGACTTGGTCGCACGCGGCCTTTACCGAAACGTGTGCGACTTTGATACGGACGTGCAGGATTTCGCAGAAGTCGATTCGGATGTGTGTGCACACCGGAATCAACGTGTATCCGCCGACAACGCCCCGTATCCGTCCATTATGGAACACGCTGTAACTTTGTATACACACGTCGGATCGAGACGAAACTTGCGCCATCGGACTCGTAGCAATACGCTGGTCCTGTGACCCAAGTTTGGTCCGATTATGAGAACGTTGACAAAATTGCTTATCGTGGGTCCCACAGGCTCCACTTGACGGGCGATTTTGTGATTGGCTAATTGAAATCCAATTCTAGAAGTTCCGTTGGGTTTGCATCATCGTTCCTGACTTGTAGACACTGAGTTTGAGGAATTTAGATACCTTTGACCCTGACATGCTTTTCGGTGCAAAGTGGCCCACATATGGACCCCGCTTTGGCCCAAAAATGTCATTTTTGTCCTTGTGTCCAAATTGGACTTAAGGACAGGCGTTTCTAGCTATTTGATATCTTTTGAGACTGTTGGTGATATTTATTACAGCTTTTGAAGGAGTACCCACCGGATCCACTGATACAGGGATAACTGTTGGTATTCAAACACCAGGCAAGTGTACCTTGCCAAACTCTACAGTATTGTTATATTTTCCTTGCTTTATTATATTGCTGTGCATGCTTAACCTAGGACCGTGTGACGTACTTAGCATCCGATTATTAGTAGGGTGCCAACGCCGTACGCGGTGTTGGGTACGGTCATCTATAGATGGATATTCGTGACACTTTATCTTCTCGTACTTGTCTTATCAAGTACCATGTGACCCAGGACACTTGACACCATTCATGAGACAGGATCTTCTTAGATATTCGTGGTAATTCTGTATAGGATACAGGACTTGACAGAGATACTATATTCATAGATACATATGACTTGTTGCATTAGTGATGATCCCGCTTGACATGGACATGAGACGTTATGGTCATGATATGCGTGGTTACATTTGGTGGGGAGGGACACACAGGCTACAGGCTATTTTCTATATATATCTACTACTATTGTGAGGCCGTAGACTCTCGTATCAGAGCTAGGCACATTATGTGTTATTACCGCTACCGGCTCCCCGACACAGAGCTTGTAGTGCCTCAGCCTGAGTACTCGTGCTGCTCTCACTTGCATTTTCACATAGATGGTTACTTATTTGCCCTATTTATTTCATTATCTGCTGCACTGTATTTATTTTGGCATGAGCTTTCTTGTACCTTGCTATGTCCCCTGAGGACCTGGATCCGGATTATGTCCCCAGGATTTGAGGACGAGATCTATCCCGAGGTATACGGGACCGGAGCAGGAGCTGATCCAGGAGCTGTACCGCCATCCGAGGACGAGGTGTTAGCCGAAGACTTTTCCTCAGCATCCATGTTTCATGCTCAGTATTTATTATTTATTTTTGGTCTGTTGAACCATTGTATGAGATATTTATCGGGTTGTTCCCCGAAGCTTTTGGTTGAGAATAGCCGATGATTTACATTCCTTATTTATTCTGTGGATCATATTTTATATCTTGTGTGGATGAGATTAGTTGTGCCATGATTATCGTAGACTTGATTTTACAGCTTAAGTATGCCCTGATGGATCCATTAAATTGGGTTGTCCATCGGTGCGTACTGCTGGCCATTATCACGCGTCCGGTCCCTCGGTATTTTGGGACTGGGGAGTGACATATTAAAATTTGAGTTTTATGCTTGTGGATGAGAGTTCTGGCATAATAACTCAATTTAATCAGTCCAGCGTAGATCACGGACCGTATACTGGCAATCTTGAATTTTACGTTTAGGAAATAGATTCTATCGTAAAAGCTCAAGTTTTACAATCTCGGCGTAGAGCACGGACTGTTGATTTTTTTGCGGATGCTGTAAGTCCTGTAATGTCTAGTTATAGGAACTTACGTATTTCTCTTGTACTTTTGCAGTCAACTTGCATGAGTCTCCGCTAGCTGAGGTGATGGGCTCTGCCGCCGGGATGCTGCATTCCAACTATCTGGAGGATCTGTCGCACGTGACATTTCCTATCTCCGGGCCCCAGTATTCCGAAGGAAGGGCAATTCTGATATCGGCTCAGGGCGAGCGAACGCTGCTAAACTTGATCGACGGGAAGCCCCTAACGTACGTAGACGGGGAGCAATACCTGAAGCCGGCTTTCCTCTTCGGGGACATGATTGACAAGCAGTCCCAAACAAAGCCTAAGAGAGAACTCTGGGTTTTCCCTGCCGAGGGTTTGGTCTTGTACCTGCCCAATATGCCGAGAGACTACCCCATCTCGGCTTTCTTCCATGCTACGCATCCCAGGAGGATATCGTGTACGCTGACCCCCAATCTTTACGGCAAGCTAGGAAAGATCTTTTATCTGAGAGGAGCTGACCAGGGGTCGTTTGTCAGCCGCCCTTCTGGCTCTGTGACGCTTCTCAAGGGGATGTACCCGGGCAGTGTCCCGAGTGAAGACAGTTTAGTGATCCAGCCGGTCCAGTTATCGACTTTCTGTAATAATTTTATGGGGTGCGGGGGATTATATCCTAAGGTGAACCCTCGGTGCGGTGGGTGGATCACCTCTTCAAACCTTCGATGGGCTCGCTTAGTTAATTGGGTCTTGAAGCATTTTTAGACCGAGTTAGAGAATATCGGTCTGTTTGCAGCTGTGAGTGCTACCAGTATTGGGTTATCTCCTAACCCTAACCTGTTTCTGGCACTGATGGAGCGATATATTTTGCTCACCGAGACTTTTGCCACTCCACTGGGGGAGTTGGTATTGGCCCTCCATGAGATGGCTGAGATCTCGAGACTGCCGATGGGAGATACTCCATATGAAGAGTATGTTCCCATGAACCGGGAGCTGGGGGATTCAGATCCTCGGGTAGTGAAAGTGTATCAGAAGCTGATGTGCCACTACCTCGCTTGCACCACTTTTTATGATGAGCCCTCAGATTTGGCTCACATCAGCAAATGGACGTCCTACCTCTTCTTTTATCGGTCCAGGACTGCTAAGCCGGAGAAGCTATTGGAGGGCAAGGATCTGCCTGTAAATCTCCTGAGTGCGCTTAATGCTTAGGTAGTTGACGATCTTATGGTGGATGCTGGTGCTCCGGACCGGTTCCTCGACGAAGGGATGGGAAAGTATCCTGAAGGCAGTAAGGCCTATAGTTATTTAAGGCGCTATCGCAGGCCTCTGTCCAGGGAGGCTAAACTGGCTGGCTTCCTCTCTATTTGGCTGTGCCAAGTAGTAGTGCCTGGCGTCGCATCTGCGGACCGCATTCACCGCAATACGCTATGGCCTGCAGTGCGTCTGGTGTTCGGGGCAAGACTGGGCTTGCTCCCTGCCATGGTGTGCCGTATACAAGCTGGCCTGAGGGCCATGACTGATGGGCTTCTCGTCGATAAATTCGGCGTGATAGCTTCCCCAGGGTAGAATTACCATACCTGTATTTGATGGGATGGTTAATTCTCCACAACCCCCGGGTGATGTCTCCCGGTTTCGATAGTAGTTTGGGGGGTAGTTTCTTGTTGAACTACCAGAAGTTTTCCTAGAATGTGAACACAGTTATAGACTGTCGGCGGGCGCTAGGCTTCTGTCACAGTTGAAAGCTTTTCTCCATCATCCCTTCTGTACATCACAATCAATCGGGGATTAGGCTCGAGGATTCGGGTAGAGAGAAGACCATTCTTTCTCCCGAAGTTTTTAATTGGTTGGTCTGTATCAGACCATCCCATCTGCTATACAGAAGCGAAGATCATTGCTTCTTGGAGCCCTACTTGCCCAGTCTGTTTGCCCGGCAGTTTGGGTATGATCAGTTGCACGTGGGCAACACCGTCACCAGCTTCAGGTCCAGAGGTGGACTAATTTATGGAGCGAGGGGATGACGATATTTTATCATGGGTTGTACTAGGGCAATATTTACTGTGCCCGTCATTACACTCTCCACGGAGCTGCACATCCTGCATTCATATGCCCAGTTCTATGTGGCAACGAACACCTTCTATCGCGATTTTGATATACATGGAAGCTTTAGGGTGCCCTCTTCCAATCCTAGGGGAAGAGTTGAAGTCCTCTCAATTTCTTCCAACGAGGGTGAGGAGTCCGTTACCCCGGATGAGCCTCTGGTGTCGGACCCTAGGGGTGAAGTACCTCCGCCTGCAGGGGCTTTGGTAGTTCCTGGGAAGCAAAGGGCTCCGGCTCCCAAGGAGACTTTCCCTCGTAAGAGGAAGAAGAAGATGGTAAATCGTCCTCTCCGGATTCCTGGCAGTGAGGCTCCTGGAGGTGAGCTTGCATCTCCCCGTGTTGGGGACGATGCTTTGATTGGAGGTTCCTCGCCTTTTAGAGAGGAACCTTCTACAGTTCCGGCTGGTGGTGCCGAAGAATCTCAGCTGGACGCTGGTGTCGCTGCTATTGCTTCAGGTAGTGGAGCGAGGTCGCCTTCGGGGCTGAGTATAATAAAGTTTCGTATACCTCTAGCCGGATCGACATCGGGAGGGACTTCTGCCGCACCTGCGAGGGCACCTAGCGCGATTCCAGCCGATGAGCCTCGGTTGGATTTTGAGGAGGACTTGGAAGACTATTTGTCAGCTTCTGTTAGCAGACCCCTTTTCCCAGGTATGATAGCTTGTCTAGCATCATTAAGAAATAATTTAGCTGTACAGGCTGCGGATGCGACATATATGCCGTCGGCTATGGGTAAATGTCATCTTTTATGCCTCTTCTTTAGGGAAATTAATATTATGTTGATATTAACTTCCTTTTGCCTTCTCTTCAGGGGAAGATCTATTCGGGGAGGGTGACGTAGATATGCCCTTCGGCTCTGTGTCAGGTCCTGGCGGCGACACAGAGGTACCCAATTTTGAAGAGGAGACATCTTCGGGTGCTGGCTTGCCTGTCGAGGAGACTCCGATATCTCAAGAGGAGGACGAGCCTGTCATTGCGACAGTGCCTCTTCTGAGCATGCCGGTCACTTCGTCTGGTGTTGGCAATTCTTCTTTCGTCGCACCTCCTGTTGAGGCGACGGTCGTGGCGACATCGTATGTGGTTATTCCTGGAGGGGAAGTCACCACGATCGCAGACACTCCCCGCGTTCATGCGGACCTAGTTGCGCTGACCGAGCAGTACACCGGTATCTTCTACACCACTTTAAGAACGCTAATGTCAATGGTATTGGCGAAGAAGCTGGACTTTGCGTCGCTGAAGAGATCCTCTCGGTTCTCGATAGAGGCGATCAGGGAATTCGATAATACCGGGGTAGCTGACGCGCTGGAGGCGATGGTTAATGGTTTGGAGCAACCCATTAACGAATACCTGCAGCTAGCTCGAGGCAATATTGAAGCTCTAGTCCAGGCCAGATACGACTCCTTGACTACGCATCTCGTTGAAAAGAAGGAAGGTCTGAATAAATTCATCGAGACTAACCAGCAGGAGATGGACAAAGGAAAAGTCATTTTGGAGGAGACTATCGCCCTTCAAATGAAGTGCCAGGCCGAGCATGACGGCAATGTAGCGAGGGTCCGCAAACTGGAGACAAAGCTTGCTCAGGCAAAGGAGTGGACTTCTCAGTCGTCGGAAGGTCTAGATGTTGTGAATGGCCGACTGGTCGCAGCACAACAGAACTTGGCGAGTGCAGGAGTCGCCCGTGTCAGTTTCCTTCGGGCTAGAGCCAAATTGTCCCTCTTGCTAGATGACGAGGCACGGTTGGAGCGGGTCCGCGCTGATGTCTTGGATTCCAGGGCTGAGAGGATGGCCGTACTGGCGTAGCAGCTTCGCGACCTGACCGCTCCCCCTTCATGATGTACTTTTGCTTTTGCTTTTCAATGTACTTTCTCTCTTTTTTGGGAATAATAAAGAGGCTTTTCATCTGACTTTGTGGACCCATCATTTCGGAATATAAATGACAGGTTTGGGTGAAAGTGATATCAGAGGTAGTATGGACGTGAAATACTTTTGATAAACTTTAGCAGAGCATATCTATTCAGAGGTCATATGGACATGATAGAATATCATCCAACTAGTTTTATTTTGGAAGTAGTTTTGTCAGAATGAGGTCTTCACCATATTCCACTTGATCAGAGAAGGTTTAAGCATAGTACCTTTTCAGGAATTTGCCATTGATAGGAGCCATTAGTAGGTTTCCATTAGGCTGGGCTAACCTGTAAGCGCCGTTTGAGAACGTTGTCTCGATCACGTAAGGGCCTTCCCATTTGGGCTGGAATTTGCCTTTACTCCTGTGAGTAAGAATCATCGGCCTTCTTACAGCCAAAACTAGCTCGCCGACTTTGAACACTCTTTTCTTTGCTTTTTGATTAAAAGTTCTGGAAATGCGTGCTTGGTAGAGCGCGATGCGCTGCTGAGCTTGGAGGCATTTCTCGTCTAATCCTTCTAGCTCTTGAAGCCTTAACAGGTCATTCTTTTCTTGAGTTAACTCGTTAGCCACGGCTATCCTGAGTGACATAATTTGAATCTTGATGGGGAGAACTACTTCACTCCCGTAGACCAATGAGAATGGCGTGCAACCTGTCGGTGCTCGTACCGTGGTGCGGTATGCCCAGAGACATTCTCCCAGCTTCTTATTCCAATCTCTCTTGTTCGAAGAAACGAACTTCTTCAAGAGTTTGATAATGGTTTTGTTGAAGGCTTCTGCCAACCCATTAGCAGTTGGATAGTATGCCGTGGAGGCCATATTTTGTATCCAATTTTTATCGTAAAACTGGTAAAATGCTTGGCTGATGAACTGAGGCCCATTGTCATGGATTATCCTTCGGGGAACCCCAAAGCGATAAATAACGTGATGCTTGATGAAGCTGGTCATATTAGATGTCTTCACCTCAGCAAGAGGGATCGCCTCTGCCCATTTGGAGAAGTAATCCGTGATGGCCAGTATGAATCGGTGACCTCTGAAAGAAGACGGGTGAATAGGACCGATGATATCCATACCCCATGCTTTGAAAGGCCAGGATGCAACCATAGGATGTAGATGTTCGGACAGTTGATGTATGAAGTCTGCATGAATCTGACAGGCTCTGCATCGTTTGGCATACTGGATTGCGTCTGCGATCATAGTGGGCCAGTAATAGCCTATTCTCCTGATACGATCCTGTAGCTTAGGACTGGGTTGATGCGCCCCGCACACGCCATCATGAGCTTCACGGATAATCCGCTGTGCTTCATCACCAGAGAGATCGTAATAATAGCCCATCATAAGATCGGCGATATAGGCATTGTGACGATGCGTCGAAGTAGAAGCGTAATGATCATCTTTTGACAAATATTGCTTCTTTAGGGTCCTCCGGCAAGATTCCGTATGCTACAAAATCTATAAAGGGACTTCTCCAGTCTCTCCTGGGCGGATCTGGGTCCACCGTGTAGCTACGTTCTATGTGAAAGTTATTTTTCATACAGAATAAATCTCTGTTAAGAAAGATTACCGGATTATGCCTTCTTATAGGAGTAGCTAAATCTGCAGCTAGACTTGCTAGGGCATCAGCTTCTAGATTCTGAGATCGAGGTACATGCTCAAGGAAGAATCCCTTGAATGTCATGGCTATCTCGACCGTTGCTCGGCGATAGGGGATGAGGTCGGGATTCCGGACTTCATATATTCCTCTGACTTGATTGACGATCAGCAGAGAATCACCGAAGGCTTCCAGAGATTCGACCCCCAGCTCTTTAGCGACTTAGAGCCTGATTAGTAGAGCGTTGTATTCCGCCACATTGTTAGAACAGGGCTCGCTAAGATAATATGCTCGGTAGATAACGAGTTTATCAGGAGTGACTAGGACGATCCCTACTCATGAAACCACGTTTCACCTGGGACCAGTCCAGGAGGCGCCATCGAAGAACAGTTGCCATGCATCGCTTGCCATTGCGGAATTACACTCTACAACTTCGTCGGGAATGTCCTCGTATAGTTTAGAGGCCTCCGGGATCGGATGAGCAGCTAGAAAGTCAGCCAATGCTTGGCCTTTGACGGACTTCTAAGGGACGTACACCATGTCATATGGTGTTAATAACATCGCCCTAGTCGCGAGTCGGAAATTAAGAACACTTGGCTTGTTCATTAGTACCTGCAGAGGATTGATCCTGGAGATGATGTGAATGGTTTGGCCCGTGACATAGTGTCGCATTTTCTGGATAGCGAACATCAGGGCCAAGCATTCTTTCTCTACTGGGTTGTACCGGTGTTCGGCTCCGACCATCATCCTGCTGAGGTAGTAGATAGCCTGCTCGTGGCCCATATCATTTTTTTGTGCGAGAAGAGCTCCTAGGGAATGATCCATTGATCGGACGTACAGCACGAACGGTCTTTCTATGACAGGAGGTACCAGAACTGGCGGACTAGTGAGGTAGCGCTTGATATCCCCGAACACTTGCTGACAGGCTTCATCCCACACGAAGGATTCACCTTTCTTCATGAGACGAGAAAATGGCTGGCATCTCCCGGAGAGGTTGGATATGAATCTTCGGATATAAGCCAGACGACCTTGAAATCCCCTGAGTCCCTCAGATTATGGGGCAGTCGTATTTCTAAGATGGCCTTGACTTTATTAGGGTCCACTTGAATGCCTTTGGCGGTGATGACAAATCCTAGAAATTTGCCACTAGATACCCCCAGAAAGGACTTTGTAGGGTTCATTTTGAGTTGATGTTGGCGCATCAATTCAAATACTGTCTTCAAGTCTTGGATGTGATTATCCCTGAGGCGGCTTTTGACAGCTATATCATCCATATAACACTCCACTGTCTTGCGTAAATGCTTATGGAATATATTGCTCATAGCCCGTTGGTACGTAGCCCCCTCATTCTTTAATCCGAAGGGCATGACCGTATAGCAATATACCCCCAGTGGTGTCCGAAAGGCAGTATGCTTCTCGTCTTCAGGATGCATCTTGATCTGATTGTATCCCGAAAATCTGTCCATGAAAGACATACGTTCAAAACCGCATGTATTGTCAATCATGACGTTTGTGATGGGAAGAGGGAACTCATCATTGGGGCAGGCTGCGTTCAGATCTCGGTAATCGATGCAGATACGTACTTTCCTATTCTTCTTCATGACCGGGATAACATTGGCGACCCAGTCGGGATGTTGTTCCTCACGGATGAAGCCGCAGGCTATCAACTTCTTGACTTCAGCTTCAATGGCGTCCCTCATGTCTGGGCGGAACCGGCGTTGGTGCTGCTTCACAGGCTTCGAATCGGGCATTACGTTGAGTTTATGAGTTGCCACCTTTGGATCAAGACCTGGCATATCCTCATAATTCCACACAAAGACGTCGATATATTCTTTTATCAGCTGGATAATTTCTTCCACACAGGCTTCGAATCGGACTGTTACTGATAAATATCGGCTTTGGTGAAAGTTCATCCCCTACGTCAATCTGGATAACTTCATCTTTAGTGGGAGGTTCTCTCTTCTCAAAGCGGAACTCCCATTGTGTATCCATCTGCTGAGCCTAAGCGTCATTCTCAAACAGTTCAGATTCTTGTTCGTCTGATTCGAAGGAATCTGTCATTACCATATTTGCCGATAATGTTTGCTCGAGAGTATGAGATAAGTTGGAGGGTGACGAGCTATCTTGAAAAGGGGAAAAGATATCCTCATCTGACCTGGAAGTCGCAAGGGAGGTGGCATACCCTAACCCGAGACGGGTTTGTTGATAGTGGGGATTACCGAGCAGCGGTATTCGTCTGCCTTTCCCGTAGTTGAGACCTGGTTCCATCTTCAAGTTGTAACCCATACTTTGTATGATCTTCAAGGCTTGTGGGCTATACCTGTGAACTTGCATTTTACCAGAGTCGTCATTAAGGAATCCTCTTGTATAGTCTGTTCGTTGCGCATGTGGCCGAAGACTATGGAACGCTGGCCGTTTGCAGGCAGGTGGAACAATGAAGATGAAATCTTTGTGTGGTCCATATGTCGTGGTGATATTGGATGATGACGCCACTTCCCATATGTACGGATGATAGGAATCTATAGCTGCCAAGAATTTATGTGCTATAGGCTCTATATCGTCCTGGGAAGATGATTCCTGATTTGGAATCCGAGCGTCAATATACTAGAAGAGAGATCCTTTATTATTATCAGAAACCGCGTTCCTGGTTGCATTTACATTACTCGGCTGCTTGTTGCGTTGAAGGTTGATGATTAAGGACGGAGGCTTCTGGTTCAGAGTGATCACTAGAGGATCATCCCCTTTCCCTGACTTGGTCTTGTTCAGGTGGATAGCCATAGGCTCTGTGGCTTTTGGACGGGTAGTCCGTCCTTTCACCTTGATTGACAGAGGTTGCTTGGCAGAAGGCTCTTCAGGCTCCCGATGGGATTCTTTCTCTGCTTGGGCTGACACCTTTTTTGTGTAGTCTTGAGAGTATAACACGGCGTCGGAGTAGTAGGATTCTACTCCTTTAAACGGGTTTAGGTCAGCAACCTCTGTTTGTACTGTCCCTTGGGCGTCTACATATTTGAAGCATTGATGTAGAGTCGAAGAAACGATGTTGTGGTTGTGGATCCATGGTCTTCCCAGCAGGATGTTGTAGGACACCTCTGAATCGATGCCGTAGCATGTAGCCACCGATCTGAGGTTGCCAATCTGGATCCTCAGACGAATTTTTCCCAACGGCTTACTTCTTCCGACGTTGAAACCCACGATAGTAGTGGTGGTGTAAGCCAGTTCGCTGGTAGGAATCCTCAGCGGTCTAAGCAGACTATGAGGAATGATGCTGATTGAGGATCCCGGATCTATGTGAATCCGGTCGACCTCCATGGAACCGACATACCCGGTGTGGTAGAGGGATCTGTCATGCCTGTTATGTTTTAACAACATGTCGTCTTGAGTGAAAGTGATGTTTGGGACTACCTCCATCACACTGTGGCATCGAGGACATATCGCAGGTTCTTCATCGGGGGACTTGAGTTGGGTCAAGTATGTATCCGCCTGCATCAATGCTTCAATCAGGGCTAGACGAGTGTCTTGGGAGAGCCTGAGTAGCTCGAAGATGGACAACCTGGCCGGTGTATTAGCCAGTTGGGCCAGGATGTCGAAGTTGTACGGTTTCTCTAAACCTTTGTTTTGAATATTTTTCACAGGCTTATCGAAGCGCACTTCTTTTTGCTTCCCCTTGTCCGCCGAAGTTGGTCTCGAAGGACCGGCCTCTGGTACTGCGGGCTCTGGTTCTGAAGGCTTGGCAGCTGAAGCGTCTGCATGTGCATCTTCCTGACTTGCTCCGTAGTCCTTGAGGTAAGCCTTCCCTGAATGGGTTGCTGTGGCCAAAACCTCGTCTTCGTCTGATGTCAAAAAAGTTACAACCATATGGCATGGCTTGCATTTGGACTTCTTCCTGGACTTAGCCTTAGTAGCATTAGTCTCTTTTTCGAGCTCCGACACCAAGTCTGGGTGAACCCACATAATCTCTCCTCTCTGGGTAGTTAGGGGTAACAGGTCATGATTTTGACCCCTAGCCGGAGGAAGATTAACGATGTTCATCGTTGTCCGGGAAATAGGTGTAACACCATCTGGTACTTCTTGGGGAGGCAGATTGCCAAATTGTAGAGAGATCATGTTGGCCGTGACCGTCTTCTCGCTATTGCGCAAAGTGATGGCTTTAGCATCGATCAGCTCTTGGATCTTCCTTTTCAGTATGTAACACGCCTTTGTTGGGTGGTGTACGTATCTGTGGAAGATGCAGTACTTGGGGTTGTTGGCACTGCCGACTTTATTAGGCCGCTTTACCTCAGGGAGGGTAATCTTGCCACTTTTGACGAGACACTCGAATATACTCGGAATATCGTCGTCGTCGAAAGAGTATCCTTCGACGGGCCTGGAAGTCCCAGGTTTTGTCTGCATGGTTGCCGCGGTCTTCTATCTGGACGTATTGATCGCCAGAGCTTCTTTTCCTTTAGAACTACGAGGATGGTCGCCGTTGGGGGATGACCTCTTGCCTCTGTAAGAGGTAGAGATCATGATGCCATTGTCACGCGCCTTGCGACAGTTGTCCTCGGCGGCTACAGCTGAGATGATGAACGAGGGCCAATCAGGGAACTGATATGGTCCTGTGAACACCGAGATCACGGGAAGAAGGTTCTTCCTGCAAATGTCCACCAATGCTGAGTCTGGAACTCCTGGAGGCATCTGTAAAGTGGCCTGATGAAAACGTTCGACGAAGGTGCGAACGTCCTCTTTTTCCCTCTGCTTTACTTCGATGAGAGAGGACATAGACATGTCCACTCCTCCCTCGTAGAATCGTGTGAAGAATAAAGCCTTTAAGTCTTCGAAGGAAGTAATGCAGTTGTTCGCCAGGCTGCGGTACCACTGGTAAGCTACTCCTGAGAGATAGCCCTTGAACACCCGGGTGAGGAGGGCGTCATTCCCTTGTAGCAACACCGTCATCATACTTAAATAGTTCATGTACTGACTTGGTGATGTTTTTCCCTCGAACAGGGCCATGGTCTAAGGTTTGTACCTCGGAAGAAAAGGGACCTCCTCCCAGATAGCTGGGTATGGCTGGTTGATTCCCAATTTCTTGAGCTGATCTTTGTGCTTCAAGGCATCAAATTGGGCTTTCAACTCCCGTACTGCTTGCATCAAATTTTCAACTGGTAGTGAGACCACGAAATGGTGCAGAGTCGGTTGTATCGTGACTCCCGTACGAGGTAGTACATTCTCTGAGTGAGGAAGTGAAGGACCAGCTGACTCTTGATCTAGGGCAGGCTCTTGGATCGTGTTGGATGGTGGTAGGTCCACCCTCACACGTATCTGAGTAGGCGGGACCGATGTTTGAGCCATAGCAGCCGCCTGTTGAGTTAGCATCATTTGGTGCATGTTCTCCATCATGGATTGCATTTGTTTCAGAGATGTCTCTAGTATAGTAATGTGTTTCTCAGCGTTCCCTGATGGCGAGGCTTCCTTGTGTTTATCTCCAATGGCATAAACTCCCATCTCCCTGGGCGTCATTGAAAGATGAGTATAGGTCGCTGCAGAAGTTGACTCTATACTCTCAGTATCTAATTCGGGAGACTGGCGACCCCTAGCATCAGAATCAGAAAAGCAAGAAGTCAGTTGTCGTGACCTTGAATGAGTGTTCTGGAATACCCCAGCTTCGGTATCCCTAAGGAGCATATTGAATTTCCTTCAGCTCGGAGTTCTAGAGGACGGACGTCTTGAGCCTGAGCGATGCATGCGTGGGCTCTTCTTCTAGGAAAGATGGAGAGTAGCTCAGCCGGTCAAAAATTGACCATTTTGCTTTAGAACAGCAATAATTAATTACAATCCTGTGACTATTACAACAGTGCTCGCTAGGAGGCGTAATAGCCACGCTGGAAGATCCCCTCTCCTTGCATTTCTGGATTAGATACTTGTGCAGGTCAGGAGGAGTTGCATAAGAAGAAGATGATGGCTTGTTCCTTCTGCTCCCATTGGTGGGCATGCGGATAATGGGAACCATGGTCTTCCCTGTGCCACCCGTATACAACAGGTTAGCCATCTGGGTGGCGGATAATCCCCGAGGAGGGTGTCTTTCCGCAACTGGAGCCTTCTTTATGCTTAGGGGCTTCACCTGGCGTAATTTGGAGCTTCGCTCTGGTTGGCGTAAAGCTGAGGATGTCCTCAGGCGGCCATCAGCTTCTCGCATAATTCGAAGGGTGGGCAGATTGTTCCCTTGCTGGCGTAAATGTCGAGAAGTTGAGTAGTCCGCCATTTGCTTTCCCTTGCGGAGATCACAGGGATCATCTGGTTCTCCGTAGAGGTCAGATGTTGTTTTACGCGCGGAGTGTATCTTGTACTTCTGATTTGGCGCTGAGACTTTATCAAAAGTTTTGTCTATTTCGCCAGGGCCGGGAGACTGAATTTTATGCGCGGAGCACGGAGTATACTTCTGGGTTAGCGCTGAGGCATTGCCAGAAGTTTTGTCAATTCTGTTAGAGATAGGCGACTGAATTTTACGCACAGGGCACGGAGGGAGCAATGCTACAACCTCATTGGTCGAAGTGATCGAAGAGATCGGAGAATCCACAGGAATGGTAGAGGATGTCTTGGGCATCTAGACCTTACGCAGCTTCCTGTTGTTTTGGACAGAGAGAGTGTGAGAGCTACCCCTTGTTTAGAGCATATCTTCGTAGGCAGACTGGTCGAACTGGACGACCATTGTCTTCTTCATGGATCCCACGGATATCGTATCGTGTTGAGCAATAGCTTCCTCATCAGAAGAGAAAGATGTCCCTAGTAGAGTCGCCATCTTGTTTAGGATAATAAACGAGAAAAGATTTGATGAATGCGAAAAATGAGGTCTTGTGCGAAGACCCGCCCTTCTTTTATGTTTACAAATAAGATTGTACAAATTTGATCCTACACGAGGATGTCTAAGTATAATTTATTTAATCTGGTGAATATTACTATAGGTGTCTGATCTGCAGTCGATCACTTTAGCCCTTGGACCACACGATGTTGAAGAAGTGCCGTGGAAGATAGGTAGCAGCTTCGAAGGTTGCTAAAGAGGGTGGATACCCGATGCCAAAGTTGTTGATCCCTTCTCTTTGCCTGAGCTCTCGATTCTCCTCTCTCTCTTTCTCTCTCCTCTATTTCTTCTCTCAATTTGTTGACCTTTTAATTTTTTGACCTTTCAATTTGTCGACCTTGTCCTCTGTTGATAGAGGTCTCTATTTATAGAGTTTTAGTGACAGTGACCACTCAGTCGGTGTAAAAACTGAGTAGTAGAAAGTACAACACCCTTTTACACAACGGTTAAAATAACCAATGCCTGCGTATAGATGATCTTTTGAATGAGCGTGTGACGCGGGTCCAACTAAGGGACAAAACACGTATAACTGCTACGAAGATCACGGCGTAGAAGCCACGTAGGTAGGTATCCCTCGTGTAGAAGAGGTTGGCATAGAAGCCAATGTCTGTCACCATGACATAGAAGCCAAATAGTTATCAAACCGGCATAGAAGCCGAATAGGCGTAGAAGTCGAGTAGGCGTAGAAGCCGAGTAGTCGTAGAGGCCGAGTGGGCGTAGAAGCTGAGTGGTCATAGAGGCCGAGTAGGCGTAGAAGCCGAGTAGGCACAGAAGGCCGAATGGGCATAGAAGCCGAACAGGCACCGAAGCTGAATAGGCGTAGAAGCCGCTGCGTAACGTGCCAGAGTAATGATATGGACGTCTTAGCCGAAATTACGGCTCTTGGAGATAATCAGATCTCTTACATTAAATACAGAGATCTGCCCCCATCCTTGAATCCTGTGCGAAGAGTAACCGCTGTCGTGGCAGTCTGTTCATCTTCTGCGGAGCGTAAGGAGCTCACGTTTGCCTGTGTAAAACTAGGCAGCATATTCTCTTGTATGCGTAGGAGCAGCTCTCGCAAAAGGGATGTCACTAAACGACGGTTCGGTGACATTTAATCAAATCTCCTGCATTAAATGTGGAGATCCGCCATCATCCTGCGCATTAAATACAGAGGCGTGTTTTGAAGGTCTGCCACCCTTCCGTGCATCAAACGCAGAGACGTGCCTCAGGCATCTGTCAGTATTCGTCTCATTAATTGCAGAGACGTTCTTTGAGGGCCTGTCACCACCCTGTGCATTAAATGCAGAGACGTGCCTCGAGTCCCGTAAGTGCAGCTCTTGACGTGGCAGGCGGTTTGTCTTCCGCGGATCGTAAGGAGCTCTCATCTGCCTGTGTAAAACTAGGCAGCGTATTCCTCTGTGTACGTAAAAGCGATTTACGCAAGGGAAATGGCAGTAAATGACAGCTTGGATTGCAGTGTCGCGCCATCATTTTAGCCGTCGTCTGGGTAGTCGAGCAATATCCCTTTGTCAGAAGTCTAGACGTCAGGTTCATTGCTGGATCTGACAGGTTCTCTTCGGAGAATACAAAGCGTCCGCCGTACACTTCAATACTGTATTGAAAGAGGATAAGTTTTACGCCATAAAGGCGATGAAGCACCATATTTTACGCTGAAGCAGCCTGGACATACTGCCCTACGCGGATGGTCCTTGAGCTTATATTTTACGCTGTGCTTTGGCGGAGAAGCTCTGTTTATACGTTGAAGGCTCTGAAGTCCTCTATTTACGCTGCTTTGCATCAATATGCTGCGTAGAGCTCTCTAGCGTATTTTTCATGCTTCTACAGCTGGATGTGTCCTCGAACTGGTGCCTGGTGCTACTGATGCTGCTGTTGGTATGACCTCTGTTGTTGCTGAAAGTGTGGGCACTTGGCCGGTCCTGTACTACCACTTGTTCCTCCGGAAGTGTCGCATCCTCTCATGGGTCTGAGGTCCAAGTCATCTTCAGCAATCTGGGCATCCATCAGAATACCCTCAAATATAGCAGTACGTTGTCTCGTAGTACGAGACTTGATCTCTCTAGTCAACCCCTTCCTGAATTTCTGGGGTCTGTCTCCTGGGTCTCGAATCATCAATGGCGCGAATTGAATCAAACGGCAAAACTCCGTGACGTATTCGTCAACTGACATGCTTCCTTGGACCAAGTTATGGAACTGACTTTCCAATACTTCCAAAGTTATGTCAGGAAAGAGCTTCTCCTTGAAGATCTTCTTGAAGTCCTCCCAAGTAAGTCCTTCAACAGCAAGTCTCGGCTCCGTACGATACCATGTTAGTGCAATGTCAAACATTTGACTACTAGCGGCCTCGATCTAAAGAATCTTCAAAATCTGTGCCAAACGCAAGCTCCTCTCTATATCCTCTAGCCATTCGTCAGCATAGAGTATCCCTTTGGTGCCTTTGAACTCTTGAGGCATCATCCTCTTCAAGTCCACTATAGTACCCGGCCTTTGGTGCTATTGGCCAGGATACTGCTGCTGTTGTGTTACTCTCTCCACAGCCTGGAGAGCCACCTGATGAGCATTCTCCATGCTCTCTCTCATTAGCTATGTCTGTGCCTGGTGCACTTCTGTTGGCACCCTCTGAGCCTCAGCTTGAACACGCTGAGCTTTCGCCGTCACTCTCTTGGCATCTAACATGCCTTAGATCAGTGTGAGCATCTGTGCCCCGTTAGTGGGTATACCTCCTGGAGATGGAGTCGGTGGTGGTGGAAGGTTCTCTGTCATAGCTAGGGCAGCCCTCGGAACAGGTAGAGGTAGAGGAATCCCGAAAGTTGCAGATACTCCCACATGAACATGAGATATAGGAGGAACTCCAAATGTCTGTTCGTCAGGTCGAGAGGTGGCAGACCTCTCTAAAACTGCTGCTCCCAGTCTTAAAGACCTAGTCTTTGGCAGCATCCTTATAACAGACCGAAAAGAATTAATTACGGTAATAGATACGATATCATCAATGAAGGACAATAAATTTATAAAGGAAGCAATCATTCAGAGTAACATTGTAAAGATCAGAATTTCTAGTTGTGATTGAGCATACTCTCATCCTAAATCTTATTTCCTATATCCAATCGTAGGCTCGCAGTAGTACAACTAAGTTATCGCACTACCACGATATCGTACAACTTGCGAAGCTAGACCTGCATGGGCCACCACTAAAAACGTGTCATGACCCACACCTGTAATTTGGGCATGAGTCATGTGTACGTCCAGCCTACCCCGCATCATCGATGGTAGAATGCTTTCTTGGTCTCAATAATACTAAACATTACTCACAACCTGTCAATGATATCAACTCCATAAGGAGGACAATAAAGTAAACATCTCTCAACAGCTCATAATATATACTCAATCACAATAACTATAAGAAAATGGCATGATAAGATAAAAGATAAGAAGTATTGACATAAGTCAAGCACAACAACTCAAAATAGAGATAAACTATAGTCTAGTTGTCCAACATAAATAGTCACAACAAGTCTCAAAATAAACTCAATTTAAGTCTCAACATAACTCAAATGCATAAAATAACTGTCTAACTAGCTGCAGGTAGTATCTCCTCTAAAGGAAGGGACTCTTCTAAGCTCTCTGGTATGTAGTCTCCATCTACACCTGGTCCATAATGTGTGGGACAGAAGTCCTCAAGATCCTCTGAAAAAATATATTCAGTCATGATTGGAGCGAAGTACAAGCACTAACATCAGTTCCATGTATATTGACAAAAAATATAATACAGTGTAAAGAAATACAAGATGGATATAATATTGGAAATAAGAATACTAGAGATAATGAAATACTGGAATAAGGAAATGCTGGAGAATATATCAGCATCAATGGTACAACTAGCAATGAACCGAAATACAAGTGCATGCTAGAATAATGAACTGGAATATAAGTGAATGCTAGAATAATAAACTGAAAATACATGTATAGAATATCTAGCTAAGTGTGTGAAACATCAGTATATCATGTGATCAGCTTGGGACTGATCAGGCTTGCTATATATAGCTATGATTCATGTAAAGTCAGGCTAACCATCCGGCTAGCTATAATACGAGCAATAGTCAGGCTAATCATACATAACAGGCTATAAGGAATGTAATGGTCAGGCTTCACCCGACGTGAGGTGTGGGATGAGCTATGATGCACGTAGAGTGGGGTATGATCATATAATCTACTAATATTTCCCCATTCCCAACTAGTACGATGGATTCCAATCACGACTCCTCATGACAGGTCTCAATAATGCTAACCCGTGTATCCATAGTGTCAGAATCAGGTATGCTATATAACCAGAATCATAGAGATAATCAACATATTAAAAATTGTGAGAGAATGTACTCGCTTGTGGTCCTCTGTTGGCAATACCAATATCATGTTTCTGAAGTCTTGTCTGAATAATCAAACAGTCCTATGGACATTATTTAATAATAATACAGCATCAGTCATTACACTAAGACACACACAAACATAAATACACTGAACTCAGAGACTAAGCTAGGGGTGACACTGGTCAACTAGCAGGGTCAAATGTGCGTCTAACTGCACGGGTGTCATGTCTTCAATGCTGTTAATAATCAGACAATAAACTCACTAACACATGTCTAAGCCAATCAGTTGTACACAAGGCAGTCGATTCACTAATATTCAGGGTCACCTGGTCATATACAAATATGGAGTATCCACAGTTAATACCTAGGTTCATACATCATACATGTATATATTACAGTCCTACTTAGCACTAGAAATCAATTCCAATGGAATATATATATCTATATATATATCAACTAATTAGTTTAAACACAAGCACACGCAACTAGTTTCGGGCTTACTTGCATAGTGCCTAGCAATGAACATCAAACAAAACTTATCATGAAGCAACACGCTAAATCCTAATACTATTCACATATGTACATACACACAATATCAAAGGAAAATAAGTCGAACCTGCATGCACGTGAACGAGGGGTGTATTCGACATCAAGATGGTGCTCGGTTGCGTCACGATGGAGGGCTCGGCTGCTGCTGTGTCAAAGAGTCCGGCGTGGGGAAGTCGGGAACTGTCGAGGTGAAGTGTCGAGACGTGCTGGCGGCGGTGGTTTAGTCGTTGCTCAGGTGGTTGGGTCGGCTGCTCCGGTGGAGTTTTGCGGTGCTGTGTCATCGAGGTAATGTAGACGGGTTCAGTCGTGGTCAGGGTGTCGATGGGTCATACGGGCGAGGGAAGTCGATGGAGTTCAGGCATTAATGGCGATGGGGATGGTGCTAGCAGTGAACAGGCGGAGTCGGGTGCTCGCGGTGAGGATGACAGGGGTGATATGGTGGTGTTGGGGAAGATGATGATGATGATGGTGGAAGTGTCGGTACAGTCAGGAACGGTGGACGGGACGAAGAAGTTGAAGAAGGAGGACAGCGTGGGGAAGTCGTGGAGTGGTGGTGTCCACGGGATGGAGAGGGTGTAGTTGGCGGCTGCACTTCTCGGCGGGGGTCTGGGATGAAGGGGTATTCGGCTAGATTTAGGTTTATGTAATAGCTGATAAGAATTATGGAGGAAAAGTTGTATATATATGTGTAGAGAAAATAGGGTTTGATGTTGACCTAGGAAGTTGGGCCGCCCAAGTACACCTAGGGATTTGGGGTTGGCTTTCTACATGTAGAATTTTAAAGGCTAGGATTGAGTTGTTTTAAAATGGATGGCTAAGATTTGTGAGGAGAAGATGTTGAGTGTTGCACACTCCAAAATTATAGACAAAATTGTAGGTGACCGGCCAAAGAAGAGGGAAATCTTTCTTCATGTGTTGGGTCCAATGGAATATGGACACTTTACTGCAATTTGCATAAAAGTCTCCAATAATTGAAAAATTACACAAAAGTGGGAATTAAAAATAAATGTCTGGGACGAATATTGTGCGACTAAGATGAAGCAAAAATGGGTATAGTTATGAGTCACACAAAGGTCAAAATAGAAGACTGGCACGTCTAGGATAAGGGTGTAAAATTTGTTGGAAGACAAAATCTAGTATAGCGCTCCAATTATCGAAGCAACGGTAAGGTACAACAATCAAATAAAATTACTGCAATTAAATATAATCCCTAATATTAATTCCCAAAATACTAATTAAAATCCATAACCTTATAATTTGGTCAGAGGTTCTACTAGTGGGTTTCTAGTCCAGTTTACTAACTCATGCATTTAAGACACTAATATATATATATATATATATATATATATATATATATATATATATATATATACATATACATATATATATCATGCAACATATTAACACATTAATTTAAATAAACGAAAAGACGAAAATACCCTTATTTTGGAATGTGGTAGTGACAGACGTGGAGTTCGTCTGGACCGAGGATTGTCAGTCAATATTTGAGGAGCTGAAGAGGAGGTTGACTGCAGCTCTAATCTTGACATTGCCATCAGGAGCAGGAGGATTTTCTATATACGGTGATGCATCGGGAAAGGTTTTGGGTTTTGTGTTACAGCAGAACGGGAAGGTGATTGCCTATTCTTCCAGGCAATTACGCCCGCATGAGAATAACTACCATACCCATGACTTGGAGTTGGCAGCAGTTATCTTTGCTCTCAAATTGTGGAAACACTACTATGGAGAGAGAGTGGAAATCTTCACAGACCACAAGAGCTTGAAGTATATGTTTACCCAAAAAGAGCTCAATATGAGGCAGCGGCGATGGTTGGAGCTGATGAAAGACTTCGACATTTCCTTACAGTACCATCCATGGAAGGCTAACGTAGTCACGAATGCTTTAAGAAGGTAACCCGTGGCTATGTACTTGACTAGAGACAGACATTTATTGGCAGATCTTGATAGTTTGGGCATTGAGGTACTAGTTCCTAGAGTCGCAGCACAGATGTGGGGACTTCAGGCACTGTCAGAGCTGATGGACCGGGTCAGAGCCAGACAGTATGGGGATGAGTCTCTGAGGAGCATCAGAGCACAGGTTTAGATGGGGCTGGCAGAGGACTTCATCGTCGCAGATGATGGATCATTGCGATACAGTACCAGATTGGACGTACCGAGAGGAGCATTACGCGAGAAGATTCTGTAGGAGGCACATCGTTCTCAGTACTCTATGGATCCAGGTGCCAATAAGATTTATAGAGACATGAGAGAGCATGTTTGGTGGTATGGCATGAAGTGGGAGGTAGCTAGCTTCTTGTCCAGATGCTTAGTTTGCCAGCAGGTAAAGGCGGAGAGATAGAGGCCAGGTGGATTGCTTTAGCCTTTACCCATTTTGGATTGGAAATGGGAGCATGTGACCATGGATTTTGTATCGGGACTTCCGTATTCTCTAGGAGGTAAAGATACAATTTGGGCCATCGTGGATAGGTTGACCAAAATAGCTCACTTTCTGCCATTTAAAGTGGATATATCTACGGAGAAGCTCACAGAGATGTATGTGGGCCAGATTGTCAGATTACACGGTGTTCCAGTGAGTATAGTCTCGAATCAGGATAGTCGCTTCAAGTTCCACTTCTGGAGGAGTTTGTAGGCTAGCTTGGGCACTAAGCTCAAGTTCAGTACCGCTTATCACCCTTAGACTGACGGACAGTCGGAGAGGACTATTCAGACTCTCGAGGACATGCTACGCACCTGTGTTTTGGATCTTGGAGGTTCTTGGGAGGATCACCTTTACTTGGTAGAGTTTTCATACAACAACAGCTACCAAGCCAGCATAGAGATGTCACTATTCGAGGCATTGTATGGACGGAGATGCCGCACTCCGCTATCCTGGGATGATGTCGATGACAGAGCTTTATTGGGATCGAAGATGGTAGTGGATGCAACCGAGAAGGTGAAGCTTATCAGGGATAGACTTTGAGTGGCGCAGGACAGACAGTGACATTGGGCCGATAGCCACCGGAGACCTTTAGAGTTTGAGGTATATCTTTTATTTTGTTTTGCTTCTGTTGTTTATTTGTTTTGTTAGAGTTCTAAGGTTATATTTCATGCTAGGTTGGCAGTCTTGTTTTCTTGATGATTTCCCCGACACATGGCACAATTCGTTTCGGTGGAGGCGGCAAGCTTAGTCCGCGATTCATCGGACCTTTTAGTATTCTTGAAAGGGCCGATGCAGTTGCATATAGACTAGACTTACCACCGGCATTGGAGGGAGTTTACAAAGTATTTCATGTATCACAGCTGAGCCAGTACGTGACAGATCCTATTCATATATTGGATCACTCACAGATAGAGGTAGGCCATATTCTTAGCTATCTAGTGCAGCCAGTAGAGATTCTGGATCCTAGAGAGAAGGTGTTAAGGAACCAGACGATTCCTTAGGTGCGCTTCGCATAGAGGCATCACTCGCCAGGAGAGAGTACCTGGAAGCGAGAGGCCGAGATGCGCGAGCGATATCCATATCTGTTCGAGCCATGAGGTATAATTCTTTCTTGCATTATATTATTTGCTTTTGGTAGTTAGTTTCTTCCTTAATTTCGAGGATAAATTTTTTCTAAGGTGGGTAGAATTGTCACCCTCATATTTCCATTCAAGGATATTTTTGTAATTGACATGGGTATTTTAATTTTAGGGTGTATTATATTTAAATATTGTGCGTACATGATTTATTTTGTTGTTGTATTATTTATTGATTGCTAGTTGTAGATTTATTTTAGACTTGTGTAGTGGACCTAACCTATTTAATTTGTTGCATGAACCAAAATTTTGGATGAGTTTAGTTTGAGCCGATAAATTAGGCCCATGGATTAGGAGATTGTATTAATTAGTGAAACCATTAGACTAGAACCTTTTCTCCCTAATTAATTTCTTCATGAGAGGCCCCAAGGGGTAAATAAGATATTTCACATTGCTTGGGAAGGGTGTATATGGCCGGCCATAGTAGAAGGAGAGAGAGTGTCTCCCTCATTTTATTTTTTATTTATTTTAGATCTAGTTTTCCCTCTTCCAATTTCCTTTATTCCCTCATCAATTCTCCACCAATTTCTTCACAAATTCCTTTCCTATTCTTCGTTGGAGGCTTCTACATCAAGGATCTATAAGAAGGAAGCAAGGAGTAAGAAGGAGGGGGCCAAGATTTACAAGAAGAGGAGCTTTCACCCTCACATTTTTATTCAAGAGTAGTTTGGTAATTGATACTGGTATTTTAATTTAGGATTAGTTGTATTTAAATATTGTGCATGCATGATTATTTATTTATTGTCTTATTTATTATTGTTAGTTATAGATTTATTTTAGACTTGTGTAGTGGACCTAACCTATTTAATTGGATGCATGACCTAACATTTTAGATGAGTTTAGTTTGAGCCCATGAATTAGGAGGTTGTATTATTTAGTAAAACCATTAGACTAGAACCTTTCCTCCCTAATTAATTTCTTTATGAGAGGCCCCAAGGGGTGTTTTAGACATTTCATAATAGCTTGGGAGAGGGGTATATGGCCGGCCATATTCTAGAGGAAAGAGAAATCATTTCACTTTATAATTCCTAATTCCTTTAGATCTAGTTCTTCCTTCTTTCAATTTCCTTCATTCCCTCATCAATTCTCTACCAATTCTTCACAAATTTTCTTCCCTATTCTTCATTGGATGCTTCTATATCAAGGATCTACAAGAAGGAAGCAATGAGCAAGAAGAAGGAGGCCAAGATCTACAAGGAGAGGAGCTACTTTGCATTTGGGAACTTTTTATTGGGAATCTATCTCCCAATAGGTACATTTTAATTTTTCCCCTTCTAGTAGAATCTAAATATAAGATTTAACTATGAGAAACTAACCCACATGCATAGACTACCCATAGGAATTGGTTTTAGATTCATCAGAAACCAACAGTGGAAGTTATGTGCATTTTGGTGTCAATTTTGGGAGAATTTCGAGATTGACACATGTAGTATTTATTATTTGGTCAAATAGATCTATATGACATATGATTGTTTTTTGTGGCTAGTATCGTATCAACAATTGGATACATGTAAGCCATAACTCTTCAATTTGATGAAACAGATTAATTTTGGGAGTTTTCCTCCGACACGGAGCCTTATGCATATCATATTGTGACACGGACACATAATTAATATAATTACTATATATTATTCATATTTAGTATATTAGACTTGCTCTTGTCCTCCGAGATGCGTTTGGTTGTATGGTGGAGCCGTATCGCAAGCGTATCATAGAGTTAGTGTGATACGGGTGCGGTGCACTCCACGTGTTTGGTGTTTTGCTATCATTTCTATACGTACGTGTGTATATATATATATATATATATATATATATATATATATATATATATATGTGTGTGTGTGTGTGTGTGTGTGTATGTATATAATTAAGTGTATTTGTGTGTTCTATATGTGTGTATATATTAGTGTATCTAGTTTTATATATATATATATATATATATATATATATATATATATATATATATATATATGTATACATATATGTATTGTATATATATATATATATATGTATTTGTATTTATGTGTATATTCATGTGTGTGTTTAATTATATGTGTGTGAGTATATATATATATATATATATATATATATATATATATATATATATATATATATATATACATATATAGTAGTGAAGGGCTATATATATTCTTATATTTATAGTTGGGTAGATATAGATATTGATATATATATACATAGAGGGAGTGTATATATACATAAATATAGATTGATTTATATTTATATAGGAAGTATTAGTGTGTATAGGTGATTGTGTTTTAGTGTATGTGTGTTTGTGAGTGAGTGGTGAGAGCATTAATGCTCAGTCGACAGGGAGGCTCAGTACAATGGCAGTGAGTAAGGAGGGAGGAGGCTCACAGTACAGCAACATAGAGATGTACAACTAGAGGCAGTGCTCGAGGAGAGCACAGCAGCTCGTACACTGAGAGGATGCTGCAGCCAACACAATATGCTACACGGCACAGTACAGCAGAATGTGAATTGTGCACAGCTAAGTGCAGCATTGTGCACAGCAGACTGAGTATCAGTTCTGCATCGTTGACTGATACAGAGAACTCGGCAGCTGCATTGAGCATAGCCAAGCCATGGAGAGGCTCTGGCTATGCACCAGCAGGTAGTTCACCAGTGAAGAGGCTACAATAAAGGCTCGGGCACCAACAACAGTCAGTGCACTGTGCAGTATCTGTACAGTGCAGGCTATGCAGCAACACCAGGTATCAATGTATCCATGTTTCAATATAGTTTAAGACCAAGGTATTGTTATAGTTAGTAATTCTGTAAGGTTAGTATGTTATTGATTGGTAGTCTATTGTTAAGTTATTGTAGCTAGATAACTAATTATATACTTATTTAGTAAACAGTTAGTCTAGTATATATATGCTAATAAGTAGTGTATGTAGATAGTTTAGCTATATGTATATTGTATTAGTTAGTATGGTATTGTATTGATTAGATGGTTAGTCTTGAGCATTGATTATAGTTAGTTTCTATATTATATTGATATATATTATAATATTAGCTTATAGTTAGTATATTAGCTTGGGGTATTATATATATGTATAGCTATATATTAAGGGATTTTGGGTTACCTCGGGATACCAAGGTAATACCAAGGTATTGGGCCGATACCCAAGGTTTTGAGTTTGGGTATCGAGATAGGTGTGATACGCATTGGTGCAAGGCCAATGTATCATATTTTTATTGTTTTGATATAGTATTATAATTATTGACTTGTATGTATATCTAAAATATTATTTTCATATAATTAAACTTGCGTATCTTAGATCTTTTTGAGTGTCTCTTAGTATCTTAGATTAGCTTGTATAGTTTAGTTTCATAGTGTATCGACTTAGTAACTTAGTGTTAGACTCTTGCAACATAGATTTCGTTAGTTTGACTTAGAAATGGCTTATTGACCTATAATTGCATCATGTTAACTTATTTTATTCTTGAACCTTGTATTGATGCAACATACCATATATAGGTCTGTGTGACACCATCTTGGGCATCGAGAGACACACCTTGCTCAGGACTTCAGGGGAGTATATTTCTCTGATAGTTTTCAATTCATAATATTGTATATATGCATGTTCTAGAATTATATACTTGATTTCGACACAGTGATTTCACGGACTTGTACTACATGGATCCCGTCAGGAGATGTTATCCCCTACTGTGTTCAGCGGGTACTCGTATACATGTATCTCATCGTTTATATTGGGTATTAATTTATATTTCGTGTTCACACACTGCTCGAGTTCAGTATGCTTATTCGTGTACACCCACCGCTCGTGTTCGGTGGTTATGATATTCATGTACACCCACTGCTTGTGTTCAGTGGTTATATTTCGTGTTCGTAGCGTGTCATGATTAGATCCATCGGTATTATTTGGGGGTGGGAGAGTAGGAGTTGATTATATGATCAAAGCCCATTTTTATATCGTGTACATTCTGGTTACACACCTCACTTATAATCATCTTACCTGATCATATTCACCCGACCCGATCATATAATGAACTTATATTCTGAGGCACATTATCTAGTTTTGTTTGCAGTTATTTTATCATATTGCTGATTGTCACGACCCGCACCCGAAATTTGGGCATGAGTCGTGGGTACGTCCAGCCTATGCCGCAGCATCGGCGGTAGAATGCTGTCTAGGTCTCTATAATACTAAAACTAACTCACAACCTGTCAATGATATCAACTCTATAAGGAGGACAATGAATAAAAATTGCTCAACTGTTCATAATATATACTCAATCATCATAACTATAAGAAATAAATGGCACGATATGATATAAAGATAAGAAGTACTAACATAAGTCAAGCACAACAACTCAAAATAGAAATAAACTAAAGTCTAGCTGTCCAACATAAATAGTCTCAACATAGTCTCAACATAAACTCAACAAAAGTCTCAATATAAGTCTCAATATAAACTCACATGCATAAAATAATAATTGTCTAAATAGCTGTAAGTAGTGTCTCCTCTAAGGGAAGGGACTCCTCTAAGATCTGTGGTATGAGGCATGTAATAGTCAGGCTAAACATACTAAACAGGCTATGAGGCATGTAATAGTCAGGCTGCACCCGACGAGATGTGTGGGGTGAGCTATGATGCATGTAGAGTGGGGTATGATCACATAATATACTAATATCTCCCCGTCCCCAGCTAGCACGATGGATTCCAATCATGACTCCATGTGACAGGACTCGATGATGCTAACCCATGTATCCATAATGTCATAATCAAGTACGCTATACAACTAGAATCATAGAGATGATCAACAAAATAAAAACTGTCAGAGAATGTACTCGCCTGTGGTCCTGAGCTGGCAATACCAATATCCTATTTCCGAAGTCTCGTTTGAATAATCCAACTGTCCTATATACATAATATAATAATAATAATATAGCATCAGTCGTTACACTAGCACACACACAAATATAATTACACTAAACTCAGAACTACGCTAAGGGTGATACTGGTCAACTAGCAGGGTCAAGTGTGCATCTAAATGCACGAGCGTTATGTCCTCGATTACTGTGCATAACCAGACTGGAACTAGCACTAACATATGTCTAGCCAGTACGTTAGTGTACACAAGGCAGACAGTTTATATATATATATATATATATATATATATATCAAACTAATTGTTATACACACACGCACGCACAAGCATACTAGTTATTAAGTTCACCAACGCAGGGTCTTACAATTAACCAAACTTTCATGAAATAACATGCTAGCCCTAATTACTAGTCACACATGCACATACACACAATCATGAAGGAAGGGCAAGTTCCGAAACTTGGCGTTGGCGTGCACGTGAACGAGGAGGGTGTAGTCGACGTTGAGGAAGGTTGTCAATTGGAGATGGTGCTCGGGCTACTCGGTTGCTGTCACGACGGAGGGGCTCGGGCTCCGGCTACTATCACGGTGGTGGATGGCCGTGGTGTCATTCAGGCGGTCGGTCAGGGTCATCGAGTGGTGATGATGATAATAATGATGATGATGATTGGAGAGGGGCTGGTGCGACTTTGTCATTGAGGAGAGGCTTAGGCAAGGGAGTCGGGGTCGAGTCGTGCTGGTGGCGGTGGAGTTTAGGTGCGGCGGTCGTGGCCGGGGCTGAGGGGAAGTCGACTGCTGCCGGTTGCAATCGGCGGTTGGGACGGTCGGGAAGGGGGAGATCGTGATGCTGGCGTGAGGGGTCGTGGGGAAGTCACGGTGGGGGCGCTGCCATAGATGATGGTGGGGAAGTTGGTGGTTCAGTCGACGGTGAGTGAAGTTGGGGTCTTTTGGCATGGTCGGGGGCTGATGGCCGCGGGGAAGATCATGGTAATGGGAGGAGATGGTTCAGTCGGGATGATCGGGCCGTCGGTGAATGGCGTGGTGAGTCGGTCGGGCTCGACGGTTCAGCCGACTGCTGCTCAAGCGGTTGACGACGTGGGAAGTTGGGGTGGCCCGGCATGAACAGTAGAGGGGGGAAATGTGTAGTTGGCTAGGGTTTGTAGTTTTGATGTTGGTGGTGGTGATGAAAATAAAAAAAATAAGTATATATATATAGGGAGCAAATAGGGTAATGTAGACCTAGGGATTTGGGTTCGGTCAAGTACTCCTTGGGATGGGGTTTGCTTGCTACATGAAGGAATTTGATGGCTAGGATTTGAGTTGTGTTGAATGAAGGGCCAAGATGGTGAGATAGCAAGTTTTGAGTGTTGCACACTCCAAAAATATGGGAAAAATCATATGTGACCGGTCAAAAAAGAGGGGGATATTTTTTCATATGTTGGGTCCAATGGGTTTGTATTGGATCTAGTTTTGGGTTAAGTTGGATTCTTACACCAATTTAATTAAAACAAAACAAATGTTGTTCTTAAATTAATTGAAAGTGCATAGGGTTAAAATTAGGTGGGAAACAAGTATCATGGACGTTGAAGACTCAGAATAAAATATTGTCATAATTTGGGTTGCACAAAGTAGGTCGAGATTGTGTCTCCAATTTTGATTGGAACACACAAAGATGCAAAGTTGGATTTATTTGGATTAAAAATAAATGTCTGCGACGAATGTTGTACGACTAAAATGAATACTTTATGAGTTACATAAATGTCAGAATGGAAGACTGGAACGTCTAGGACAAGGGTGTGAAATATGTTAGAAGACAAAATCTAGTGTAGCGCTGCAAATATTGAAGCAACAATAAGGTACAATAAATAAATAAAAATCACGGTAATAAAATATTACCTCAATAATTAATCCCGAAAATTACTAATTAAATCCATAATCTTATAATTTAGTCAGGGGTTCATCTAGTGGATTTCTAAATCTAGTCTACTAACTCATACATTAATGAACACTATATATAATATATAAACTATAACATGCAATATAATATACACAATACTTATAATAATTAAAAAGACAAAAATACCCCTATTTTAGAATGTGGTAGTGACAAGTCTACCCTACTTAAAAAAAAATTTGTCCTCAAAATTGAAATAAACTAGCACAAGAACAAACAATCAGACAAGGAATTATACCTCAAGTCTCGAAGAGATACGGATACTGATCGAGCATTTCGTCCTCTCTTTCCCAGGTTGACTCGCCTGGAGAGTGATGTCTCCATGCAATACGAACCAAGGGAATAGTCTGGTTCTGCAATACCTTCTCTCTATAATCCAAGATCTCTACGGGCTGTTCAGGATAGCTGAGAGTCGGTCCAACCTCGATCTTCGAGTGATCTAATACGTGACTAGGATCTGCCACGTACCGTCTTAGCTGCAACACGTGGAACACGTCATGTACTCCCTCTAGTGCAGGCGGCAAGTTTAGTCTATAGGCTAATACACCGACCCATGCAAATCATGGACTAAGCTTCCCACCTCTACCAAAGCGAATCGTGCCCCGTGTCGAAGAAATCCGTTGGAACACCAGATCGCCAACCTAGAATAAACAGTCTTAACACACAATCTAAAGTAAAACAATCACAAACCAAAAATAACAAAACCTATACCTGAAACTCTAGGGGTCTACGGTGGCTATCGTCCAATGTCGCTGTTTGTCCTGCGTCACCCGCAGTCTGTCTCTAATAAGTTTCACCTTTTCTACTGCATCTACGACTATTTTGGGTCCTAACAAGGCTCTCTCTCTTTGACATCATCCCAAGATAACGGTGTACGACACCTCCGTCCATATAAAGGCTCGAATGTTGGCATCTCAATGCTGGCCTAGTAGCTGTTGTTGTAAGCAAACTCTACCAGGTGTAGGTGATCCTCCCAAGAACCTCCGAGATCCAAAACACAAGTGCGTAGCATATCTTCGAGAGTCTGAATAGTCCTTTCAGACTGCTCGTCTGTCTGGGGGTGATACGTGGTACTGAACTTGAGCTGAGTGCCCAAGCTAGCACGCAGACTCCTCCAGAAATGAGAAATGAAACGACTATCCCGATTTGAGATGATACTGACCGGAACCCCAGACAATCTGACAATTTGCCGTACGTACATCTCTACTAGCCTCTCTGTCGATGTTCCTACTTTGAATGGTAAGAAGTGGGCTGATTTGGTCAACCTATCCACGATGAACCAAATTGCGTCCTTTCCTCCAGGAGAACGTGGAAGCCCTGAAACGAAGTCCATAGTCACGTTGTCCCACTTCCACTCTGGAATGGGTAAAGGTTGAAGCAATCCACCTGGCCTCTGTCGATCTGCTTTTACCTACTGGCACACTAAAGACTGGAATACAAAGCGTGGTACCTCGCGCTTCATACCATTCCACCATACGTGCTCCCTCAGATCTCGATACATCTTGTTGGCACCAGGATGCATCGAGTACAGAGAGCGATGTGCCTCCTGTAAAACCTCTTCGCAGCTCCCTGCTCGGCACACACATCCTCGTGCCGTGCCGTAAGGATCCATCATGCCCAAACCTGTGCCCTGATACTCCTTAGAGTCTCATCATCATACTGTACAGCTCTAATTCTGTCCACCAGCTATGACTGTATCAGCAATCCCCATATCTGAATCTCAATACTTGGAACTAGCACCTCAATTCCCAAGCTCTCAAGATCGGCCAATAAATGTCTATCCATCGTCAAGTACATAGCCATCGGATACCTGCTCAGGGCATCGACGACTACGTTGGCCTTTCCTGAGTGGTACTGTAATGAGATGTCAAAGTCTTTCATCAACTCCAACCACCACCTTTGCCTCATGTTCAGCTCTTTCTGTGTAAACACGTACTTCAAGCTCTAGTGGTCCATGAAGATCTCCACACGCTCTCCGTATATATAGTATTTCCACAGCTTTAGAGCGAAGATAACTGCTACCAACTCCAAATCATGGGTGGGGTAGTTATTTTTATGAGGGCATAATTGCCTGGAAGCATAGGCAATTATCTTTCCATGTTGCTGAAGAATGCAACTGAATCCTTTTCCTGAAGCATCAATATAGATAATGAATCCACCTGTCCCTGATGGCAACGTTAAAATTGGGGTCATCGTCAATCTCTTCTTCAGTTCATCAAACGCGGCCTGACATTCCTCCATCCAGACAAAATCGACATCTTTCCTGGTCAGCCTAGTCAATAGTTCTATAATCTTGGAGAAGTCTTGTACAAACCTCCTGTAGTATTCTGCTAGCCCGAGAAAACTCCTGATCTCAGCTACCGAACTGGGAATAGCCCATGACTCCACTGCCTTGATTCTTTTTGGGTTAACTGAGATTTCGTCACCCGTCACTATATGTCCAAGGAATTCAACCTTGTCAAGGAAGAAGTTGCACTTTGAAAGCTTTCCATACAGCTCCTCTTTTCTGAGAGTCTCCAAGACCATCCTAAGGTGCTCTTCGTGCTCCTCTGGGGTCTTCGAATATACAAGGATGTCGTCGATGAGCACCACCATGAACTTGTCAAGGTACTGGTGGAACACCTTGTTTATCATGTTTATGAATACTGCTGGTGCATTAGTTAAACCAAATGGCATTACCATAAATTTAAACTGGCCATATCTGGTCCGAAAAGCAGTCTTCAGTATGTCTTCTCTCTTCACCTTCACCTGGTGATAGCCGAACCTCAAGTCTATCTTTGAAAATACCTTCGCTCCGCTCAACTGATCAAAAAGATTATCTATCCTCAGCAACGGGTATTTATTCTTGATAGTGAGGTTGTTTAGAGCTCTATAGTCGATACACATGCGTACCGTGTTGTCCTTCTTCGATACCAATATACCGGAGCTCTCCATGGTGATGAACTGGATCTGATGAAGCCTTTGTCCTACATCTCCTCAACTTGCTTCTTCAGTTCTGCCAGTTCGCTGTTGTTGATTTTATAGACATGTTGTGAATTGGGCTCCACTTCTGGTACCAAGTCTATAGAAAATTCAACATCTCTGTATGGCGGCAAGCTTGACAACTCCTCTGGAAATACATCCAGGTAATCCACTATCAGAGGATGTGGCAACTCCTCTTTTTCCATCCTGGCTCCGCAAAAAGTGTCTTTGCTCCACTCCGCTGCTCCTCTGGAGACCTCAAACTCTGGCTCTCCTGGCGGTCGAAATATTACTCTGCCTCCGTGACAATCTATAGTAGCATGGTGCCTACTCAACCAGTCCATTTTGAGTATAATATCGTATCCCAGAAGTGGCATGACGAGTAAGCTCACACTCAACTCTAGGCCTCCCAATGATACTCTCTGATCCTTACAATAATCACGGACTAGGATAATGCCTCCCCCAGTAGCGATCTTGCAAGTCCTATCTAATGGTTCCGTCTCTAAATGATGCTTAAGGGCATAAGATACAGATACGAAATTATGGGAAGTGCCAGAATCAAATAATGCAAGTGTTGGAAAAGAATTGAGAGAAACTAAACCTGAATTCATGTCTCCAACTGGCTCGACCTCCTCAATCGTCATGGCATATGCTTATCCCTGGGGTACACCTCTCTGCTGCTGCTGGGGTTGAGAAAATCTCTGTTGCTGTGGTGGAAGTAGAGGTCCCCTCTGCTGGCCTCCTGGTATTGTAGGTACTCTGGCTGGTCCCCTCTGAGCTGCTGCTCCACCCTGACGAGTCTGAATAGATGGACAGTCCCTCAGCTGATGTGCTGATGATGCATAGGACAAATATGTACCCAACCTCTTCCTGCAGATATCTCTAGTATGTCCTGTCTTCCCGCAATACGCATACTGGACAACGGGCTGAGTCTTCCTCTGTGGCTGCTGCTGTTGGGTGTGTCCTCGAACTAGTGTCTGGTGCTGCTGATGCTGCTGCTGGTACGGCCTCTGTTGTTGCTGAAAGTGTGGGTGCTTGGCCGGTCCTGTGTTACCACTTGTTCCTCCAAAAGTGTCGCATCCTCTCTTGGGCCTGAGGTCCAAGTCATTCTCAGCTATCTCGGCATCCATCAGAATACCCTCAAATGTAGCAGTACGACGTCCCGAAGTACGAGACTTGATCTTCCTAGTCAACTCCTTCCTGAATTTCTCAGCTCGGTCTCCCGGGTCTCGAATCATCGATGGCGCAAATTGACTCAAACGACAAAACTCTGTGGCGTATTCGTCGACTGACATGCTTCCTTGGACCAAGTCATGGAACTGACTCTCTAATGCTCCCAGGGCTACGTTAGGGAAGAACTTTTCCTTGAAGAGCTCCTTAAAGGCCTCATAAGTAAGTCCTTCATCAGCGAGTCTCTGCTCCGTACGATACCATGACAGTGCGATATCAAACATCTGACTGCCATCGGCCTCGATCTGAAGAATCTCCGAAATCTGTGCCAAATGTAAGTTCCTCTCTATATCCTCTAGCCATTCGTTAGCATAGAGTATTATCTTGGTGCCTTTGATCTCTCAAGGCATCATCCTCTTGAAGTCCACTATAGTACCCGACCTTTGGTGCTGCTGGCCAGGATGCTGCTGGTGTTGTGGTACTCTCTCCACAGCCTTGAGAGCCACCTGATGAGCATTCTCCATGCTCTCTCTCATCAGCTCTGTCTGTGCCTGGTGTGCCTCTGCCTGCACCCTCTGAGCCTCAGCTTGAACACACTAAGCTTCTGCCATCACTCTCTGGCCATCTAACATGCCCTAGATCAGTATGAGCATCTGTGCCCCGTCAACGGGCATACCTCCGAGTAATAGAGTCGGTGGAGGAGAAAGGTTCTCTGTCACAGCTGGGGCAACCCTTGGAACAGGTGGAAGAAGAGGAACCCCGAAAGCTGTAGATACTTCCACATGAACAGGAGATGTAGGAGGAACTCCAGATGTTTGTTCGTCAGGTCGAGAGGTAGCAGACCTCTCCGAAGCTGCTACTCCCAGTCTCGAAGACCTAGTCTTCGACGCCATCCTGAAGACAAACCGAAAAGAATCAATTAAGGTAATAGATACGATATAATCAAGGAAGGACAATAAAATTCTAAAGGAAGCAATTATTCAGAATAGTATTATAAAGATCAGAAATTTCCTAGTTGTGATTGAGCATACTCTCATCCTAAATCCTAGTTCCTAAAGCTGGCTCGTAGCATTACTCTAAGTGAGCACTACTACGATATTGCTCTAAATGCGAATCTGGACCTGCATGGGCCACCACTAAAAATGTGTCACGACCCGCACCCAGAATTTGGGCATGAGTCGTGGGTACGTCCAGCCTACGCCATAGCATCGACGGTAGAACCCTGTCTAGGTCTCTATAATACTAAACATAACTCACAATTTGTCAATGATATCAACTCCATAAGGAGAACAATAAATAAAATATTGCTCAACAGTTCATAATATATACTCAATCACAATAGCTATAAGAAATAAATGGCACGATGAGATATAAAGATAAGAAGTACTTACATAAGTCAAGCACAACAACTCAAAACAGAGATAAACTAAAGTCTAGCTATCCAACATAAATAGTCTCAACATAAAATCAACATAAGTCTTAATATAAGTCTCAACATAAACTCAAATACATAAAATAATAACTGTCTAAATAGCTGCAGGTAGTGTCTCCTCTAAGGGAAGGGACTCCTCTAAGATCTCTGGTATATAGTCTCCCTCTACACCTGGTCCATAGTGTGTAGGACAAAAGTCCTCAAGATCCTTTGAAAAAATATATTCAGTCAAGATTGGAGCGAAGTACAAGCACTAACAACAGTTTCATGTATATTGACAAAAACTATAATACAGTGTAAAGAAATACAAGATGGAGATAAATGCAGAAAATAAGAATACTGGTGAGTATGAAATACTGGAAATAAGAAATATTAGAGAATATAGCATCATCAATAGTAAAAATAGCAATGAACAAAAATACAAGTGCATGCTGGAACAATGAACTGAAAATACATGAATTGAATATCTAGGTAAGTGTGTGAAATATCAGTCTATCATGTGATCGACTTGGGACAAATCAAGCTTATTACATATGATTAGCTATGATTCATGTAAGATCAGGCTAACCATCCGGTTAGCTATGATGCGAGCAATAGTCAGGCTAATCGTACATAACAGGCTATGAGGCATGTAATGGTCAGGCTGCACCCGACATGATGTGTGGGGTGAGCTATGATGCATGTAGAGTAGAATATGATTACATAATCTACTAATATCTTTTCGACCCCAGCTAGCACGAAGGATTCCAATCACGACTCCAATTGACAGGACTCGATGATGCTAACCCGTGTATCCATTGTGTCAGAATCAAGTACGCTATACAACTAGAATTATAGAGATGATTAACATAATGAAAACTGTTAGAGAATATACTCGCCTATGGTCCTGAGCTGGCAATACCAATATCCTATTTTCGAAGTCTCGTCTGAACAATCCAACAGTCCTATATACATAATATAATAATAATATAGCATCAGTCGTTACACTAGCACACACACAAACATAATTACACTGAACTCAAAACTACGCTAGGGGTGATACTGGTCGACTAGCAGGGTCAAGTGTGCATTTAAATGCACGAGTTTCATGTTCTCGATTACTGTGCATAACCAGACTGGAACTGGCACTAACACATGTCTAGCCAGTACGTTAGTGTACACAAGGCAGACAGTTCACTAATACTCAGGGTCATATAGTCATGTGTAAATATAGGATACCCACAATTAACACTTATGGCCATACAATATCTATAATACTGTTATACATAGTACTAGCAATCAAATTTCCATACAATATATATATATATATATATATATATATATATATATATATATATATATATATATATATATTAAACTAATTGTTATACACACACACACACGCACGCACACGCATACTAGTTATTAAGTTCACCAGTACAGGGTCTTGCAATCAACCAAACTTTCATAAAATAACATGCTATCCCTAATTACTAGTCACACATGCACATACACACAATCATGAAGGAAGGGCAAGTTTTGAACCTTGGCATTGGCATGCAAGTGAACGAGGAGGATGTAGTCGACGTCGAGGGAGGTTATCAACTGAAGATGGTGCTCGGGCTGCTTGGTTGCTGTCACAACGGAGGGGCTCGGGCTCCGGCTGCTGTCACGGTGGTGGATGGCCGCAGTATCGTTCAGGCGATCGGCCAGGGTCGTCGAGTGGTGATGATGATGATGATTGGAGAGGCGGTGGTGCGGCTGTGTTGTCGAGGAGAGGCTCAGGCGAGGGAGTCGGGGTCGAGTCATACTGTTGGCGGTAGAGTTCAGGCAAGGTAGTCGTGGCCGGGGCTGAGGGGAAGTCGACTGTTGTCGGTTGCAGTCGGCAGTTGGGACGGTCGGAAAGGGGAAGATCGGGATACTGGCGTGAGGGGTCACGGAGAAGTCGCGGTGGGGGCACTGCCGTAGATGATGGTGGGAAAATCGGTAGTTCAGTCGACGATGAGTGAAGTCGGGGTCGTTTGGCGTGGTCGGGGGCTGATGGCCGCGGGAAAGATCATGGTGATGGGAGAAGGCAGTAAAGTCGGGATGATCGGGCGATCGAGGAATGGTGTGGTGAGTTGGTCGTGCTCGGCGGTTCAGCCGGCTTCTACTCAAGCGGTTGATGGCATGGAAAGTCGGGGTGGTCCGGCGTGAACAGTAGAGGGGGTAAAGGTACAGTCGGCTAGGGTTTGTAGTTTTGATATTGGTGGTGGTAATAAAAATGTGAAAAAAGTATATATATATATATATAGGGAGCAAATAGGATGATGTAGACCTAGGGATTTGGGTTCGGTCAAGTACTCCTTGGGATGTGGTTTGCTTGCTACATGAAGGAATTTGAAGGCTTGGATTTAAGTTGTGTTGCATGGAGGGCCAAGATGGTGAGATAGCAAGTTTTGAGTGTTGCACACTCCAAAAATATGGAAAAAATTATATGTGACCGGTCAAAGAAGAGGGGGATGTTTTTTCATGTGTTGGGTCCAATGGGGTGTGGATACCTCACTGCACTTTTTCATAAAAGTTTCCAACAATTGGAAATTGCACAAGAAGTGAGGTTTTGGATTGAATGAGGGAAAACTCTTTGGTTGGTGTGGTATAGTGGATAAAAAGAGTGTATGGTGTTTAGTATGAACCTTGGGGGTGAGAGTGGGGGTTTGGGTTGGTGTTGGATCTAGTTTTGGGTTAATTTGGGTCCATACACCAATTTAATTAAAACTAATGTAAATGGTGTTCTTAAATTAATTGAAAGTGCATAGGGTTAAAATTAGGTGGGACACAAGTGTCATGGACGTAGAAGACTCAGAATAAAATATTTTTATAATTTAGGCTGCAAAAAATAGGTCGAGATTGTGTCTCCAATTTCGATTGGAACACACAAAGATTGAAAGTTGGATTTATTTGGAATTAAAAATAAATATCTGCGACGAATATTGTGCGACTAAAATGAAGCACAAAAGGACATATTTATGAGTTACACAAAAGTCAGAATGGAAGACTAGCACGTCTAGGACAAGGGTGTAAAATATGTTGGAAGACAAAAGCTAGTGTAGCACTTCAAATATCGAAGCACCGGTAAGGTACAATAATTAAATAAAAATCACGGTAATAAAATATAACCTCAATAATTAATCCTAAAAATTACTAATTAAATCTATAATCCTATAATTTAGTTAGGGGTTCATCTAGTGGGTTTCTAGATCTAGTCTACTAACTCATACATTAACGAACACTATATATAATATATAAAATATAACATGTAATATAATATACACAATACTTATAATAATTAAAAAAATAAAAATACCCCTATTTTAGAATGTGGTAGTGACACTAATATTCATATTATTGATCTATATTCTCATACATTACCTGTATATCTATTGTTTATTCATGCATATATTAGTGATCTTGTATTTTATTTCTATTATCTGTTTATATGCTCGATTATGCTATTGAAACTGCTTTCAGAGGTATGTACTTCGTTCCAATCCTGACTGGATATTTTTTTTCCAGATGACTGGCTTATAGAGCAGTGTCCCATATTCTACGGGCCACAGGACGGTGTACCTATAAAGGATACTCCTATAGACCAGAAGGACTTAGTTGCAGAGCCCGAGGAGGTCTAGTTATTTGTGTTGGCTTATATTAGACTATTATTTTTGTTGAGATTCACAACTTGTATATTATTTTAGATTGTGGATTGTATCTTATTCTTTTCTTTACTATTCAATTCATGCATTATCTTCCTTAGTTTGTTTTGTGATTGAGATTAGTTATACTTGTGAGATACCATATTGCTCCTCCATTTGGAGTTGAGATGATTGATATGTACCATATTATATTATTGAGATGTTAGATAATTTAAAATAACCCAGACAGTGTTCTACCATTGATTCTGTGGTGTAGGCTGGGCGTAACCACGTACTCGTACCCGAATATCCGGGTGTGGGTCATGACAGGAGCTACTTTTCATTTGGGGACTTTTTATTGGGAATCCATCTTCCAATAGGTACATTTTAATTTTCTCCTTCTAGTAGACTTTAAATCTGAGATTTAACCATTAGAAACTAACCCACATGCATAGGCTACACATAGAAATTGATATATATATATATATATAGGTATATATGATTGTATATATATATATTTATATAGATAGAGTGGTGTATTTATATATATCATAGAGAGGTATATGTATAAGTGTTTGTGTGTTTGTGTGAGTGGCTGTATTAGTGTTTGTGTGTGTGAGGGTGGCTCAAATTGACAACAGGTGAGGGGAGACTCAGCATTCAGTAGCAGCTAAGGGGGAGCTCGTACACTAGGCACCAACAACAGGGAGTAGTGTCAGCAATTTGGGGATGCAGTGATGTGCAGAGTACATCCATGCATTCAGCAACAACAAGGGAGGCTCAGCATTTGCTCGTGCAAAAAGGGATATCAACACCAGTGCACAGAGCAAGGCAGCAAGCAGAGGAGAGCACAAGGCTCGGGCAGTTGGACAGCAAGGGAAGACTGTGCAGTATCCTACTGCACAGTGTATCAGAAAACATAGTGCTTGTGCAAGCAAGATGAGGTCAACAACAGCAAGAAGGCTACTTGAGCAGGAGCCCAAGCACAATTCAGTTAAGGTTTCAGTGTATTAGTCAGTTTTCGGGTATCAGTATCTTAGCAATAGTTAGGTATTATTGAGATTGGGATATGATTAGTCGCTTAGTTGATTAGTTATTGTTTAGAATGTTTAGTATATTATTAGTTATATATGTATCTATGTTGATGTTTAGCTAAAGTAACTATATGTACTAGGATGTATATGTTAACAGATTAGTTATTTGTGTGTATGGATCTATGTATGCTAGTAAGTACATATGGTTATAGTTAGCATATAATAGTTAAGTAGTTAGTTATATATACTACTGGTATTATATGTTAGTAGTTTAGATACATTGTAGTAGTTAGTATATGTTAGCATATAGTATTTTGGGTATTATTTAGCCATACTCATAGTGTTTTGGGTTACCTCGGGATACCAAGGTAATACCAAGGTATTGGGTCGATACCCAAGGTTTTTAGTTTGGGTATCGAGATAGGTATGATACGCATTGGTGCAAGGCCAAGGTATCCTATTTTATTTATTTTGTTATAGTGTTATGAATATGGACTAGTACATATATCTAAAGTACTATTTTTATATAATTAAACTTGCGTATCTTAGGATACGGCTTTTTGAGTGTCTTTTAGTATCTTAGATTAGCTTTTATAGTTTAGTTTCATAGTGTATCGACTTAGTGACCTAGTATTAGACTCTTGCAACCTAGATTTAATCGGTTTGACCTAGAAATGGCTTATTGACCTAAAATTGCATCATACTACTGATTTTCATTCTTGAACCTAGTATTGATGCAATATACCATATATAGGTCTGTGTGACACCAACTTGGGAATCGAGAGACACACCTTGCTCAGGACTTCAGGCGAGTACATTTCTATGATAGTTTTTAATTCATAATATTATATATATACATGTTCTAGAATTGTATACTTGATTCCGACACCGTAATTTCACAGACTTGTACTACATGGATCCCGTCAGGAGATATTATTCCCTACCGTGTTCAGTGGATACTCGTGTACATGTATCTTATCGTGTAAATTGGGTATTGTTTCATATTCGTGTTCACACACTGCTCGTGTTCAATATGCTTATTCGTGTACACCCACTGCTCGTGTTCAATGGTTATATTTCGTGTTCGTAGCATGTCGTGATTGGATCCATTAGTATTAGTTGGGGATGGGAGAGTAGGAGTTGATTATGTGATCAAAGCCCTATTGTTACATCGTGTACATTCTGGTTACATACCTCACTTGTTATTATCTTACCTGATCATGTTTACCCAAACCGATCATATAATGAACTTATATTCTGAGGCACACTAGTTAGATTGCAGTTATTTTATCATATTATTGATATTCATATTATTGATCTATATTCTCGTACATTACCTGTATATCTATTGTTCATTCATTCATATGTTAGTGATCTTGTATTTTATTTCTATTATCTGTTTTATATGCTCGATTATGTTATTGGAACTGCTTTCAGAGGTATGTACTTCGCTCCAATCCTGACTGGATATATTTTTCCAGATGACTGGCTAATAGAGTAGTGTCCCATATTCTATGGGCCGTAGGACAACATACCTATAGAGGATACTCCTATAGACCAGGAGGACGTAGTTGCAGAGCCTGAGGAGGTCTAGTTTATTTGTTTTGGCATATATTAAACTATTATATTGGTGGAGATTCACAGTTTGTATTATTATTTCAGATTATGGATTGTATTATATTCTTTCCTTCGTTATTTTATTCATGTTCTATCTTCTTTAGTTTGTTTTGTGATTAAGATTAGTCATACCTATGAGATAGCATATTGTTCCTCCATTTGGAGTTGAGATGATTGACATGTACCATATTATATTATTGAGATATTAGATAGTTAGAAATGACCCAGACAGCGTTCTACCGTCGATTTTGTGGCGTAGGCTGGGCGTAACCACATATTCGTGCCTGAATATTCGGGTGTGGTTCGTGACAAGATTACTAGATAGAATCTAGGATTTTATGAGTTCAAATTATATATGGTATGTGTATAGATTTATCTATGGATATCTTTGATTTTTTATATAAACAAAAACTTGGCATTGGAAGGAATCTTGTAAGCAGAGGTGTTAGGGATTAAAACAAGGTTTAGATAAGCATATATTTAGTTTACTCCTATAAGATAGCTTCTTAGGATTTAAAAATAGGATTTAACCCTCTTGAATTTTTGTTGCAGCAAATGATACGATTTGGATTAGCTTGACTACTAATGTTCATTATATTTAATATTACTTTTACTTTTACTTTCTTTTCTTTTACCAATGAATTATTTTTATCATCAACTACTTGACATATTCAATGCTTAGTTTAAATTGGCATTAACTATTAATTAAATCCTTTTTATTTGATTACAAAAAGAATTTATTTATTTGAATAATTTATAAAAAGAATTCTAATACTTATTAACAATTTGTAGATTAAATCTCGAAATCAAAAATAAAAAATAAAGAGAAGAATTTTTAAATTTCGGATACGGGGGTTTATATTTTCTATGTATCTCAGTTACGACGGTATATACTGGATTCAAGCCATGTCCTAGATTATTCAGAATTGGTCGTTGGTACCGACCTTTCGTATGAGGAGAGGAATGTATCCATTTTTGACCGAAGAGAGAAGATTCTCAAGAACCGGACAATTCGGTTAGTCCGAGTTGCTTGGGGGCATCACTCACCGGACGAGTCAACTTGGGAGTGAGAGGATGATATCCATGCTCAATACCCATATTTGTTTGAATCATGAGGTATACTTGTTCGTATATCTCTTATCCCGATCTTGTCTTGTGCATGTTTATCTTGTTTTAGAATTGTTCTTGATTCGCGTATGCCCATGCTTACCTTGATTGCATGTCCCATAGTTTTTTTGCTAGACCCCATGTCTTATTGAAATTTTGAGGACAAAATTTTCTAAGAAGGAGAGAGTTATGAGACTCATCTCACTGATCTAGTATACGTACCCGATATACGCATATTATACATGTATAGCTCGTTTATTGTTTAATTGATTACATCTTGCTTTATGCCATTCATGCATTGTTTAGGTTATTTTTTTAAGTTTCTCTTAGTTGCATGCTTTGGACCATTGGTCCCTTGGTTATCTTGGTGTGTGGCAGTGATAAAGCCGGGTGAGGGACATGGATTATGATCCAATGGCCTACAATCCTAGCTCTTCCTATATAAGCAATCCTATTATCTTTCCTTTACTTTTCTTTTTATTTCTTCTTCCTTCTTCATTTTTTCCCCAGCAGAGAGCAGCAGTCGAGCTTGGTCTTGGCTGTAGATAACCTTGGTAGTGTTGGTATTAGGCTAGAACTTGACCGTAGGCAAGTATATCTTGTCAATCGAAGGAACAACCATGGATCTTACTTTGATTCTTAGTATAACTTATTTTAATCATTTGAACAATTTTATTTTTTAGGTAACAGTTAGAAATTATCTCATTGATGATTTTATTTTCCTTGAATTTGGATTGCTCATGGAGCCCAAGTACAGCAAGTTGGAGAATATAAAGTTGACCTGAGAATGCATATAAAAGTACGTAAGGAACCCTTATCGCATAAAGCGAAGTTCCAGTGAGCACACTTATGTGTGTTTCACAAATTCCTTAGAAAGTGTGCCAAGATATGTTGAGTACTCTTGGCGCACTTCTTTACTCCTACGTACATTTTGTACTATAATTTTTTTTTCAAAAGTACGCAAATTCTACTTGGCGCACTTTTGAATAGGTCTGCAAAGTCATCATGAATGTACGCCACTGTTTAAATAGCCAATTGGTGCATTTTGTAGATATTTTAGAGTTGACGCACTTTGGTGAAACGTTCCTTACCGGCGTACTTTGTCGCTTCTGAAGAATGGCGTACTTTGCTGTGTTGGCTCACTATGTGGCATTCTTCAGAGACGACGCACTTTGTAGCCCTTCGTAATTACTTAATGACTAAGCAATAATTTCTGACCATTCTCCAGAATTATATTATCGACTGCAGGATTGTCTCGACTGTTGTGCCATACCTTGGAACTTATATTTTATCTTTTAGTAGACCTTCCTACGCTAGTTTGTGCGCCAAACCTCACTATTGGTATACTTGATGAAAGTGCACGAAGGTCATAGCTTGGGTACATTCATTTGTGCGCCAATGATAGATTTATACTCTAAAGCTCCTTGTTTGCTCACTTCTATCATTGTATGCCAAGGTCCCCGAAGTGCGCTTTAGTATGATTTATACGCCATATTTTGCTCAGAACACTTTTGTATCAAAATACGTCAAAATTGCCCGGATTAGTGATTTGTGCGCCAATACTCTTTTTGGCCATTTGTGCGCCAATAGTGGTTTTGGCCTATTATGCGCGGATGTTATTTTCTTGCCTAATTTTATGTGCCAACCCATAATTTATTATTTATGCACCTTTATTATAGTAATCTCTTTAATATGCTTAACTCTTGATGATTCTCTGGTTCTCTTTTATCTCGTTATTTTAGTTAATCTGGGTTATTTCCTGAATATAACATTCCTGTATTGATCTTGATTTTCTGACATGATCAGGTGATTGTACACTATAAATAAACTCTTGAATCTTAACATGGAACTGATAATCCTGGTATTATACTGATAATCCTGATACTGTACTAATAATCTTGATACTGTACTTATACTACTGATAGTATCTCGACGCAGCGCACCATGACACGAGAATTTCTGTAATTATCTTGAACAACGCTATTAGTGGCACATGTATTGCATTACATGTATTCTCGTGGTTGATTTTGATTGTACTCGTCAAGCTACTGTCCTGTATAGCATCATGTTTTTGGCATATTCCTGAGCACTACGATCGAGAATCCTTAATAATTGTCTAGGCTAATAACTAGAATAATAATCTAGATAGAATCTAGAGAGATTTTATGGCTACATGTAATCCTGGTATCCCAACGACACTTGATGGATTCGGAGCTCTCCGTCGTAAGGGGCACACTTTCAACACACTAATGAGTGTTGCACTATAAGAAAAGACAAGAAAATAATTATATCTGATAAACCTATACTATGCACCCATTCGTCTAGATAACCTCGATAGTCTGCAGGCCATGTGGTTGTAAGGAATCTCAAACTGCATGTATTAGTAATTAGAACTGTGATAACCCTAGTTAGCTAATGATAGCAAGACATAGGGCATGATTGGCCGGGATTGCTTGATTACCAGTCTAGTCTAATCCTGTCTTGATTTAATTTAGGTGATGATCCAAAAATGGTAACCGGAGTACTGATTCCAGATGTCCTTGTTTATATACTCCAGAGCTATTTAATTGTCACTTTACATGTTATTCTTACTGATTTGTCTGTATGCTAGTTTAAGTTAATAATTTTGGCTCCCTTGTGGTACTTGTTGATTTAGGGTCTGACCCCACTGGTTTTGTATGGCCAAATATCGGAGCAAGACCGTATGATCTCCCGTATTTTCTGCCTCAAAATGGTCAACACCAGGAGCACCAGGGCTATGAGTGGGTTCATCTTTCATCATCCACTTGATATTGTATAATTATTCTTTTGAGGCGTTTAGCCACCGAGCACGTGTTTAGCTCGTATTTGGGACTTGACATTCTAGCCTGCCGGTCTACTTGAAAAGCAAATTCTAGACTATAGATAGAGCTGATTATGTAACATTGTACTCTGCTAGTTCTTTATTTTGGTAACTAGCTTTATGTTTATCTGGGTATATATAGTTTGGGGTGCCTTACTATTATATGTTGGTGATCATACATTTTGTAAACTTGTTGCTTGTTTGTGATTGAGAAACCAAGGATTCTTGATCCAGAATTGCATGGTACATTGTAGAGTAAACCCTCACATGTCTAGACAGGCATGACCGTATCTCGAGATATAGAGTACTCAGGTATACATAGCTGGCTTTGTCTGCCCCCACTCTCCAGTATTTTGGTTCTGGGGTATGACATTTACCTAGGTTTATTTCATGCAGTATAGGATCAGAGTCAGATTACTTCTTTCAAAAATATATCTTTGAAAATAGTTTGCATATTCAATACATTCAAGCATACAATAGGGACAATGTTCTATCATGCAGTGTGCATCATGTATCGTGAGCCATATTTGATTTCTTTAGGAACAATAGCAGTGATCAAGTGGACTATTCATCTTATATAAGAGGGCAGCAACATATTCAAGTTAAACATGCAAGTCTAGGAGCAACAAAAGATAGTAAGCTAGATCAATGTAACACTAACGTAGTAATTCTTACCGCTCGTCGAATGGTTATCCCTGCAGCAAACATACAAGTTAGTAATAATTTACATAAATATATGGGTACTTTGGCATGTTTGTCTCTGCATCAAACGGTTAGGTATGCAAGAAGCCTAACCTAGCTTGCGCCCTAACTATATGATGGCCCCCGAGTGTTGGATCCCCGGGATTAGAAGTTGGGACGTACAAGCCTATCTCACCAATGATGAATCGACTAATAGCTGCTGAGACACATGGTTTTTTTGTACTAAAATACGCTCAAAACAGCAGTCGGGACTCATGGTTCAGCACTACACTAATAGCCACACCCCCTAATCGCGAGGACTACAAGCCGCAGGGTGTTCGATTAGCCTCTCCTAGGACGAACGATTCCCAGTGCCCCAGGATACCGTTCGAGAGACTCGATACCTTGTGCACAAGTTGTCAGACCAATATATGAATGCAATTTTATCAGATAAAGACTATATGATGCACATGCCCATAAACAAGTAGAGTTTTTAATCAAGCGATAAAGCCAATAGCTCTTCAATATCTTCTATTCAATTAATTTGATAGGTTCAATCTTCTTTCTTTTTAATAGATCGATAAGTTCAATAGTACACAGTACGAGTTATTCATACAATTCTATCTTTAGTTGTTCGATATAAGGAAATAGGAAAGCTAAACATATTATAAGCGAGCACGATAACGATTATATAAATCTAGCTTGCAATTTCTATCTCTAGTATTCTAAGCATGTAATTCTACCTTACCATAGCAATAAAATAGAGGATGTTCAAGAAAACTTTCTACTCTACTCCTTAGCGTGGCAGGGGTTCATTCTAACTTTAGCATACAAGAATGGACAAGTTTATGACATGTTCTTACTCTTCTTAGTAGCCTGGCAATGGTTAGTTTGATAGCTGTGTTCGTGTAACTTAACATGCAATATTATTATTTTTTACTTAGCATGGCAAGGTTCTTTTTAATGACAAGTATTACAAGTTCTCTAGTTAAGCATACTTGTTCTCGTTCTATCATTCCCATGCAAACATTATCTACTTAGCAACAAGAATTATAAAAACTCAGATTCATTATTAAGGCGTGCAAGAATCAGAGAATGAAGTTCTTCCCACATACTCAGATTAATCGTCTTGTGTTTCGATCAGGGAACTCTTCGAGAAGGCTTCCGCTCGAGCCATCAAAGCGATATCTCTTGTATATAGTGCCATCGCAGAGCGGGGCACTACAACAATAGTTAAGTTTGGTAGATTAATGTATTAGTATGTTTATGATACATGGATAAAAGTGAGGGAAGGCCTATGTATTGTGAACATGGTAGGTTGGAGTGGGCAGGTAAGGGATATAGACATATGGGTATTATATGTAAATGGGGGTACCATATAGTGTTAAGTGAGTATATGTCTATGGGTTGTTAGTGAAGAGGGAAATCAGAGTATGTATAGTGTGGGTTGAGGTTTAGTGTGGTCTAGAGTTTAAGTATTATATAGTATCTATGAATATAAATGTGTATCATAAGTGGTATCGTGGATAAGGATATATATAACTATATTGGTGATACCTAGTTTCCTAGGTATTAGATATATGTTAGTATTCTATGGAAAGTGCTCTAAGATAATGGGACACTTGGGTATACATATATATTAGTGGGTACTATTTTGTATTAAGTATTAGTACTAGATTATGAGTTGTGTTTAGGTAATGTGTTGTGATACTAAGGTATTGGGTATTAAGTAGATATTCTTGAGTATACCAATAGGTAGGTGTGGGTATCGTAGATACCAGTACCAAGATATTAGTTTGGGTAGCAGTGGTAGGTATTAGTTTAATATAGTAGTATTGATTTTTTATCATATCCCAGAACCAGAATACTGGAGAGCGGGGGCAGACAAAGCCGGCTACGTATACCAGATTACTCTATACCTTGAGATACGATCACGGTTGTCTAGACATGTGAGGGTTTACTCTATAATCCATCAGGCAATCCTGGTTCAAGAATCCTAGGTGTCTCAATCTCAAGCAAACAATAAGTTTACAAGATGTATGATCACCAACATATAATAATAAGGCATCCCAAATTATACATACCCAGATGATCATGAAGCTAGTACCAACAATGAAGAACTAGCAGGGTACAATATTATATGATCAGCTCTAGCTATAGTCTAGAATATGCTTTCATGTAGGCCCGCATGCTAGAATATCAAGTCCCAAAACATGAGCTAAATACGTGCTCGGTGGCTAAATGCCTCAAAAGAATAATGTACAAGATCAAGTGGGTGAGGAAGAAAAAACCCACGCATATCCTCTGGTTCTCATCGTGTTCACCATCTTGAGGCAGGAAGTACGGGAGATCCTGCCGTCCTGCTCCGAAATCTGGCCATACAAAACCATTGGGTTAGATACCAAAATAGCAAGTACCACAAGGGGGCCAAACTTATGGACTAAAATTAGCATGCAGACAAATTAGTAAGAAATATCACAAGGAACAGTTAAATAAGAACAAAAGGTAAGATAATAGTTAAGTAGTTTAAGAGTAATTAAACAAGGACATCTGGATTCAGTACTCCAGTTACCATTTCTGGATCAGCTGTTAATGAAATCAGGACATGACTAGACTAGACTGAAAATTAAGCGATCATAGAAAATTATACCATACGGCTTGCTATCATTAGCTAATTAGGGTTATCACAGTCCTCGTTACTAACACATACAGTTTGAGTATCCTTACAACCACATGTCCTGCAGACCATCCGGGTTATCCAGACGAACATGTATATAGTATAAATTTATCAGGTATAATGATTTCTTATCTTTTATAGTAGTACAACACTCGACGGTGTGCTGGAAGTGTGCCCCTCACGACGGAGAGCTCCAAATCTATTAGGTGTTGTTGGGATACTGGGATTGTATTTTGCGACAAAATATCCCTAGATGCTTTTCTATATTATTATTCTAGTTATTAGCCTGGACAATTTTTAACAATTTTCGACCGTGGTGCTCAGGAATCTTCTTTTGACATGATGCAAGACAGGACAGTAACTTGACGAGTACAATCAAAATCAAAATCAACCACGGGAATTCAGGTCATGCAATACAAGTTCTACTAATAGCCTTGATCAGGATAGTTTACAGAAAATTCTCAAGTCAGGAGTGCACTACGTCGAGCCACTATCAGGATTATCAGGATCAGGAGTATCAGGGTTATCAGTACAAGATCAGGATTATCTGTATTATTAATTCCATGTCAAGATTTAGGAGTTCATTTATGATGTACAATCACTAGGTCGTCAGGAAATAAAGATCAATATTAAGAATGTTATGTTCAGAAAATAACCAGTATTAACTAAAATAACAGAATTAAAGAGAACAAGAGAATCATCAAGAGTTAAGAATGTTAAAGAGAATACTGGCATATATTCGCATAAATTAATAATTCAGGGTTGGCGCATAAAATCAGGCAAGAATATAACATCCGCGCACAATGGATCAAAAACCACCATTGGTGCACAAATGGGTATTGGTGCACAAATGGCCAAAAATAGATTTGGTGCATAAATGACAAAAATGGGTATTGGCGCACAAATGTTCAAAAACAGTTTTGGTGAACAAATCACTAATCTAGGCATTTCTGACGCACTTTAATACAAAAGTGCTCCGAATAAAGATGGCGCATAATAAAAAAAGTGCACTTCTAGGATCTCGACACAGAATAATAGAAGTGCACGAGCCAGGAGCTAGGCACATAAATCTATCATTGGCACACAAATAAAAGTACTGAAGCTACGACTTTGGCATACTTTTATCAAGTATGCTAGTAGTGAGATTTGGCGCACAAATAAACACATGAAGGTCTACTAAAAGATAAAACACAAGGTCCAAGACATGGCATAGCAGTCGAGATGACCCTGCAGTCGAGAACACAATTCTAGAGAATGGTCCGAAGTCTTTGCTTAGTCATTAAGTAATACGAAAGGCTACAAAGTGCACCATCTCTAGAGAATACCACATAGTACGCCAAGTAGCAAAGTGCACCATTCTCCAAAAGGGACAAAGTGGGCCGGTAAGAAAAGTTTACCAAAGTGTGCCAACTCTGCAATATCTGTAAAGTACGCCAACTTGGCTTTTTAAGCAATGGCACACATACTTGATGACTTCAGACCCATTCAAAAGTGCGCCAAGTGGGATTGTTGTAGTTTTGAAGGAATTTCCATAGTAAAAAATATACGTAGGAGTAGAGAAGTGTGTCCTGAATACTTAACATATCATGGCGCACTTTGTAAGAAATTTGTGAAACAAATACAAGTGCGCTCACTGGAACTCCGCTTATGCGACAAGGGTTCCCTGCGTACTTTTTGTATACATACTCAGGCAAATTTTGCATTCTTCGACTTGCTGTTCTCGGGCTCCAAGAGCAATCCAATCCAAGGAATACAAAACCATCAATCAGACAAGTTCTAAGTGTTACCCAAAAATAAAATCGATTAAATAATAAAAATAAGCTATACTACGAATCAAAGCAAGATCCTGAAGGACCGTGAGGCAACTCTAGAGGGGGTGAATAGAATGTAGCGAAATAATCTACCTAATTTAAGATTATCAGAATGAAGGCAGTTGCTAACTAACAGTGTATATAAGGACAGTAAAGTAAAGCAGTAAAGTAGAGAGAGAAAGCAAACACAAACACCAAGATATATACTGTCTTTCCTCTGAGAAGACTAGTCCTATCCCGAGAACTCAAGTCCGAGTTTTATCCACTATAATCACCAATAGTGAATCACAAGCTTTGATCCGAAGGCTTGCCACTTGCTTATACCTTGAGGTTTGATCCGAAGTCTCACAACTTTACAGCTTAAAGAGAGAGAGTAACTAATGGAACAAAGCTCTATATAACTCAGAAGACTTCTAGACCGAGATGGCACTTGGCACTAGGAAGGCTAGGGAGTTGCACTTTGATATAGAAAAGTTAAGGCTTTAGGGGTTTGCTCCCGATAAAATAGAAGACTTAAGATTGGTTGAGTAAGTAAGAATAAAGAATTATAATCCTATTTATAGGGTGTAGGCAAATAGAATTTGGCCATAATTTGGATGGGGTTTAATTTAAATTTTCAATCATTGGGCCAAGAAATCAGGAGCTATTGAACTTGTTGATTTCATACCAAAAGTGTAACCAAGTTCGCGGTCCGAGATTTCGGCACGAGTTCGTCCCGAGTTCAGTCTCTTAGTATGGTAGACTTTGTAAATAAATGTGGCATATTTTGGTTGATAGGTTCTTTGGTTCATTTGAGTAGACTAGGTATCTGGGAATAGGTATTTAGGTTTTGCCAGTGCATCTCAGCATACATCAGTCCTAGGCTCAAATAAAAAAAGATTATATTTGAATAGACGTAATACAGTCAACATGTAAAAGTAGTGATGAGGCTTCAGATCACGACATATCAATGCATGATTTAGTTAACTATCAAAATCAAGTTGACTGAGATAGGATGGGCCAACAATCTCTCCCATTTTGATAACTGACAAACTATGAATGATACTGCAAGTCTTTGATATGCAAGGCTCCCCCGTAACTGTCGAGCAGTTGATATGATGACGATAACGTCTGTCAAGTAACGTCTTGTATGCTAGTATCACGTATGTCTTTCTCTTTCGTTGTCATTTGATCGAAATGGCACGCTCCCCCAAAATTAGTGAGTTTACAAGAAAAATAAGAGAGTAAAGTGTATACAGGATAATATATAATGACAAAAAAAATTTGCATTAAACTTTTATTTATTTGAAAGAAAACATACAAAAGTGGATATGTAGTGGAAATATCATAGTAGAGCATCTAAAAGTAAACTTTTTAAATATTCAAATCTATTGAGTAACTAGTTGTCATTTTCTTCATCTTCATCATCAGGTTCAACTATTCTGTTTGGATCAAATAAGGCATCAGCTGGATCCAAATATCGCTGAACATAGGGGTGATCAATACAAAATCTTTATTGATTCGGATTTTGGAGAATCGAAAAAGGTCCGGCTGGGTACTTCGATAGGGTGTACTGGATATCTATCAAAGTGTTGCCAAGAGCCTGAGTTTGAAGTATTTGGTGATGATCAGTAGCACAATTGCGTATATCTTCTTGGTGGAAGTGATCATACAACAGATTGAAAATAGACTCTAAGGTTTGCGGTTTTTCATCAACAGGAGGGACATAATCAACATGATGAGTGTTGGAGTTTGATGATGAGTTATAAGGTAGAAGCATAGTTGGCTCAAATATCCAAATTCTATTGAGGTATAAAGGTTCCTCAAGATTTGGACAAGTATCCAAAGGAATATCGAAATAGCAGAAAATGGTTGGCAAGTACATGGCATATTGTAGTGGACGCCCTTTCTTGCGATATTGAACCATTTGAGATAAGATGGTCTGGGAATAATTAAAGTTAATGCCGAAATGCAAGTGATATAAAGCTGACATTTCTAGATAAGAGACCTCTTCAAAGTAAGTCTTCTTAGGTAGAAAAGTTGAAAGGATAATACGATGCATTTCAAAGAAGTGACCATTCAAATAACTAGCAAGAAATTTAGGTGCACATTTAAGAGGGTGACAAAGGATATTCGTGAAAGAATCTAGGGTTAAGTCTTGGTCGAATTGAACTTGCGTGATGTTGACTAAGGTTTGTCCATCAGCGGGAATGTGCAGGATTTTACCTAAGTCATTCACATTGAATTCAATTAGAATGCCACGAACTCTAGATAAAATAGTATCATGTTCATATATTAAGTTACAATAGAACATTTAAATAGCATTGGTGTAAATTTTGGTATGAGTTGTAACAATTTTTTCAAGTTATAATTTTTAAAGAGTAGGTAGATAGTCTATGTGTTGGTTAGAAAAATCAATAGGATGGCCAAAACAGATGTGTCTCTTGGAGAAGTCATTAAACCAATCATTTAAAATTTTGAGACGTCAAAAGGTGAAACCGTCGAATTCTCCTAAGTTTGGCAGAATGGGACAAAAAAGAGAGTCGGAAAAGGAATATTGTTTCCTTTTAGGGGCCATTGGGAGAGGATGTAGGAGGAAAAACTAAGGTTTTATTTGTGGATGAGGGATAATTTTCGTTGGTCTGAATGAATGAGCAACGAAATGATCTATATATATAGAGTAGCAAAAACCTAAATTAGGAAGAAAATTAAATGACATAGCATAATCTGTAATTAAACTAACCGAGTTAGGTCTGAGCTCAGCCCGAGTTCGGTCCGAATTCTGTTGACATTTATTTCTAGAATCTCAACGTAACTTTAATCGATATTATGCCTTTTTTGACTTGATATAAATACAAAATAATAAGTGATGAACTTAAATCGTACATTTTCAAGAGTTTAAATCATCTCGGAGTAGCTGTAGAAGCCGGATCCCATCTAGCAGTGGTCCGAAGATACTTAAATACCGTGTCGCTTAAGGTTATTTACACATTTTTGATAGAAGGGTCATTCCGGCTTATATCCAAAAAATTTAAAACTTTTGAAAAGTGTGACAAAAAATTTGTAAAGCATCTTATAATTCTTATATTTTATCAGAATCCAAAAGACCTAATTCTCGACAGATAAAGTTGAATCGATCTTCAGCTAAATATTTAGTAAAGATCTCTGCTAATTGATATTCCATGTCCATATACTCCAAACAAATATCTCCGTGTAATTGATGATCCCTTAGAAAATGATGACAAATTTTTATGTGCTTAGTGCGTGAGTGGCATACTGGATTTTTGGTGAGATTAATGGTGCTAGTGTTATCACAGAAAATATAAATATTCTTATAGTGCAGATTAAAGTCTTCTAGGATTTGTTTCATCCACAAAATTTGAGCACAACAATATCCTGCGACGATATACTCTGCCTCAGTTGTTGATAATACAACAGAATTTTGTTTCTTGCTAAATCAGGAGACTAGAGACTTTCCTAGGAAATGACACGTGCAGCTGGTGATTTTTCGATCGACTTTGCATCCAGCAAAATCAGCATCCGAGTAACCAGCAAGGTCAAAGGACGTAGTTTTGGGATACCATAAGCCTGCCGATAAAGTTCCTTTAAGGTATCTAATAATATGCTTAACTGCGCACAAATGTGATTCCTTAGGATTAGCCTGATATCTAGCGCAAAGGCATACAACAAACATAATGTCTAGGTTACTAGCAGTTAGACATAATATACTACCAATCATACCCCAATACTTACGTATGTTTGTTGGTTTACTGATTTCATCAAGGTCAAGCTTAGTGGATGTTATCATTGGGGTTCGGTAGGCTTTGTATTGTCCATGTCAAATATTTTGAGCAAATCCTTCGTGTACTTAGCCTGATGGATAAAAGTTCCTTGTGAATCTTGTTTGAATTACAATCCTAGGAAGAAGGTCAGTTCTTCCATCATGCTCATCTCAAATTCACTCTGTATATACTAAGCAAACTCATTACATAGCATCTTATTAGTAGATCCAAATATGATATCATCAACATATATTTGCACTAATAACAAAGAATCAGCAGAAGATTTTATAAAAATGGTAGTATTAATTTTTTCTTTTGAAAAACTTTTTTCAAGTAGAAAGAAGCTAAGAAGTTCATACCAAGCACAAGGGGCTTGTTTGAGTCCGTATAGAGCCTTTTGTAACTTGAATACGTGGTCAAGGTGTTTGAAATCTTCAAAACTAGGAGGTTATTTGACAAAAATATCTTCTTTGATAACCCCATTTAGAAAAGCACTTTTAACATCCATTTGAAAAAAGTTTGAAGTTATAAAAACTAACAAAAGTGCAAAGCATTTAGATAGATTCAAGTCTAGCAACAGGAGCATAAGTCTCATCGTAGTCGATACCTTCCTCTTGGTTATATCCTTGAGCTACGAGACGTTCTTTGTCTCGTGTAACTGAACCATCCTCATTTAATTTATTTTGAAAAACCCATTTAGTACCAATGATCAGATAATCATTAGGTTTAGGAATAAGTTCCCAAACTTAATTGCGTTTAAATTAGTTGATTTCCTCTTGCATAGCAGATATCCAAAATTCATCAAAAAAAACTTCATCAGTATTTTTAGGTTCTATTTGAGAAATAAAAGCAACATTTATAATGATATCTCTATTTAAGGAACGTGTACTTATACCTTTCGATATATCACCTATTACCAAGTCCTCTGGATGATCTATGAAAAACTTTAGTTTCCTTGGCAGACTTTTTGGATGACTTATACTGTTTGTATCTTCTAATGTCTTGTTGGTTGCGGGTTGAATACCTTCATCATTGCTTTCGTTTAGTTCTTGAGTATTGTGTTCATCAAAAGTAACATTGATTGATTCTTCAACAGTCAATGAGGTTTTGTTGAATACTCTGAATCCTTTACATTTTGTGGCATAACCTAGAAAAATACCTTAATCGGCCTTGGTGTCAAATTTTTCTAGATTATCTTTTGTATTAAGAATAAAATATTTGTAGCCAAAAACTTTAAAGTAACTAATTGTGGGGATTCTACCAAACCAAAGTTCATAGGAAGTTTTCTTCGATATAGGTCGAATAAGTACCCTATTCAAAATATGGCATGAAGTACTTACAACTTCAGCCCAAAAGTATTTTGGAAGGTTATACTGATTTAACATGACTCTAGCCATATCGCCAAGAGTTCTATTCTTTCGTTCTATAATAATATTTTGTGGTAGAGTTTTAGGACAAAAAATTCATGAGAAAAACTATTTTAATGCAAAATCTTTTTAAATCACTATTTTTGAATTCGCCTCCATGATCACTTCAGATACGAGTAATCATGAAACATTTTTTGTTTTGAACCTTTTTGCAAAAAGTGACAAATTTAGAAAATGTTTCATTTTTATTTGCAAAAAAATAAACCCATGTGTATCTAGAAAAAATTATCAACAATAACGTACGCATAAAGCTTACTGCCAAGACTGGCGACTCTACTGGGTCTAAACAAGTCCATATGCAAGAGTTGGAGAGGTCTAGAGGTACTTACAGAGTTGATTGATTTAAAGGAAGATTTAGTAGAATTATTCTTTTCACAGTCAACACATACCATATCTTTCTTGAAAGTAATCTCTGGTAAGCCACTTACGAGTTTTTTTGTGGATAATCTTGCAATAGTGTCCATGTTTGCGTGTCCTAGACGTATATGCCATAGCCAGCTGTCATATTTATTGGCGTATAGACATTTGCCTGCATTGTCAGTATCTTTTGCAAGATAGAAAATATATGTATTGTCTTCCCTAATCCCTTCAAAGATAACAATACCAGTAGATTTTTCATAAATAGAATATTTGTTTTTAACGAACTTAATACCATAACTATGGTCAGCTAGATGACTAATGCCGAGTAGGTTATGTTTTAATTTCGTTACGAGACAAACGTCTTTTATAACAGGATAGGGAAGAACACCAATATTACCGTTTCCAATAATGTATCCTCTGAGGTTATTGCCGAAGGAGACATAACCTTCTTTCTTCATCGATAGCATTGCAAATAGTTTAGCATCACCAGTCATATATCGTGAGCAACAACTATTGAGAATCCACTTGCTTCTAGCATAAGAGGGTTGGTCCACCTACAAAATGAGTTATAGATGTGACCCTTGGTACTCATTTCTTTGAGGGTCCTGCTGTGTTAGTTTTTGGTACCCAAGCATAAACATTTATATATACTAATTTCTTTGTTCTACAAAATCTAGATATATGTCCTTTTTATCACAGTAGTGACATATAGCTGTATGATTGATGCTTGGTGCAGCATGATAGATATGATTGTGTGAAGCACTTTTTTGTGGTCTTCTATAATAGAATGAATGATTATGTGGAATATTTCTTTGTGGTCTTCTATAATAGAATGCATGATTGTGTTTAGTTCTATGTGCATGATGATTGCATAAAATGTTATGCATGTAGGTAGGAGCATAGCTGTGAGTGTTCTTTTGTCTTGATACGTGTCTCGTGTTAGGTTGGGTGGAGGTTTGTTCGACCCATTTACCCAATATAATCTCTAACTTTTTAGAGGTAGCATATACTTCATCATATTTAGCAGTAAGAGCATATATTCCACGTGCAGCAATACAATACTTCTGCTTTTCATATCCAAGTTCTTTCTTAAGTTTAGCGTTCTCCTGAGAGCTCTTGCCAAGACTGGCAAGTGCTTCGTGGAGGTTAAGCTTAAGTCTAGAATTCTCGTCTAAATCGTTTGAGGTATCCTTTACTTCACTTAGTAGAGATGTTAGTCTCTTTATTTCAGTTTGACATTCTTGAACATCTTTCTTAGCATACTTGTAATTATTTCTAAGTTTCCTAAAATCATCAAGCAGATCACTAAAAGTATTACCTAGTTCATCAAAAGTAAAATTATCATAAGAGTTGTTATCCGTTACCTGATCATCTAACGTCATGAAGCATATGTTTGCTGTTTCTCGAGGATTCTCTTCTTCGGATTCACTAGCTTTACTTTTATGCCAAATACTAGTGTTTGCATATTTTTGTAATAATGTTCTTCTGGATGAGTAGTTGTGGCAATTTCCTTTTCTTAGGGTTGGACAATCTTTCTTAATATGTCCTGTCTTCTTACAGTTGTAGCTTATAGGCTCCTCATCACTATTGTTAGTAGGCTCCTTCTTCTTTGATTTCTCAAGCTTTAGAAATTTCCTGAAGTTTCTGGTGGTCAGGACAACTTCCTCATCTTGATACTCATTATCGTAGGAGTTATAGTTGGTGACATTTTTGTGATATGCCTTCAGAGCGATCATCTTTTTCTTGGGAGTGGGTTCTTCAAATTTCTGGAGATCCAGCTCGTGAATTATTAGCTTGACCATGAGCGTCTCGAGGGTCATCGTGGTAAGATCATTCCCTTTCTATGATTGCAGTAGCCTTTGGATTCCAATTCTTGGTGAGTCCCCTGAGTAGCTTACGAATATTCTCGTGATTGTTGTACTCCTTGCTGAGTGATAATAGAGGATTGTCGATGTCGAAGAATCTCGTAAACATTTGAGTGATCGTCTCATTTTGCTTCATCTTGAATGCTTCATACTCTTGTGTTATACAACTTATTTTTTATTCTTTCACTTGGGAGGTTCCTTTATGAGTAACCTCAAGAAGTTTCCATACTTCGTGCGAAGTTTCACAAATGGAGACCCAGTTAAATTTAATTATGTCTACAACACAAAATAGAGCGTTAATAGCTTTAGCATCAAGACTAGCTTATTTCTTTTTGGTGTCTATGCACTTATCATGAGACTTCTCTACAAGGTTACCATCTATGACTATTCTAGGTGGCTTCTTGTATCCTTCTACTACTACAGACCAAAGGTCAAATCAAGTGACTTTAGGTAGAAGCTCATACGTGTCTTCCAGTTCGTGTAGTTAGTACCATCAAATAAGGGTGGCCTATTTGTGGACTGGCCTTTACCATTGTTGGTATGGATAGATCTGACAGTTGCCATAAGTCTCTTAGGATGTTAAGCCAAATATCAAGAGAACTAGCTCTGATACCAATTGAAGGACCGTGAGGCAACTCTAGAGGGGGTGAATAGAGTGCAGCAGAATAATCTACCCAATTTACGATTATCAGAATGAAGACAGTTTCTAACTAACATTGTATATAAGGACAGTAAACTAAAGCAGTAAAGTAGAGAGAGAAAGTAAACGCAAATACCAAGAAGTATAATGTTTTCCCTCTGAGAGGACTAGTCCAGTCCCGAGAACTCAAGCTCAGAGTTTTATCCACTATAATCACCAATAATGAATTATAAGCTTTTATCCGAAGCCTTGCCACTTCTTTACACCATAAGGTTTGATCTGAAGTCTTGCAACTTCACAACTTAGAGAGAGAGAGTAACTGATGGAACAAAGCTCTTTACAACTCAAAAGACTTCTAGATCGAGATCGCACTTGGCCCTAGAAAGGCTAGGGAGTTGCTCTTTGAGATGAGAAAGTTATGTCTTAAGGGGTTTTCTCACAATAGGATAGAAGACTTATGAATGGTTGAGTGAGTAAGAATGAAGAATTTTAATCCTATTTATAGGGTGTAGGCAAACAGAATTCTGCAAGAATTTGGATGGGGTTTAATTCAAATTTCCAACAGTTGGGCCAAGAAATTAGGAGCTATTGAACTGGTTGATTTTATACCAAAAGGGTAAACGAGTTCGATCCGAGTTCGGCATTAGTTTGTCCCGAGTTCGGTCTTTTAGTATGATAGACTTTGTAAATAAATATGGCCTATTTTGGTGGATAGTTTCTTTGGTTCATTTGAGTGGACTAGGTATCTGGGTATAGGTATTTAGGTTTTGCCAGTGCGACTCAGCTTACATTAGTCCTAAACTCAAATAAATATAAGATTATATTTGAATAGACATAATACAGACGATATGTAAAATCAGTGTTGAGGCTTCAGATCGCTGCATAGTTTAGTTAACTATCAAAATCAAGTTGACTGAGACCAGATGGGCCAATAGATCCAAGGTTGTTCCTTCGGTTGACAAAATATACTTGCCTAAGGTCAAGTTCTAGCCTAATACCAACACTATCAAGGTCACCCATGGCCAAGGCCAAGCTCGGCTGTTGCTCTCTGTGGGAAAGAAATGAAGAAGGAAAGATAAATAAAAGTAAATAAAAGTAAAGAAAAGAGAATGGGATATTTTATATATATAAGGGATTGATTGTAGAATATTGGATCATCCTCCATGACTCTCACCCGGGTTCATCACAGCCACCTACCAAGAAAACAAAGGGACCAACGGTCCAAAGCATGCAACTAAGAAAAACTTATAAAAATAACCTAAACAATGCATGAATGGCAAAAAGCAAGATGTAAGCCATTAAACAATAAGCAAGCCATACATATATAATACGCGTATATCGGGTACATATACTAGAACATTGAGTGAGTCTCATATTTTTATAATATAATTAATGACTATATATAGTCTATTTTAAGTATATGGTATTTAATATACTATATTAGCTAGTTAGACCTAGAAACTTAGTGTAGCAAGGTATAGACGAACATCACTTTATATGGGCTAGTTAATAGGTAATATTGAATCCAAAACTTAGGTGATTGACTAGTTCCAACCCATGACCAAGTTTTGACCTAGAAACCTAATTTGAGATTAATTAAGCTTGTTTATGATTCTAAATCATTTGTTAACATAAAAATTCATATATATAGGTCACTTGGACTCTAGTACATGCACAGTTTGATATTTATTGCTCCTGACCACAAGCGAGTACATTCTCTGATAGTTTTAATTATTTGATATTTATAATAATTTATGTATTTAGTGATGTTATGTTTGATTCCTGACATGATGGTACATGGACTAGTATTCATATTGGATCTTCAGTCATGAGATGTTATATCATACAATATATTAATATTAGATATCGTATCTAGTATTGCTATTGGACATTGATTGTTGTATCATGACGTATCATGGTTGGATCCACTATACTAGTCGGGATGGAGGAAATGCTAGCTAGGTGTGTGATCATATCCCTATTATTATTTCTATTATTAGTGTTAATCATACACCTTATGTATGATTAGCCAGGCCAGTATTCATTGTACGAGTGTTATGACCCGTACCTAAAAATTGGGCATGAGTCGTGGGTTCGTCCAGCCTACGCCGCAACATCGACGGTAGAACGCTGTCTAGATCACAATACTATCTATCACTTCCCACAATAATATATAACATATCAATGATCTCAACCCTATAAGGAGGACTAGATGAATATAAATATAATGTCAAACCAATACTCAATCACAAAATAATCTATGGCATGATAAAGATATGAAATGGTATAAAGAAATTCTAGCACATAAGTCTAGAAATAACATCTCAAACAATTGCAATAAATCTAAGAGTCTAGCTAACTCAAATATAATAAAAGTCTCAAATATAGTATAACTCAGAGTATCTCAAAGTGGAACAATCTAAATATAATATGAATGCTAGGCTCTAAGTCGCTACTAATGGATCCTCTACTAGAACGGAATCCTCCTGAAGCTCTTGGATATAACCATCATCTACTCCAGGTCCATATTATGTGGGATAAAAGTTCTCGAGATCCTCTGAAAAATGTTATCCAATCAGGATTGGAGAGAAACACATAAACTAATAGTAGTTCCATTACATTGATAAAGACTATAAAATAGTAAGTAATAAGAATACAAAATAGAAGAAAACTAGAGCTGTGCTATCAGTATCACAGGTAAATATGAACTGTAATAAATAGGTCAAGATAGTAATGACTGGAATAAACAAGAATGAAGAAACAATACTAACTGAGTGCCTTGAAATATTAGTTTATTATGTGATCGGCTTGAGACAAGATCATATTGTACCATATATGATTGGCTATACACAATTACAGGTAAGGGATCAGGTCAATCAATTATGATTGACTGTACACAAGTACAGGTAAGGGGATCAGGCCAATCATATATGGGAAGCTATGCATAATTAATAAGATCAGGCTACACCCTCATGTGGTGAGGGTGAGCTATGCACAAGTAGGTGGGGGTATGATAACATAATCGAATAATACTTTTCCGTCTTCGGCTAGTATGATTGATCCAATCATGACTCCTCATGACAGATATTTATGATACTAGCCCGTGAATCCACTGTGTCAGGAATCAAGTATAACACTACAGAACTAGAATCATAGTAATAATAAAAATAATAAAAACTGTCAAAGAATATACTCGCATGTGGTCATGAGCAATAAATATCCAACAGTGCTCAAACTGGAGTCCAAGAGTCCTAAATATGGAATATCAATGTCAAAGAGTGTTTTGAAATGATAAACATGTATAATTAGCTCTATGATAGGTATTCGAGTCATTTCTAGGTCTCTTGGTATCATAATAGGTTATTACTAAGGTTATAGTCCTAAATAAGGAGGTTCGTGGAGAACTTCGTGAAGATTGCAGAACCGATGACCCGACTAACCCGTAAGGTGCAGGAGTTCGCGTGGACAGAGGAGTGTCAGAAGGTATTCGACGAGCTGAAAAAGCGTTTGACTACAACACCCATCTTGACCATACCTTCTGGACCCGAAGGATTCGTGATCTACAGTGATGCATCCGGGAAAGGGTTAGGATGCGTTTTGATGTAGCATGGAAAGGTTGTAGCTTATGCTTCTAGACAGTTGAGGACACATGAGAAGAACTATCCCACCCACGACTTGGAGCTTGCCGCGGTAATCTTTGCCATGAAGCTTTGGAGGCACTATTTATATGGAGAAAGAGTGAAGATATTTACTGATCATAAGAGCCTAAAATATGTCTACACTCAGAAGGACCTGAACCAGAGAGACAGAGACGTTGGCTCGAGGTAATGACAGACTTCGAGATCGAGCTACAGTACCATCCGGGAAAGGCCGACGTAGTAGCTGACGCGTTGTGCAGAAGACCTATGGCATTCTGCTTGACTACCCAACAACATCTATTGAGGGATCTAGAGCAGATGGGTATAAAGATTGTCATGCCTGGAATAGACGGATAGTTGTCGAGTTTTCAGCTGTAATCAACATTGGTGGAGAGAATCAAGGCTGCTTTGTCGCCAGATGCCAGATTTCAGAGGCTCAGACAGAGGACAGAGGCTGGATTACAGACAGGCCTACAGATACATGAAGACAGAAACTTGAGATATAGAGACCGTCTCTATGTACATAATGGAGAACTTCGGCAGGAGTTGATGATGAAAGCACACAGTTCAACCTACTATATTCATCCAGGAGGCACGAAGATGTACAGGGACCTGAGGTAGTACTACTGGTGGCATGGAATGAAGAGAGAAATAGCACGCTTTGTGGCCAAGTGCCTGGTTTGTCAGCAAGTCAAGGCTGAGCATCAGAGATCTGCAGGATTACTTCAACCACTACCTATATCGGAGTGGAAATGGGAGTACATCACTATGGACTTTGTTACGGGTGTTCCGAGGAGTCCTAGTGGTCGCAATGCGGTATGGGTAATCATGGATAGACTCACCAAGTCCGCACACTTTTTACCTTTCAGAGTTGGGCAATCCACAGATGTCTTAGCAGACATGTACATGAGGAAGATTGTGCGTCTGCACGGAGTGCTAGTAAGTATCGTGTCTGACAGAGATACGAGGTTCACATCTTACTTTTGGCAAAGTATGCAAGAGAGTCTCGGTACCCTCCTAAAGTTTAGCAAAGCGTATCATCCACAGACAGATGGCCAGTCGGAGCGCACCATTCAAATGTTAGAAGACATGTTAAGAGCGTGTATGCTAGATTTCGGAGGATCATGGCAGGACCATTTGTATTTGGTCAAGTTTTCCTACAACAACAGCTATCAAGCGAGCATCCAAATGGCTCCCTATGAAGCATTGTATGGAAGGAAGTATAGCTCCCCAGTATGCTGGAGCGACATATGAGAGCGACAGATTCTCGGACCAGAGTTGGTTGTTCGTACAGTGGAGAAGGTGAAGAAGATCCAAGGACACCTACGAGCAGCACAGGATAGGCAGAAACATTGGGGGAATGCGCATCGACGACCCTTAGAGTTTCAGGTTGGAGATCACGTATTTCTAAAGATCTTGCCTACTCGAGAGACTATCAGATTTGGAGGCTGAGGAAAGCTGAGTTCGAGGTACATCGGACCATTCGACGAATTAGAATGCGTCGGAGAGGTTGCTTACAGATTAGCCCTGTCGCAGACTTTAGAAGGAGTCCATGACGTCTTTCATATATCTCAGTTGAGGAGGTACATACCGGATCCGAGTCATGTGCTTGATCATTCCGAAATCACAGTCGGACCGAGCCTATCATACGAAGCGGAGCCTATGGAGATTCTAGACAGAAGTGAGAAGGTATTACGAGGGCAGACCATTCCCCTAGTTCATGTTGCATGGAGGCATCATACACCAGGCGAGTCGACCTGGGAACGTGAGGAGAATATTCGCCAGCGTTACCCCCACCTCTACGAAGGCCTAGGTATGTGGTAGCATTTTAAATTCAGTCTTTAGTTCTTACCATACATATGTTTTAATTTCGAGGACGAAATACTCTAAGGAGGCTAGATTGTAAACCCCCTCGTCAAAGGTAGGAATTATTTAACAACCCAAATCCTAAGTACTCAAATTAGGGTATCAGTCTACACCAAGCCTGCTATGCCACGACTCTTATGTACCACCCCAAATCTAGTTCTATATGTCTTCAACGCATTAGGAATCACCATGTTCAATTGTTTAAATTATAGGCCAATTCTACCTCAAGCAGGACCTAACCCAGTCCACGTGCCCCCTTTTATGTGGACCAGCCCCCACTTCCAGGAGTCCTGGCCGGCCCAAGCCTCAAGGCCAGCCCACAAACTTTCCACATATATATATACATATTCAACCATAAAACCCTAAGAAATTATTAGTCATTCATCTTCCCCAAACCCTAGCCGAACCAACCCAACCCACCTGCACATCCGATCCCGACCGCCCTCATCCAATCCCGACCGCCTGCATCCAATCTCGACCGCCCTCATCCAATCCCGACCGCCTGAATCCAATCCTGACCGCCCCACACCCGCCTGCACATCTGATCCCGACCGCCCTTATCCAAACTGACCGCCTGCATCCAATCCAGACCGTCCCACACCCGCCTGCACATCCGATCCCGACCGCCTGCACTCAAATCTAGACTGCCCAACCGTGGCAGACCAACCCCGACCCCCACGGCTGGACCTCCATCCAGGCGCTGCTTCCCCCGCCGACCCAACGACCATAGCCGCTGCTGCGACCCCTGTCGTTTCTGTTGCTACTGCTGCCGGAGTTGCCACATGATGCAGAGCCGCCCATCAAAGGCTGACGTCGACTGGACAAGCACCCTACGACTACGATTGGTAAATACCCCCTCCTTCGTTGCATGATCTATAAATCGTAACAACCGCATCGTCGTGTCGGATGACGACACGATTAAGTTACAGTAAACCATGGGTATAAGTATGAATGCTTAATTAGATTTAATGGAGTCTATGGTTAATAATTATTTCGACCAAAATAACCTGTGCAGAGAACTTGTGTTCCACCTGAAAGCATAGTCGTAGACTTAGTGCAATATGCATAGAGAATAATGAAGTATAATTTAACAAGATGTAGTATAGTTTCGTGAAACCATAAATGAGTGATTTATTGACGTGAGGTGCACAGTGACAGAGGATAGGGCACGCTTGCATCTTAGCTACGTGCATACGTGACCCTGTAGTCTATCCACCGTGAACTGACATCATACCTAAGAGCAACATCATAGTCATGTATGTATTATTTAGTGTATGATGCTGGATTGCTATATTATATTATGTTTAGGATCATTGGATCAGCCAGGAGATACTGCAGGAACCGGCTTTTGGCATTCGCAGCTCGAGGACTCAGGCAACATACCTTGCCATATTTACTGTTTGAATTAATGCTGCATATGTTGTATGATAAATTTTGTTCTCTTTCATATGACTGTGTGCTATCGATGGATACGCTGATGATTTAGTATACTTGACCTAGTCACTAGCAGACTCACCCCATTGGAGGATACTCTGATATCTTCCGAGACCTGACACTCTTACACGTTTCACAGTGACATTCATATTAGGATGCGGGTCCGCGTATTCGACTAGCTATCGGTGCGTGTGACATGCATCACGGTTAGTACATAATTCAGGTTTATATTACATGATAGTAGAGACTGGCATGTAGCTACGTGGTATGCACGTCGAGTATTCGATTTGCTTATTTAAATTGGGAGGAAAGGACCACTAGTAGGCGTATGGGATACACCCATTGGATTCCGTAGTATCCGGAGGAGCCATGGATCCAATGACTCCCTTTATTCAGATTCCCCGTTCTTCGGAGTGGTATAGACGTATATATCATTACGGATTCCCCATTCTTCGGAGTAGTATGGACGTTATACTATTCAGATTCCCCGTTCTTCGGAGCGGTATGGACGTTATACTATTCAGATTCCCCGTTCTTCGGAGCGGTATGGACGTTTATATACTTATAAATTCCCCGTTCTTCGGAGCGGTATAGACGTTATGTCTACACCTACTCATACGTACCAAAGTTGTCCTCACATTCCATTCACTTAGATGGTTAGCACACCCTTTATTGCAATTACTTTATACAATATTTATATATATCGCATATTTTTAAGTATCTTGTTACGTCCCTCTGAGAACCTGGTACCTTTCCAGATTTGGACGAGACTTACTACCCCACAGTATACGGACCAGGATAGGAGACGAGGTTCGCTACAGCTGAGGAGTTAGAGGTGAAGTCGTCAGAGTTCCCGTGATCACTTGGTAGGCCTTCTTCCTAGGATTGGGTGCATTATCATCTAGTCAGCCGATGCCCAGTCATTATCTTTTATCTATCATTTTAGTACTTTATTTCGTCATAGTAGTGGGTTTGTCCCCACCTGACATTATTGGTTGTACTATGATATCTTGAGACTGGTGTTTATCTTCCAGCAGTTTATTTAGTACTTCTTATTGTTTATGTTATGGATGAGATAGTTTACCCGTTGATTGACTGATATTGAACATGTTAGTATTTTGGGACAGCGTAGCACTCTTCGTAAGGATCCATTAAATTAGGATATCCTTGGAGATGTGTCAGCTGGCTTTTTCCACGTGGCCTAGTTCCGTATATTTTGGGACTGGGATGTGACAATATATATATATATATATATATATATATATATATATATATATATATATATATATATATATATAGTTTAAATAGAATGGAAATTAGAAATAGAAATAAAAGAAAAAGAAATAAAAAAAATGAGAAATTTCTTAATAAATTTTTTGATAAAACCCACTATAGAAATCCTAAACCCTATCCTTAAACCCTACCCGCTTAGTTGCTAACCTGGCCCGCTCATCCCACATAAAGAAAACTGTAGCAACAGCCGCTGCATAAACCCGGTTTTTCCACCCCGCGCGTAACACCCCCCCCCCCGATTGTCTCTCTCCCTCTTTTCCCGATATATATTCTCCTCGACCAAACCCTAACCCTAATCCTCCCTCTTCCCCTGAGCCTCGACGCCGCCGCCCCAGACCACCGGAGAACCCCGGCCGACCGTTCACCGCGACGTCGCACGCGCGAGACAGAAATTGATCTAACAGCTTACCTGTGTTCCCACGATGTTTTCCACCACCTCGCCCGACCAAACTCGACCCCGTCTTCACCGGTTTGATCCTCACCTATCCCCCTTCCATATTTGTATATTAGTTCACCATGAACCACGCGCTAACCTAGGTAAAAATTGACGCAATGTCGAAGAAAAATGACCACTTTCTAAATTCCAGAAATTATGTTGCAACCACCCCTGTTTCCGAATTTATATCTCCCACCACAGAGATCCGAATCCAATTTTTCTTTTTGGTATACGGAGACCACTTGATCTAGTTTAATTTTTGTTAATTGACATTAAATTATTATCTGCTGTATATAGAATTAAATTCGTTGGAAAATCCAGAAAATACCCTTTTTCAGATTTCCAAAAGTTGTGAAACATACCGCGCCCCGCCAAACGGGACCGTCCCGCTGTGTACGAAGTGTACCAAACGGTGCACGCAGTGTACCCGGACACGTGAGAGTTTGCGAAAACTGATTCGGACACGTGTGCGCGTCGAAATCAGCCCTTATCCGCGGACAATTCCCGTATCACAACTTTGGCAAAAGCCGTGCGCTTTTGTGCACGCTTGTCAGATTGCGACAAAACTTGTGCCACTGGACTCGTGGTATTGCGCTGGTCCTGTGACCCAATTTTTACGTAATTCTGAGACCGTTGACCAAGTCGCCAATTGGCGGGCCACACGGTTGACTTTTTGGGCAAATTTCTGTTCGGCTCACCGGAATCCAAAATTGGAAGTACCGTTGAGTTCATATTGACATTTAGAATTAGTTTGACCTATAATTTGTCCCATTTTGAGACCTTTACCCTTGGCACACTTTTCGGTGAAAGTGGTCCATATATGAAGCCCGCTTTGACCCAAAATTACTGTTTTGCCCCTGTGTCCAAATTGGACGGAAGGGGAGTGCTTATTAGCTATTTGCTTATTTTGGGAACGTTGGTGATGTTTATTTCAGCATCCGGAGACGTTTATTCTGAGGCCGTAGTTTCTGACTCTTGGTATTTGACATCTAGATATTACACTCTGTAGCTCTTTTGCCAGGCAAGTATACCTTGCCTTGTTGTACTGTTTAAATTCAGTTATATATATTAGTTGTATATTTATTATTCTAGATTATTTAACTGTGCGCGTTCGAGAGAGACTCGGGTGCAGTCAACGAATGCGTTAACGTTAGGACTTGTGTCTGACCTAGTGTCTAGTAGACCCACCTAAAGTTGTGGAGTTATTGGTTTGACTCTCAGGCCTTGACACATTTCTTACACGTGTTGTGAGTCTCATGTATGACACGATCCTGCGTATGTGGTTGGCCACCTGTACGTGTAGGTCGTGTGACGGATAGGGTATAACTGCTAATAGTGATGCATGTTAGAAGACTTAGCAGTTATTAGTAGGCGGAGCATAGACTAGCGTGGTACGATGGTCCAATTCTTGTCCTTGTTTGGTTGTAAGATTGGGCTATTGTTCTAACGATAGACTATGAGCCAGAGTTACGACGCCGAGGCGTAGTAGCTGACGCGTGTTGTGGATACAATATTCTTAGATCATTGGGCGGGGAGGACAACTAGTAGGCGTATGAGACACCCACTTCCTTTATTCAGATTCCCCATTCGACAGAACGGTATGGACGTTATACTATGCAGATTTTTCATTCTTCGGAGCGGTATAGATGTTATACTATATAGATTCCCCGTTCTTCGGAGCGGTATGGACGTTATACTTACAGATTCCCCGTTCTTCGGAGCGGTATGGACGTTATTATATTATAGTGCCCAGGTTTGGGGGCATATGTGGCATATACAAGCCAGTTGTCACGATGGAAAATTATGTCAGCATATGTCTAGCCTACACTTCCCATCCACTCAAAGTTGTCCTCAAAGTGCATTCACTTAGATGGTTCGGTCACCCTGGAGCTTTTATAGTATTTACTTTATGGCATGCTTTTATGTATCTTGTTATGTCCCTCCGAGGACCTGGTCCCTTTCCAGGTGTATTGTTCATGAGTAGTTATTTATAGGAGAGCAGATCCGGACTGGCTACTTATATTGCGAGAGGTCTTCTCTTCGAAATCTCGTGATTGTTAGAGGTTGTATTTATATTATATGTATCTTGTTTATTCCTCATTCTAGTTCGGCAGTGGATTTGTTTCCATCCAACTGTTATTTCGAGATACTTTATATTGAGATCTAGTTCATAGATACTAGTCATTTATTTATATATAATTTTCTGTGGATGAGATTAGATTATACCCTGTGATTTATGATGGTTTATACCACTGGTGAATTGTTCTTCATCTTACAGCGTACGTGTGTTATGGTTTCCATATATTGGAGTGCCATATTCATACGGCTGGCATGCTTACGTATCATAGTCCTACGTATTTTTGGGACTGGGGCGTGACATATTTTTAGTGGTGGCCCATGCAGGTCAAGACCATATTATCTCGGTTATGTTACTGCACCGACCAAGCCTGCACCTAGGAATAGAGTATAGGATCTCATCCATAATTGAATATGACTTGTATTTCTTCTAATATGTTCTATTTGAATAATTGCATCATGCTTGATTCATGTGCTCCCCTAATAGTTTTTGAGTATAGCCTCTCCTAGAATATAGAAGTCCTTGTTGTTAGATGATAAGTAGGGTAACCTTCCTATTAAGAGTACAACTAGAGTGCTGACACACCACTAAGTTTAGAATATCTAGTGAACCCTAGAATTCCTTATCTATAGATTGGTTTACCATTACCCCTCGATGTATTATGAAGACTTGATAGTAGTATAGATACTACTAGAGTTAGTTAGAAGTTTTACCATAATGTTTGACCCTAGTATTAAGGAACCAATAGAAAACCAAAATTTAATATTAGGACTGAACCTAACTTTTATAGTGAGATAGTATTATAGAACTATACATTTAGATGCTTGCCTTGATATTAGCAGACAGTACCCTAGGAGGCCAAAGGGAATGAATATAACATCTCCCTTGATCATACCTCGGACATAGTGATTAGCATACCCCATTTTCTTAAGAAACCATGATGCTACCTAGAGCCCTCTATTTTAATTTCATATATTGTTCCTCTGCAACCTTAACGTTCGCTAATTGTACGACGACTAAATTACGTTCTTCTTTTCTTCACCTTTCAACTCGTGCCATCTGACACCTCTGATTATAGGCCAAGTGATTTTATTCTATGTTAGGATATATAGCTTGTTAGGATTATAGTTGTAATTTTGAAATTTGGAATTTCTATGCTTGGTAGTTAGAACTTGACAGTTTAAGTTATTATTGTAGTTTATGACCTAATGATTACCCTAGTTGTCGATCACGTAATTTGTACCCCCACCTCGATACGAGTTATATTTCCTTTCCCCTGAGGCCAGTAACTGTTCCATTCTTACTATTGACACTTGCACTAAGACTAAGACTTAGGATGACCATGGCATATGTAATGTAAGAGGATACCCTAATAAGTACCAAGACCCGTTCTCGTAGACCTTAACAGGAGTTCTACAGTATCCTTAAGACGATTACAGTATTAGTTTATTGTCATAAGATGGTTAATATACCTCACAACATAGTATCACCTAGCCCTTTGATCTATTATTGAAGTATAACTGAATGACATTAATTGTATGCTAGTATAAGACGATAGTGTTTATTCAGACTATAGAACTTAGAGACTCATACTCCTATTTTGTCGACTAGCAGCTTAGACAAGGTGTTAGTACTACAACTGTAGAGACTTTAGAGTCTTATTTTTGTTGTGTTTGTGAACTTGAATTATTTGTACCTTATTTTATCATGATCTAGCACATTTATATTTTTTTACTACCTTGACTTATGCTGCTATTTTATAGCCTAGTTTTGCAAGCTTATTCTTTTATCGAGCTTATTCACAACATATGTATTAGTGGATGCATACACTAATACATTTCAAAATTAGTGTACTACGGTCTAATCAACCATAGTACGCTTGATTCACCCTTCGCATAACTATTTTACGTGGATTGAGATATATAGTGATTAGTAGACGAATGTACTTGCCCTCTAGATATGTTTGAACATATCGTATCCGTTATATAACTGTACTGATGCGAGCATGTGAATAGGAATTACCAAAATAGGATTTTAATCCACAACTGCCATGACAATTTCCATTGAATTCTTTAAACGCCTTGATCCCCATACTTCTAATCTATTACCTCCCCTTGAACTCTTTATTATTGTTTTCCGTCTTCCCTTATTTCGGAAAGACGAAACCTCGTGCCTAGCATAAGTTGATACACAGATAGTATTAGATATACCCTATAGGCCAATTACATTATTTGATGATTATTTTGTAACCAAGGGCATATCACATGTAATATATTTGGTGTTAAAATTTTTGAGGATTGAGTAACATGATTAAGTAAAAATTTAGGAATGAGATTTCTTAAATGTAAGAGCCTTATCTGATAGATGGGTAAATTCTAAGTTGGGTAGCAGTTGCATTATCAGCTTGAGAGGAATTTCTTTAGTTTGTGATCGAGCAAAATTTGATTGAAAGGTTCAAGTCATTTTAATTTTTAGAATTTTAGACGAATAAGTAAGAGGATGAGGATCAATAAATTTTAATTTTTAGCACATGATTTGAATTTTAAGAATTGGGGGTTGAATCATCGATTTAAACCTCGAGGAAAATAAATATAACTCTAAACATGGACATGGACGTATTAAATTTTAAATTTGAGGATTAAATTAAAAGAAATTTTGATTGCTGGATTTCCTATTGGAATTTTTTAGGATGTGAATTGAGTTTAAAAATTTGAAGGATACAAATTTCATAAGGGAAAATATAAATAATATTGGATTAGAATTATTTTCTTTTAAAGGAGATTATGATAATTGGAGATCGTAATATGAAAATTGATGTGGCCTATTTGAAACTTGAAGATGTCGTATAGATCTAGCTTAAAATTGGATGTGATTATCGAGAAAAGATTTCGATATTTTGATTAAACAGAGGTTACCTTAATTTTGAAAGTGATTGCGATGGATTAGAATATATTTTAAATTTTGGAAGACATTGTGAATGACTTACCTTATATGCGAATGTGAAGGAATTAACGAATTATGCCTTATTTAATTTTGAGGATGAAATTATTTTTAGGTTGGCTAGATTGTAAACGCCCTCACCCAAGATTAGACCTACTTGGCTTAGATAATGAGACTAAGGCTAGTTTGAATCCAATTAGAAATAAAATACGGTATTTTTATTTTAATATTTGTACCACTTAGCGCACCTTACCATTGCATCGATAATTGGTGCACTTCACTAGTCATTGCCTTCTTACCTATTCCACACCCTTGTCCTAAACATGTCCGCCTTTTATTTTGAGCTTTCTGTAACTTATAATTGAGCTCCCTTGTGCTATATTTTAGTCGCACAATATTCGTCGCAGACGTTTGCATTTAATTCTAAATTAATTCCAACTTGTATCCTTGTACGTTCCAATCAAAATTGAAGACACAGTCTTGACCCATTTCGTGCAACCAATTTTTTTTTTAATGTTCTACCCTGAGCCCTCTATGTCCATGACCCTTGTGTCCCACCAAATATTATCCCATGTACTTCTAATTAATTTTTGAATACCATGCACATGAATTTTTATTAATTTAATCCAATTTTCATCTTTGTGCAATTTTTCAATTGTTAGGCACTTTTATGCAAAGGTGCATTAAGGTGTCCATACCATTGGATATGACACATAAAGAAACCAATTTTTTTTGTATATATGAATTTCCTCCATGATCTTTGGAATGTGCAACGCGCAACATCGTCCTCTCATTTAACCCAAGTCCTGTATTTTAAACAATGCAAATTATAGCCCCCCAAATATCCCTATGACCTTGGACTTAGTTTTAATTTCGAGGACGAAATTCTTATAAGTTGGGTAGGATATAAAACCCCAAATTCTAAAATCCGTATTTATTTTTTATTATTAGTTTAGTTGTAGTATTTATGAGCAAATTAGGATAAATAGATTTTTCTTAATTTTTATTTTGGGTGTTTGTACAATTAGAGGATTTATGGAACCATTAGAAATTTTTCCTAATTTATTTCATGTCGGAGACCCTTTAGACAGTTGCTACCTTAATGGTATGTACTAAAATAAATTCTAGAATTTTCTGTGTATATACATATATATATATATATATATATAGTTTAAATAGAATGGGAATTAGAAATAGAAATAAAAGAAATAAAAGAAAAAGAAAATGAGAAATTTCTTAATGAATTTTTTGATAAAACCCACTATAGAAATCCTAAACCCTATCCTTAAACCCTACCCGCTTAGTTGCCAACCCGGCCCGCTTATCCCACATAAAGAAAACCGCAGCAACAGCCGCTGCATAAACCAGTTTTCCCTCCCTCGCGTAACAACCCCCCCCATTATCTCTCTCCCTCTCTTCCCTATATATATTCTCCTCGACAAAACCCTAACCCTAATCCTCCCTCTTCCCTGCGCCTCGCCGCCACCGCGCAATGGAGTCCGCCGCCGCCCCAGACCACCGGAGAACCTCGGTCGACCATTCACCGCGACGCCGCGTGCGCGAGACAGAAATTGATCGAACAGCTTACTTGTATTCCCGCGCTGTTTTCCTCCACCTCGCTCGACCAAACTCGACCCCGTCTTTACCGATATGATCCTTACCTATCCCCTTCCATATTTGTATATTAGTTCACCACGAACCATGCGCTAACCTAGGTAAAAATTGACGCCAAGTCGAAGAAAAATGACCACTTTCTAAATTCCAGAAATTATATTGCAACCACCCCTGTTCCCGGATTCGTATCTCCCACCACAGAGATCCGAATCAGATTTTTCTTTTTGGTATACGGAGACCACTTGACCTTGTTTAATTTCTATTAATTGACATTAAATTATTACGTGTTGCATGTAGAATTAAATTCGTTGAAAAATCCTAAAAATACCCTTTTTCCAGATTTCCAAAAGTTGTGAAACGGAGCGCACGCCGCCAAACGGGACTGCCCCGCTGTGTACCAAGTGTACGAAATGGTGCACGCAGTGTACCCGAACACGTGAGAGTTCACTGAAACTGATTCGGAGACGTGTGCGCGTCGAAATCAGCCCGTATCCGCGGACAATCCCCATGTCACAACCTTTGCGAAAGCCGTGCATATTTTGTGCACGCTCGTCAGATTGTGACAAAACTTATGCCATTGGACTCATGGTATCGCGCTGGTCCTGTGACCCAAGTTTTATGCAATTCTGAGATAGTTGACCAAGTCACCAATTGGCGGGCCCCACGGTTGACTTTTTGGGCGAATTTATGTTCGGCTCACCGGAATCCAAAATTGGAAGTACCGTTGAGTTTGCATTGACATTTAAAATTAGTTCGACCTATAATTTATCCTATTTAGAGACCTTTACGCTTGGCACGCTTTTCGGTACAAAGTGGCCCCCATGTGGATCCTGCTTTGATCCGAAATTACCGTTTTGCCCCTGTGTCCAAATTGGACGAAAGGGGAGTGCTTTCTAGCTCTTTTTCTTATTCTGGGAACGTTGGTGATGTTTATTTCAGCATCCGGAGATGTTCATTCTGAGGCCGTAGTTTCTGACTCTTGGTGTTTGACATATGGATATTACACTCTGTAGCTCTCTTGCCAGGCAAGTATATCTTGCCTTGTTATACTATTTAAATTCAGTTATATATATTAGTTGTATGTTTATTATTTTAGATTATTTAACTGTGCGCGTCCGAGAGAGACTCGGGTGCAGTCAACAAATGCGTTGACGTTAGGACTTGTGTCTAACCTAGTGTCTAGTAGACCCACATAAAGTTATGGAGTTATTGGTATGACTCCCAGGCCATGACATATTTCTTACACGTGTTGTGAGTCTTATGTGGTTGGCCACCTGTACGTGTAGGTCGTGCGACAGATAGGGTATAACTGCTAATAGTGATGCATGTTAGAAGACTTAGCAGTTATTAGTAGGCGGAGCATAGACTAGCGTGGTACGATGGTCCTATCCTTGTCCTTGTTTGGTTGTAAGGTTGGGCTATTATTCTAACGATAAACTATGAACCAGAGTTACGACGCCGAGGCATAGTAGCTGACGCATGTTGTGGATACAACATTCTTAGATTATTGGGCGGGGAGGACAACTAGTAGACGTATGGGACACCCACTTCCTTTATTCAGATTCCCCGTTCGACGGAACGGTATGGACCTTATACTATGCAGATTCCCCATTCTTCGGAGCGGTATAGACGTTATACTATGTAGATTCCCCGTTCTTTGGAGCGGTATGGACGTTATACTATGCAGATTCCCCGTTCTTCGGAGCGGTATGGACGTTATTATATTACAGTGCCCACGTATGGGGATATTTGTGGCATATACTAGCCAGTTGTCACGATTGGTGAATTACGTCAGCATATGTCTAGCCTACACTTCCCATACACTCAAAGTTGTCCTCAAAGTGCATTCACTTAGATGGTTAGGTCACCCTGGAGTTTTTATAGTATTTACTTTATGGCATGCTTTTATGTATCTTGTTATGTCCCTCTGAGGACCTGGTCCCTTTCCAGGTGTATTGTTCATGAGTATTTGCAGGAGCGCAGATCCGGATTGGCTACTTATATTGCGAGAGGTCTTCTCTTCGAGCCTCGTGATTGTTAGAGGTTGTATTTATATTATATGTATCTTGTTTATTCCTCATTCTAGTTCGGTAGTGGATTTGTTTCTATCTGACTGTCATTTTGAGATACTTCATATTGAGATCTAGTTCATAGATACTAGTCATTTATTTATATATAATTTTTTATGGATGATATTAGATTATACCGTGTAATTTATGATGGTTTATACCACTGGTGAATTGTTATTCATATTACAGCGTACGTGTGTTATGGTATCCATATATTGGAGTGCCATATTCATACGGCTGGCATGCTTAGGTGTCCTAGTCCTACGTATTTTTGGGACTGGGCGTGACATATTGTTTGATATTGTATGAGTGTGATAATTCATATCCCTATTTTTCGTATCCTGAGATACGGTATCCTAGTACACTAAGATGTAGTTTATGACCTAGACTCTAGTGTTTGAACCCAATATCATTGAGATACACTCATGCAACCTAGAAATAGGTAGTTTGACATAATTGACCATAATTGACCATAGTTTGGCTTAGAGTTGACATAGTTTGACTTTTGACTTAGAATTGACTTGTTGACCTAGAAGTTGACTAGTTTAACTTATTTTCTTTTCGAAACCTTGTATTGATATTGTATTCCATATCTAGGTGTTCGAGGCACCGTGTCAGACATCTGTGAGACTATTTATTGGACTTCAAGCGAGTACATTCTCTGATAGTTTCTCATTTATAATATTCTCTATGTTCATTGTATTTAGTGTAGATATCCATGTTTTCTTGACACGATGGTTACACGGATTGGTATATCCGGATCTCGTCATGAGATATTATTCCTTGGTATATGCTATATCTTGTGCAAGTATTGTTTTATTGTTTATCTTGTACATATACAGATACTGATTCTCGGGAAGACGAGCTATCTTCTTGGGGAATCTCGTGCCATAGCGTACCATGTTTAGATCTATTATACCAGTCGGGGTAGGGGAGTATTAGTGTAGATATGTGATCTTATCTTCCTATGCAAGTATTATTTTCCTGTGAGTGTTGGTTATACACCGCACGTATGACTAACCAGGGCATTATTCCTGTGCAAGTTTTCAAGCCGATCACATATAAAAGCTAGTGCTCACTCACTTAGTCATTAGTATTCTTGTCCATCGACATATTATTCATTATTGTATTCATTCCAGTATTTCCTTATTATGTATCTCTTGTATCTATTTTTGCATCTTGTATATTCATATCTATTTACTGTTACATAATTTTTATCATTGATTAGAACTGCTGTTAAAGATGTACTCTGCTTATTTTCTGACTGGGTATATTTTTTTCAGATGATATTGAGGAGTGGTACCCTATACATTATGGACCTCAGGATGTTGTGGGTTTAGAGTCAGAGACCCTGGCTCTGGAGGGACTTATCCCAACTGAGACAGATGACCCAGGATTAGTAGCTTCTTAGTATTCCTTTGTACTGGATTTGTCTCTAGCTTATTTGTTAGTATTATTTCAGACTCATTGATACTATTATTTTAGAATCATGAGTTTTATGTGACTATTCTATTCCTTATCACATTCGTACTCGTTTCTATCCTAGATCTGTGATTGAGTATATTGTTATTCTTGGTGGTTCATTATATTGATAGATAGATTACCCAGACAGCGTTCTATCTCCGATTCTGCAGCGTAGGCTGGGTATTGTTCCCGACTTGCATCCCTACATCGGGTGCGGATCATGACACTTTTTTAGTGGTGTCCCATGCAGGTCAGGCTTCGCAAGTTGTGCGATGTCGTGGTAGTGCAACGACTTAGTTGTACTACTGCAAGCCTATTTCAGGATATAGGATATAGTCTGAGAATACTCAATCACATCTAGGAAAAATTCTTTTCATTCATTCAAATATTCTTCTTTGACATTGATACTTGATCTATAAACTGTCCTTTCCTTGAGTGTCTTACATCATGTGCCATATTGATTCTTTCTTTCGCTTTGTCTCAGGATGCCGCCTAAGACTAGATCGCAGCAGGGGAGAGCAGCTTCTGAGAGGTCTGCGATGTCCCGAGGGCCTGCACCAGTCACTTCTCCTGTAATTGGAGTGTCAACTACTTTCGGAGGTCCACCACATACTCAGAGGACTGTACCAGCTGTATCTGAGGGACTTTCACATCCACCTCCTGTGCAACAGAGGCGACACAGATGTTTACACTATTTCATGAGATGCTCGAGGCACAGAGGGCTCAGTCTGAGGCACATCAGAGGCAGACCGATGTTTTACGGTAGGACATCGAGAGTGCTCATCAGCTTGTTCGTGCCATAGTCGAGAGAGGAGTTCCGGTCCAGCATCAGGTTGCTCCTCAGGTTGCTCAGCTTCGGCCAGGTAACATTCAGGACTTCAAGAAGCTGGAGCCTAGGGTCTTCAAGGGGACGAGGGCATCGTCTATGCTGATGATTGGCTCGAGGAAATTGAGCGTCTTATGAGGGTGTCCCATCTTTATGAGGATCAGAAGGTTGAGGCGGTAGAACTTCAACTGTTCGACGTCGCCCGTACTTGGCTCAGGAATGAGCTAATTCTTGTTAACGTGGGACAATCTTGGGAGGTATTCAATGATCTCTTCAAGAAAAAGTTTTTTGCTCGGGCTGACAGGCTTGACTTGGGGAGGCAGTTTGAGTGCCTCATTCAGGGGAGCATGTCTGTGGAGGAGTACGCTGTAAAATTCGACAGGTTGGACCGATTTGCACAGTATTTGGTGAGAGAGCCAGAGGTTCGGGCTATTCGTTTTTGTGAGGGTCAAAACTGGGAAGTGAAGATCCTTATTCCGTATTTTTATGAGACATAATCGGAGATACTTGCGGAGGCACGCAAGGTTGAGTGGGAGTTGGGTTTGAAGCCTAAGAGAGACCGTGATTCTTTTTTGGGGGCCAACAGCAGTGCAATATCTGCAAAACGTCCTCATTTTCAGTCCAGACCTTTCCAGCAGCCACAGCAGAACCAGACTCCAGCTAGGACGCCATTTCATAAGGCACCACAGCAGCATAGACAGTTACAACAATCTTTCTGCCAATTCTGCTAGAAGCCAGGCCATATCTGGGAAGTTTGCAGGAAGAGGTTAGGAGTTTTTTTGTATTATGGTACTGAAGGTCATTAGTCGAGAGAGTGTCCTTATCATGCAGTTCAGGGAGCAGCTTCTGCTCTGAGGGCACAGACGAAACCACCTGCAGTACAACCGAAGAGACCACTTTCGACAAAGCAGCAACGTTATCTCCAGCATCAGCAGCAGGGAGGTGCACGTCAGGGACGAGCATTTTCTTTGACCGTCGAGGAGGATGAACCCACCGGAGATGTTATCGCAGGTTCTATTCTTCTTGATTCCATTCCAGCTTTAGCTTTGTTTGATAGTGGTGCTTCCCATAGTTTTGTATCTGTTTCTTTTGCTCTGAAGCATGGTTTAGTAGCTGAGTCTTTGCTTAGGACATACAAGATCATGACCGGGGGAGACATTATCCTGGTTAATAATATTTGCAAGGATCAGAGAGTTACTCTAGGAAGCTGGGAGTTGAGTGTATGTCTACTTGTAATGCCACTTCCGATCTACGACATTGTACTCTGAATGGATTGGTTGAGTAGGCACCGTGCTAGTATAGATTGTAGAGGAGGTAGAGTTTTGTTTGGTTTGCCAGGAGAGCCAGAGTTCGAGTTTGCTAGAGGAGCTGCAGAGCAGGGAGAAGGCATTATTTGTGGAGCTATGGTGGAAGATAAGGAGTTGCCGCATCCATTGTAGCAGAGTTCTTAAATGTGTTTCTTGAGGAATTGCCAAGATTGCTGCCAGATCGAGATATTGAATTCTTTATAGACTTAGTGCCAGGTGCAGAACCAATTTTGCAGTATGTCTATAGAGTAAACAATAGTGAGCTGGTCGAGCTGAAGAAGCAGGTAGACGAATTGCAGGATAAGGGGTTTATCTGATCGAGTTCTTCACCGTGGGGAGCCCCGATATTGTTTGTACCAAAGAAGGATGGATCGGTGCGCATGTGCATTGATTACAAGGATTTGAATAATCTCACTATCAAGAATAAGTACCATTTTCCATGGATTGATGATCTGTTCGATCAGTTGAGTGGTGCCAAGATATTTTCTAAGATAGATTTGAGATCAGGCTACCACCAGGTGAAGGTGAAGTCGGTGGACATACCGAAGACTGCTTTTAGAACTCGGTATGGTTAGTACGAGTTTATGGTGATGTCGTTTGGGTTGACTAATGCACCGACGATATTTATGAACTTGATGAACAAGGTGTTCCATCAGTACCTTGACGAGTTTGTGAGTTCTTCTTGGACAAGGTGGAGTTCTTGGGGCATGTTGTGACTGGTGATGGTATTTCAGTAGATCCGAAGAAGATCGCAGCAGTGGAATCTTGGAAGGCACCGAGTTCGGTAGCAGAGATCAGGAGTTTCTTGGGATTGGCAGGCTACTATAGGAAGTTTGTGCAGGATTTTTCGAGGATTGCCGCCCCGATGACCAGACTCACTAGGAAGGATGTAGAGTTTGTTTGGACGAAGGATTGCCAGGTTGCTTTTGAGGAATTGAAGAAGAGGTTGACGTCTGCTCCTATTTTGATGCTGCCATCAGGGTCTGAAGGTTTTACTATTTATAGTGATGCATCGGGGAAAGATTTGGGTTATGTTCTTTAGCAGAATGGGAAAGTGATTGCCTATGCATCCAGGGAATTGTGTCCTCATAAAAAGAACTATCCTACACATGATTTGGAGTTGGCAGCAGTCATCTTCACCCTGAAGTTGTGGAAACATTATTTTTTACGGAGAGCTTGTGGAGATCTTCACAGACCACAAGAGCTTGAAGTACATTTTTACGCAGAAGGAGTTGAACATGAGGCAGCATTGGTGGTTGGAACTGATAAAGGATTTTGATATATCTTTGCAGTATCATCCTGGGAAAGCTAATGTAGTTGCCGATGCTTTGAGTAGGTATCCGGTAGCTATGTTCTTGATGCAGGATCGATATTTATTGGAGGACTTGGAGAGCTTGGGCATTGAGGTGATAGTTTATGGTTGTGCGATGCAGATGTGGGGATTATAGATACATTCAGATTTGATGGACAGGATCAAGGCAGCACAGTATGAGGATGTATCTTTGTAGAGCATCAGAGCTCAGGTGAGAGAAGGCTTGGAGGATGATTTTACCATTGTCGATGATGGATCTTTGAGACATAGAATTAGATTGTGTGTGCCTAGTGGGGAGCTGCGTGAGGAGTTGTTGTAGGAAACGCATCGCTCTCAGTATTCCATACATCCAGGTGCCAACAAGATGTATCGGGATATGCGAGAGAGTGTGTGGTGGTATGGCATAAAGAGGGAAGTGGCATAGTTTGTATCCAGATGCTTAGTATGCCAGCTGGTGGAAGCCGAGAGGCAAAGGCCAGGAGGTTTACTTCAGCTATTACCCATTCCGGGATAGAAGTAGGAGCATATTACTATGGATTTTGTGTCCGGACTTCCACGATCTCCATGAGAGAAAGACGCAATTTGGGTCATCGTTGACAGGTTGACCAAGTTGGCCCACTTTTTGCCTTTCAAGGTGGGTTTATCTACGGAGAAGCTGGCAGAGATGTATGTGAGGCAGATTATTAGGATACATGGAGTTTCCATCAGCATAGTCTCAGATCGGGATAGTCGTTTCACTTCTCATTTCTGGAAGAGTTTATAGGAGAGTTTGGGCACTCATCTCAAGTTTAGTACTGCAAATCATCCCCACACAGATGGGCAGTCAGAGAGGACTATTCATACTCTCGAGGATATGTTGTGCACTTGTGTACTAGATTTCAGGGGTTCTTGGAAGGACCATCTCCATTTGGTAGAGTTTGCTTACAACAACAGTTACCAGGCTAGTATAGAGATATCACCTTTTGAAGCTCTGTACGGTCGGAGGTGTCGTACTCCCTTGTAATGGGACGATATTGGAGAGAGAGTTTTGCTTGGGCTGGAGATGGTTATGGATGCAGCGGAGAAGGTTCAGTTGATCAGAGACAATCTTCGTGTGGCGCAGGACAGACAACTGCATTGGGCCGATAGACACCGGAGACCTTTAGAGTTTGAGTATAGTTTAGATTTTTTTTGCTTGTTATTGGTTGTTTCTTATAGATTAAGTTGTTAAGGTGGTATTTTATTCTAGGTGGGTGGTTTGGTGTTTCTGAGGATTTTTTCGACACGAGGCACGATTCACTTCGGTGGAGGCGGGAAGCTTAGTCCGCGATTTATCGGACCTTTCACTATTCTAGAGAGGGTCGGTGCAGTTGCTTATAGACTAGACTTGCCACTTGCATTGGAGGGAGTGCACAACGTGTTTTACGTGTCATATTTGAGATGGTATGTGGCAGATCCTAGTCATGTATTGGATCACTCGGAGATAGAGATGGACCCTACTCTTAGCTCTCCAGAGCAGCCGTTGAGATTCTGGATCGGAGAAAGAAGGTGCTGAGAAACCAGACTATTCCTTTGGTACGCGTCGCATGGAGGCATCACTCTCTGGGGGAGTCTACCTGGGAGAGAGGATGAAATGCGAGAGCGTTATCCCTATTTGTTTGTGCCTTGAGGTATGTTCTTTCATAGTTAGTACTGTTCTTTAGTTCTGTTCATTGTTATATTCTGTTATTTTCTAGGGGTAGTTTTCGTCTTTGAATGTCGAGGTCAAAATTATTTTAAGGAGGGTAGACTTATCATTACCACATTTTCTAGGAAAGGGTATTTTAGTAATTTCATAATTAATTAAATATTGTGGATTTAAATAATTATTTGTTGTATTATTTAATTGTTGTTAGATGTTAGTTATTTATTTTGGACTTGTGTTAGTGGACCTAACTAGTTTAGTTTAGACTCATGGACCAGCATGTATTAATTGTTAGATTTTAGCCAATTTAGAAAGCCCATTGATTAGGAGGATGATTAATTTAATTAAACCATTAGACTGGAAGCTTCCCACCTTAATTATTTCTCCATGAGAGGCCCCAAGGGGTATATTGGACAATTCATAGTAGCTTGAGGAAGGGAAAAGGGGGGCTGACCTATTAAAGAGGGGGGAATTTGTTTCTCTCCCCTCTTTTTATTTGTAAACTAGATCTAGAAATCCCTCAACCAAATTCCTTCATTCCCACTTCATTTCCCTACCAAATTCATCCAAATTCCTTCCCAAATCACCATTAGAGACTAGTGGAGCAAGGATCTAGAAGGAGGAAGCAAATATCTACAAAGAGGAGCAAGGATCTACAAGTTGGAGGCCAATTTTATCATATTTAGAGATTATATTGGGAATCCATCTCTCAATAGATATAATTCAGTTTTTCCCCTTAATTTAGGTTTTAAATATGATATTTAACCATGATAAATTAACCCATATGCATAGGCTACCCATAGGATTTGGTTTTGTATTTATAGGAGGCTTATTGAGAAAGTTATGGTATTTTTTGTGTCAATTTTGGGGAAATTCCGAGATTGACATTTGTTGTGTGTGTCAATTGGTCCTATAGATCAATTTGGTATGTGCTTGTGTGTTTGGGGCTAGTGTCGTATCAAAAATTGGGTATATGTAGGTTGTATCCCAATAATTTGGTGATACGTGTTGATTTGGGGGGTTTTCCCTCCGATACGGGACTTTGTGCATGTCACATTTTGACACGAACACGTAGAATTGTATTTGACTCTCTGTATTATTCATAAATAATATATTAGACTTGTTCGTGTCCTTCGGGGTACGTTTGGATGTGTGGTGGACTCGTGTCATAAGCGTATCCTAGATCTAGTGGGATACGGGGTGATATATTCCATGTGTTGTGCAATTTAAATATAGATCTATTTCTCTTGTGTTCTTATTCTTGGTAAGGTATAATTATAAATATGTATATATGTATATTGTGGTGTATTTATATTTATGTTTTATTGTGTCTTAGATCTAGGTATCTATTTATGTATATTGTATGTAGCTATTATTCTACATAGTCAGTTATTGTGAGTATGAAATAATGTCCCCTGGAAGAAGGTGGGCTGATAGGACCAATAATGTCCATTTTCCATGCATAAAAAAGGCTAGAATATCGCCGTAAGATGTAAGAATTCTGACGACTGGTGTATAAAGTCAGCATGAATCTGACTTGCTCTACATTTACGAGCATAATCTACTACATCTTCCACCATGGTAGGCCAGTAATAACCTATTATTCTCAGATGGTCCTGTAGTTTAGGACCTAGTTGATGTGCTCCACAGATGCCATCATGAGCTTCGTGAAGTGTTTATCTTGCTTCAATATTCAAAAGATAACATAATAGCATCCTGTCATATGAACGCCGATATAATATCTTGGATGAAGCGTCATAATAGAATCAGAGTGATCGTCTCTTAATAGAAGTAGCTTTTTTTGGATCATCTGGGTGGATCCCATAAGCAGTATAGTCTATAAAAGTATTTCTTCAATCTTAATCAATGGAGGTTGACTTTATGACATAGCTTTGTTCAATGTGAAAGTTATTCTTGGTACAGAACAACTCTCTACTTGTTATCATGATCGAGTGATGTCTCTTCAGAGGAATGGCCAACAATGTAGCCAAACTAGCCAGTGCATCTGCTTTCATATTCTGTAATCAAGGCACATGCTCGATAAAGAATTCTTTGAAGCTAAGGGCCAATTCAATTGCTACCTGATGATAAGGGATGAGGTCCTCATGCCGGACGTCATACTCTCCCCTAATCTAATTAACTATTAGCTTGGAATCTTTATAGGCTTTCAGGTACTCAATTGATGGAACTAGGAATCCCCGGGACTGCAAATTGGTGTATATATCGATCGATAGAAGATTAATAGGTTTAATATACGATCTAACCATTCAAAGGAGGAAACTAGGGTTCATGAATTATACCTGAAGTAACGAGAAGAAGATGAAGGTTTTCAACAATCTTGATCAGTTAACGACCACAAGATCTTCTGTATGTATTCCTTCCTCGGATTGGACGTTGTGTGGGAGACGATCTTCCAAACTTTTTTTCTCCTTGGACAACCCTCTTTGTCTCCTTACATGAAAGACAAATTTAAAGAATGTTGCTTGCTTCTGATAATATATGACGTCAAGAGAATAGAAGATATATATAAGCTACGATTGGACCATGAGAAGAAATTAGGGTTAGGTCTGCTAACGGATATGGGTATCCTATGTTTAGCCTGAACACACAACCCAGTCCCGTTAACAATAGCTCGTCCAGTAAAGAGCAATTGTTGCACTACCTTCCTAATCCAAAATTACATTTATGGGCTCCTTCTTATTATATACCTGTTTGGCTTCGCATGTTAAGATATCGAATGTCCATCGATTAAATTTAGTTACTGACAATATATTGATCGATATCTTTTATCTTTAATTAGTACCACTCAACTTTATTTGTCATGTCGGATATAATCTACCTACAAGGTTTACATGACAATCCTTATGAGTTCCTTAAGGGGATATCATTAACCCGATGAATCAGGACATGGATTCCTTTTATAATAAACAGTCCATCATACACACAATATCATTACCCAATTCATAGAGGTTAATGACCCATAATGAATCTAACTCTTTTATGTGTCAAAGTAATGCACACTTCATATACATGTCTGCTATTATATCTGGATTAAGAGCACAAGCATCCATAATAATAGAGGTTTTTGTTCTCTTATGTAGTCAGTACAAAAAGAACAACCTCAAGTAGTCATATTCAATACACACAAAGTGTACTAGTGTAAACCTATAGTCAAGATAGACTAATACCAGATTACACTACAAGCTTTCCAATGATATGTCCAAGTCCATCTAGGTTATGAACTATTTATAAATTCCACAAAGAACTGATAATATGATCTTTTGTGTGATATGACACACCATATTATCTAAAATATAGAATATTAGACACTTGTATTAACATTATAACAAATACAACATGGAAATATTTGCTCATATAATTCTTATTTAAAAATAAGAAAATATATTTAATACAAAGTGATGCTTTTAGTATATAACCCTAACAATCTCCCACGTATACTCAAAGTATTGCTTTTTAGTATACTGTTACAAATCTTCCACTTATACTTAAAGTAATGCTATGACGCATCTAACTCCCATTCTCTCAACATTACTATCAAAAGCCTTAGCTAGTAAGCTCTTTGTAAAAGTATTAGCTAGGTTGTCTGCTGATGCTATCTTGATCACATCAACTTCTCCTCTCTTTATGAAATTTTGTATCAGGTGGTACTTGTGCTCAATGTGTTTACCTGTCTTATAGGCTCGTGGTTCCTTCGAGTTTGCAACTGCACCACTATTATCACATTAAAGTGAAATAGCCTTAGGCAAACTAGGTACCATATTCAAGTCTAATAGGAAGTTTCTGAGCCAAACCGCTTCTTTGGCTGCCTCAGAGGCTGCCACATACTTGGCTTCCATGGTAGAATCAATAATATATTTTTGCTTGATGTTCCACCATACTATGGCTCCACATCCTAAAGTAAATACATAACATGCGGTATATTTTCTGGCATCCCTATCTGACTGAAAAATCTGAGTCTATATACCCCAAGGGCACTAAACTATTTGCATGATAAACCAGCATATATTCTTTTGTCATTTTTAGGTACTTCAAAATATGCTTTCCGTAGTCCAGTGATCTTGTCCTGGGTTAGACTGATATCTGTTAACCATGCGAACGACAAGCAGATGTCTGGTCTCGTACATAGCATTGCATACATTAAGCTTCCTACTGCCGAAGCATAATGAACCACTTTCATGTCCTCTATCTCTTTAGGTGTCCTCAGACACTGCTTCATTGATAGAGCAATTCCATGCCTAAATGGTAAAAAAACCTTTTTTAGAATTTTTTTATGCTAAAACGAGTTAGTATAGTATCGATATAGGTAGCTTGGGATAAGCCTAACAATATTTTCTTGCGATCTCATAGAAATTTGATCCCAATGATGTGACCTACTTCTCCCAAGTCTTTTATATCAAACTGCTTAGATAACCATACCCTTACATTAGATAACACCTTCACACTGTTTCCAATGAGCAATATATCATCCACGTAAAATATTAGGAATACCACTACGTTTCGTCACACTTTTCGTATACACATGCTTCATCCGGACATTGATCAAATCCATATGATTTGATCACTTGATCAAAACAAATATTCCATGATCTAGAAGCTTGCTTATGTCCATAAATGGACTTCTTGAGCTTACAAACAAGAGGCTCTTTTCCCTTTTCAATGAACTCATCTAGTTGCTTTATATAGATGTTCTTCTCAAGACTTCCATTAATGAAAGCTGTCTTGACATCCATTTGACAAATATCATAATCGAGATGAGCTGCAATAGATAAAATAATCATAATAGACTTAGGCATGGCTACCGACAATTTTTTTCCTCATAATCAATACCCTCTTTCTGAGTAAAACCTTTCATAACAAGTCGAGCTTTAAAGGTTTCAACCTTATTGTCTGATTCACTTTTTCTCTTATAAACCGACTTGCATCCAATGGCATTTACACCAGTAGGTAGTTTTACAAGCTCCCAGACCTAATTAGAATCCAAAGATTCAATTTTAGATATCATTATTTTTTGCCAAGATTCTACATCTTTATCTTGGAGTACTTCATTATAGGTGCAGTGATCAGAATCTTTTCCTCAGGGATGAAGTCTGATGACTCTCCCAAGAACATGAATATGTCAGGTTGTACAATAAACTCCCACTACGATGAGGCACTATAGGTTATGGTGTAATATTTATGACACATTGTGCAATTACTTGTGGTTCCGCCTATTGTACTGTTGGTACTGAAGTATTTGGTGTCTCACCTCTCATCTCTTCTAGAACAACTCTACTCATGGGTTTATGGTTCATCACATAGTCTTCTTCTAAGAATCGGGCATTAGTGCTAACAATGACCTTCTGATCCTTAGGAATATAAAATAAACCTTATTTTGTTCCTCTTAGATAGCCTACAACCAAGCGTACTTTTGTACGAGATTCTAACTTATCTGCTTTCTCATTCACCATATGTGCTGGACTACCCCAAATTCGAACATATTTTAGACTAGGCTTACGCCCAGTCCACAACTCTGTGGGAGTAATAGGTACTGACTTAGAAGGTGCCAAATTCAAAATATAAACTACAGTCTCTAAGGCATATCCCCAAAATGAATCTAGTAAATCCGAATAACTAATCATTGATCTAACCATCTCCGTAAGAGTCATATTCTTTCTTTCTACTACACCATTTTATTAGGGTATTCCAAGTACAGTCAATTGATTATAATCCCAGCTTCTGATAAATAGTTTCGAAACTCTCTAAAGAGGTACCCGCCAACACAATTTGAATGTAATGACTTGATACATTTTTCATGACGTTTCTCCGTTTCATCCTTGTACTTTTTGAATTTCTCAAAGTAATCAAACTTACGTCACATTAAATAAATGTATCCATACCTTGAATAATCATTAATAAATGTGACAAATTTTTCAAAGCCACCTCTAGTCTATACAATCATGGACATACATAAATTAGAATGAACCAATTTCAACACATCTTTGGCCCTATACCCCTTTGCGGTGAAAGGCCTTTTAGTCATTTTACCTTCCAAGCAGGATTCGCAGACTGGAAGTGCCTCCACTTCCAATGAACTCAAAAGTCCATCTTTAACCAGTCTTTGAATCCTTCTTCGATTAGCATGTCCCAACCGCATGTGCCAAAGATATGTTTGGTTCATACAAGAAGGTTATTTTCTCTTATTTAAATAAGAAGACGTGTTATTCATTTCTATAAGTTGTATTATGTGTGAAATAGGATTAATGACATACAAATTATCAACTAATGCACCAGAACAGATAAAATGCTTATTTTTTCTAATAATAATATTGTCATTAAAATAAATTGAATATCCATCCTAAACTATCATAGAAACAGAAATTAAATTCCTTCTAAGTGAGGTGCATAAAGACAATCCCTTAATATCAAAGACTTATTTCTACTAAAATCTAAAATAACATCTCCTACTACAACGACTTCTACTTTTGTAGCATCACCCATGAACAAAGCATATCTCTCCATCACTAAGCCGCCTGGTTTCCTGGAACCCCTCTAATAAATTACAGACATGATTAGTGGCTCATGTATCTACATACCAGGTGCCAGTAGATAACACCGCTAAACATGTTTCAAATACTAGTAAAATACCTTCTTTGTTCCCTTGTTTGAGAAGTGGACAACCACTCTTCCAATATCCTGACCCTTTTCACTTGAAACACTTGCCTTTCAGCTTTTTCACAGCGCCTTGAGGTCCCATACCCTTCTTTGCTAAATTTGCTTGCTACTGAATGTTATTCTTCTTTTTACCACCTTTCGGCTTAGAAGTAGCCTTTTCAGTAACATATATATGATCGTTCTGCCTCATGAGAGCCTCAGCATTCTGTAGTTATTTTGCAAGTTCAGCTAAACTGTATAACCTTTTGTTCATGTTGTAGTTAAGGTAAAATATGTTAAAACTTTTAGGCAGAGTCCCAAGAATAATATCTACCTGGTTTCCCCATCGATTTAAGCTCCAAGGATCTTCGTCTCAATCAGATGACCCATCATCTTTAGAACAAGATCCCTTACTGGCGTCCCTTCCGCCATGGCTGTATTCATCAAACTCTTCATAGCAAACTGCATAGCTACCCTATTCTGATGTCTAAAAAGTTTTTTGAGGTTGTACATCATGTCATAAGCTGTGGCCATGGCCTGATGCTGATGTTGCAGCACATTTGACATATATGTCAGAATGTAACACCGCACCATCTCATCTGCCTTAATCCACTTCTCATAAGCCTCTTTGACCTCTTTATCAAAATTAGCATCAGGCTTAGGAGGACATTCCTCATGAAGTACATATTTGTACTCTTCAGCAGTTAAGACAATATCCAAGTTATGTTTTCAGTCAACATAATTAGGGCCAATAAGTTTATTTTCTATAAGAATTGCCATATGGGGACTGAATGAACCAATTTTTGAAATTCTGAGAATCACATAAATAATAATTATATAGGACAAAATCTTTTTGAACTTAAAAATATATTGATTCCCTCAAAACAATAATAAAAAATTCACCAATACCTTAAACAGCATGAATTTAGTATGCCACGATAGTGTAGACGTATACTAATTCAATATTTGTCGAATGAGGTTTTTTCTATTAATTTTACTATCATGTCAACCTAACCTTCTGACAAATAATATTAATTTATTGGTCTTTGCTTTAGTTCTATAAATAATAATAGTGACTCCGATGGGGAGGATACCATTATTTTGATCTAAGTGTACACCATTACGTAATACTAAGTCCATTACTTTGTAATGTATTCCTTCGGATAGAGAAGTAAACACACACTAGGTAATTTTTTATAATTATTCCAAATAAAGTCTGTACTGGTGATCCGTAATTATACTCATCCGATATGGAGGAAGGCACTAAAGCCAACACTTAAGTATAATTATCTCCTACAAACCAGTAATAGAGACCATGGAATTTATACTAAGTAAATTTCCTCTTCCACTTAGTTATTTAACAATGAGGGTTTTCCTACTAGTTGACGTATGTCCATGTTGTCCATTATTAATGGGGCTTAGTTTATAGAAAAATCCACAGAATAATAAACATGTATAACGGAATAAGCAGATATAGCAATAAAGAAAAATAAATATTATGGCCATATATCCTGCTTCTTCCTCAACTGTCATTTTTTTTTAGGTTTGCCATCTTTTTTTTCATCAAAAATTATCTATCTGCCTCCGGACTGCTAAAAAATAATATCTCATCATGCATTCGAAATAGCCACCATCTCTATTACGATAGATCAAAAAAATTAAAATTACACCAATCCTATGACTCCCGAAGGAGTTTGCACGTAATCTCAAATGAAAAAAATTAAATAAATAAGCATGATCAACCCTCGTGATTTTAATACATCAATAAACAACAACAACCACAACATACCATGGGTTTAAATCACAGAAACAAAATATGCACACAGACCATAATAGTTGGATCTAAGATACCCGCAAAACCAAGTTAGAGCAGATCTACATCTACCGACTATTTTTTAATCCAAGTTTTATTGGACAACATGGATTTATCAATCGATATACAGATCCAATACTCGCTCTGATACCATTGATGGAACTGGGGATCCCCAGGATCACAAATTGGTGTGCATATCAATCGATAGAAGATTAACAGGTTTAATACTTGATCTATCCCTTCAAAGGCAGAAACTAGGGTTCACGAATTATACCTGAAGTAATAAGAAGAAGATAAAGGTTTTTAGCAACCTTGATCAGTTAGCGACCCCAAGATCATCTGCATGTATTCCTTCCTCAGATTGGACGTCGTGTGGGCGATGATCTTCCAATATTTTCTTCTCCTTGGCCGACCCTCTTTATCTCCTTACGTGAAAGACGAATTTAGAGAAAGTTGCTCACTTTTGATAATATATGATGGCCAGAGAATAGAGGATATATATAGGTTACTACAGGGACCATGGGGAAAAATTAGGGTTAGGTCTGCTAACAAATTTAGGTATCCCATGTTCAGCCCTAACACACAACCCAGCCCCGTTAACAATAGCGCGGTCCACTAAAGATCTATTATTGCACTACCTTCCTAATCCCAAATTATGATTATGGGCTCCTTCATATTATATCATGTTTGCATCCCCATGTTAAGATATCGAATATTCGTCGATCAAATTAAGTTACTGACAACTATATTGATCAACATCTTTTATCCTTAAGTAGTACCACTCAACTTTATTTGTCAGGTCGGATATAATCCACCTGCATGGTTTACATGATAATCCTTATGAGTTCTTTAAGGGGGCATCATCAACCCTATGTATCGGGACATGGATTTCTTTTTTAATCAATAGTCCATCATACATATAATGTCATTACCCAATTTATAGAGGTTATTGACCCATAATGAATCTTACTCTTTTATGATTCAAAGTAATGCACACTTTATATACATATTTTTTATTATATCCGGATTAAGAGCACAAGCATCCATAATAATAGAGGTATTTATTCTCTTATATAATCAGTACAAAGAGAAAAACCTTAAGTGGTCATGTTTAATACATACAAAGTATACTAGTGTACACCTATAGTCAAGATAGACTAATAACATATTATGCTACAACATTTCCAATGGTTTGTGTAAGTCCATCTAGGTTGTGAACTATTTATATATTCCACAGAAAACTAATAATATGATATTCTGTCTGACACTACATACCATATTATCTATAATATAGAATATCAGATACTTGCATTTATATTATAACAAATACAACATGCAAATATTTGCCCATATGATTCTCATTTAAAAATAAGGAAATATAGCTAACATAAAATGATACTTTTAGTATATAACCCTAACACCTATATCCAAATATTTGGCTAATTAGAGGCCAATATGTAAAGCATTATATTCTGCCACATTATTGAAACATGGTTCACTGAGAGAGTACGCACGATGAATGAGTAGTTTGTTAGAAGATACTAGGACTATGTCCACCCCAACCACAATGTTGCCTTTGGGTCCTATTCTTGATGCGCTATCGTAGAACAATTGCCAGGTGTCATCTCTCATCGCCATATTAGAATCCAAAACTTTGTCAGGAATTTTGTCATACAGCTGAGAGGTCTCTGGTACAGGATGAGCTACTAGAAAATCGGCCAGTGCTTGGTGCTTAAATATTTTTATGTAAAACATATACCATGTCATAAGGCAACAACAACAACATTGTCCATGTAGCAAATCGAGAACTGAGCATGCTTGGTTTGGTCATCAATTCCCGGAGAGGATTCACTCTAGATATGATATGAATAGTTTGACCTTTCACATAGTGTCACATCTTTTGAATAGCGAACATCAGAGCCAAGCATTCTTTTTCTACAGGATTGTATCTATGCTCGGCGCTGACCATCATATGAATGAGATAGTAGATTACTTTTTCCTAGCCTTCATTACTCTTCTTTGTGAGAAGAGCTCCAAGTGAATGATTCATTGCTCGAACATATGGCAAAAATGGTTTCCCTACGATTAGAGGAACTAGAACTGGAGAGTTTTAAGATATCGTTTGATGTCATCAAATACTTACTGATATGCTTCATTCCATATAAATGATACACCTTTCCTCATTAAGTAAGTGAATGATTGATATTGTCCGGAGAGATTTGAAATAAACCTCCTGATGTATAACAAACGACCTTGTAGCCCACGAAGTTCTTTAAGATTACATGGAGGATGCATCTCGAGAATGGCTTTAACCTTATCAGAATCAATATGTATATCTTTGGAAGTTATAACAAATTCGAAAAACTTGCCTCTGGATACTCCTAAGAAGGATTTGGTCAGGTTCATTTTGAGATGGTGTTGGCGCATTAACTCAAATATCGTTTTTAGATCTTGAATATGATTATCTTTAAGATGGCTCTTAATAGCGACATCATCTACATAAAATTCTATTATTTTTGTATTTGTTCATGGAAGATAGTACTTATGGCTCGTTGATACGTTGTTCCTGTATTTTTTAAACCGAAGGGCATGACTGTATAGCAGTATACTCCGTGGGGTGTATAGAAAGATGTATGCTTTCATCCTCAGGATAGATCTTGATTTGATTATATCCCAAGAATCATGAAAGACATAAGTTCAAAAATACATGTGTTGTCGATCATGACATCGATGATATAAAGAGAAAACTCATCTTTTGGGCATGATGATTTTAGATCCCGATAGTCTATGCAAACACAGACCTTCCTATTTTTTTCATGACTAGAATGACATTTGTGACCCAATCTGGATGTTGTTCTTCTCGAACAAAGTCATATGCTATCAACTTTTTAACTTCTGCTTCAATTGCGTCCATCATGTCTGGGTGGAACCGCCGCTATTGCTGCTTTACTGGCTTGGCATTATAGAGGATGTTGATCTTGTATGTAGCTATCTGAGGATCCAGGCCATGCATATCCTCATAACTCCAGGCGAAGACATTAATGTAATATTTTATTAGTTGAATTAAGGCTTGTTTATCCTCTTCAGAGAGGTTCTTACTAATAAAGATTAGTTTTAGGGAAGATTCGTCTCCTATGTTAATTTGAATAATCTCGTCTTCTGTAGGTGGTTCGCGTTGCTCGAACCGAAGCTCCCATTATGAATCCATATGTTGGGCCCATGGATCATTTTTAAAGGGTTCTATAGTCGAACCGCCTTCATCTGAGTCGGCTGACACCATATTGACAGAAAGAGCATAATTGAATACCTCACCAACGCTTGCATCAGAGTCCCAGGATAATGAGTCAGAAGAATGAGAATGCATCTCTTCTTCTGACCCTAAGTTTCCAGGCATTGTTGGTGGTGTGTCATATCCGAAACCGTGGCATGTTCGCTGATAATATGTCTCAGGTTTGCCTTTTGGAGAGCAGTGACGTATAGGAGTACGTCTACCATTTCCATAATTGAGTTCTCCGTCAGACTTCAAGTCATAACTATAGTACCCTGATCCGCGTTGACACTATGTATAAGAGATATCAGTTTTCTGACTCAAAAAGAAAATTTTCCTGAAGAGCTCCTTGTTGAACAACGAGACAAATGATCTTGGTGAGTGGGCAGAACATTATTCTCTGATTCTTTCACACCTAATAAAGAATATAGTTTTATAACTGCTTATGCTAAGAATATAGTGTTCATAAGGATAATAATAGAACATGAACCTGCATGCTTAACAAGAGAACTTATATGCTTGTCGGAAGAGATAGAACCATTGTCATGCTAAGTATAGAAATGAATATTGCATGCTAAGTTACACGGTCATCGCTATCGAATGAACTATTTCCATGCTAATAAGAAGAGTAAAAAGACTACTTGAACATGTTTCTTTATCATATGCTAAAGATAGAATTGAATTACTTGCTTAGTTAAAAGAGATAGATAATTGTTTCCATGCTTGCTAATAGAAAACTGCTTGAACATATTTTATTGATCGTACTATAAAAGGATATAACTGTTTGAATAACTTGTATTGTGTGCTATTGAACCCATTGATTGATTAAAAAGAAAAGAAGATTCAACCTATCAAATTGATTAAATAGAAAAGATTGACGAGCTATTAGCTCTATATGTCACTACCACATTATCTAGGAAGGGTATTTTTGGTCATTTTATAATTAAATAATTTATCTTCTTGTTAAATATTTATTTATTGTATTATTTAATTATTGTTAGATATTAGATTTGATTTTGGACTTATGTTAGTGGACCTAACTAGATTAGACTAGACTCATGGACCAACATTAATACTAGTTAGATTGGGCCTAACAAACAAGCCCAATAGTTAACCCATTCATTATGAGGATGACTTAATTAGTTAAACCAATTGGATTAGAACATTTCTTCCTTAATTAATTCTTTCATGATAAGCCCCAAGGGGTATTGTAGACTTTTTATAGTAACTTGGAGTAGGGGCAAGGCCGGCCATAGGAGGGGGGGGAGAGAGACTTTCTCTCTCTCTTCATCTATTCATTTCAATTCTAGATCTAGAATTTCTCTCATCCAAATTCCTTCATTCCTATATCAATCCCTACCCAAATTCCTTCCCAATTCTTCCTCTACTCACCATTGGAGACTATTGGAAAAAGGAGGAGGCAAGGATCTACAAGGAGGAGGAAGGAGCATAAGTTGAAGCCTCTTAACACTCATTTGGAGACTTGCATTGGGAATCCATCTTCCAATAGGTACAATTCAGTTTTATCTCTCTAATTATACTCTAAATTTGTAGTTTAATCATTAGGAACCCTCCCATATACTTAGGCTACCCATATGAAGTAGAATTATGTTCATAGGAGGTCCATGGAAGAAGTTATTTGGTGTTTTGTGTAAATTTTGGGAGAATTTCGAGATTGGCACATTATGTGTTTGTCAATAGGTCAATTAGACTAAATAAAAATGTTTGGTTGTGTGAGACTAGTGTTGTGTCCATAAATGGATACGTATAGGCCATATCACGATAATTTGGCGATACGGATTGATTTGGGAATTTTCTTCCGACATGGGGGTTTGAGCATGTCATATTTTGACACGGGCACGCGAATGAGTACCTAGCTCTTTGTGTTGTTTCTAATTATAATTCTACACTTGCTCGTGTCCTTCGGGATACGTTTGGTGGTGTGGTGGAGTTGTATCGCAAGCGTGTTTGAGTGTGATACGGGTGCGGTGCCCTCCACGTGTTTGATACTTTGCATTCTAATTTAATTTACCTTGGTTATAGCTATTAGAGTATTGTATTTGTAGTTGTTATATATATATATATATATATATATATATACATATAGCTATGTTTTTATTGCATTTGAGGGTGTTGGTTGTCATATGGAGAGTAGGGAAGTTCATGTGCACTATTAGTGTTGATATATATATATATATATATATATAGGAGTTATAGTGTGTGTATGTGTGTGTGATTGTGTAAGTTAGGCAAGGTAGAGGAGTGGGACTCGGGCCTGTGCACTTGGTGCACAGGTAGTGAACATTAGCAGCAACAACTAATGAGAGGAGCAATAGCATGCAACTAGGGAGCAGCAGCAGCAATACTAGTAGTAGCAGCTACCGTAGGTGAGAGAGAGATTGTGGTTGGTTGTGAAGTTCAGTCCAAGTAATGCCTTGGATAGCAACTGCACAATTGTGGGTGATATTGCAACCACTTGCAGCAATGGGGTCGGGTAGACTTTTTGGCAGCAGCAAGGAGGCTAGGAATGTTAATTATAAAGGTATGATAATAGTAGATGATTTCATATGCAGTAGTTAGTAGATTGTATCAACATGATATTAATTAGTATATTAGTATAATATCAGTTAGTTAGTTAATTAGTGTATATATTTATATATATGTTAGTTGGTTTTAGTTAAAAGTGAGATATTCATGGGTTAGATATTGCATTACCTTGTGATACTAGGTAATTGTTAGGTATTTTGGTTTATACTCAAGGTATTGGATTTGTGTATCAAGAGGGGGTGTAGGTGGTGTGATACCGTATTGGCTCAAAGCCGAGGTATCCACTTAGTATTAGTTTAACTAAGGAGACTATATATTTTTATCTTGTATATATATATTATTGTATTTTTATATCTAATATTTTACATATCTTACGATACGGTATATTATTGGTATCCTAGTATCCTAATATAGTTAGTATAGCCTAGATACATAGCGTATGGACCCAATATCCTAAATGTGGACTCATACAAACTAGAAATAGCAACTTTGACCAAGTTTGACTAGTGTGACCTAGAGTTGACCTAGTTTGACTATTTTGATCTAGAAATGGCTTTATGACCTAGAATTCGACTAGTTTAACTTATTTTTTATTCCAAAATCTTGTATTGATATAATATTCTATATATAGGTCTCCGAGGCACCGTTCCAGACATCTTTGATATTGTTTACTGGATTCTAGGCAAGTATATTCTCCGATAGTTTCTCATTTATGATATCCCCTATGTTTCTGGTATTTAGGGTAGATATCATTAATTTCTTGATACAATGATTATACGATTGGTATATCTGGATCTCGTCATGAGTTGTTATTTCTTGGTATTTATGGTGTATCTTGTGCAAGCCTTGTTCCTCATTTTTCTTTTACATGTACAGATATTGATTCTTGGGGAGACTAGCTACCTACCCAGTAAATCCCGTGTCATAACGTACCATGGTTGGATCCACTATACCAGTGGGGGCGGGGAGTGTTAGTGTAGATATGTGATCATACCCTCCTGGTGCATGTCATTATGAGTGTTGGTCATACACCGCACGTATCATTAACCAGGCCCTAATCCTTGTACAATTTCCCAAGCCGATCACATATTGAAGCTGGTACTCACTCACATAGTAGTAGTAGTCGTAGTAATAGTAGTAGTAGTAGTAGTAGTAGTAGTAGTAGTAGTATTTTTTGCTAATTTCCATGATTCTCATTTTTTGTATTTAATTCCAGTATTCCTATTTTGTATATCTCTTGTATTTGTATCTTGTATCTTGTATATTTTACTCCATTTACTGTTACATAGCTTTTATTATTTATTGGAATTGCTGTTAGATGTGTACTTTGCTCCTTTTCTGACTGGATATATTTTTCCAGATGATACTAAGGAGTGGTATCCTACTCACTACGGGCCTCAGGACATAGTTTTCTTAGAGTCAAAGACTCTGGCTCAGGAGGGTTTTATCCCGATTGAGATAGACGACCCAGTACCTATAGCTCAGTAGATAGATTTATTTGTACTGGATTTGTCGCCAGCATTTTTGACATTAGTATTCTTATTTTATTTGATGACTCATTGGATATTATTTTGTCTTGTGAGTTATATTTGACTATTCAGTTCTTTATATCATATTCGTACGATTGTTCCATCTTATAGATCTGTGATTGAGTATACATATTTTAATGGTGGTATTATTATATCTTGATTGCTAGATAGATAGTTTACCTAAACAATATTTTACCACTGATGCTGCGACATAGGTTGGACGTTATTCACTACTCGTGCCCTTACATCGGGTGTGGGTCGTGACACTATAGCTTGATTGAGAACTCTGTGTGTTTCTAGATATGTGCATCATATAGTCTTTATCTGATAGAATTACATTTATACATTGGTCTGACAACTTGTGAATAAGGTTCTGGTCTCTCGGGCGGTACCTGGAGCACTAGGGATCGTCCATCCTAGGAGATATAATCGAACACCCTAAGTCATATAGTCCTTGCGATTAGAGGGATGTGTCTATTAGTGTAGTGCTGAACCATGAGTCACAGTTGCTATTTTGAGCATATTTTAGTGTAGAGAAACCATGTGTCTCAGTAGTTATTAGCCGATCTATGTCATTAGTGAGATGGGCTTATACGTCCCAACTGCTAATCCCGGGGATCCAACACTCGAGGGCCATCATATAGTTAGGTCGCATGTTAGGACTTTAGCCTTCTTGCATACCTAACTGTTTGATGCAGAGATGAACATGGAATAGAATCTTTATGTTTATGCAAATTATTGCTAACTTGTATGTCTGTTGCAGGGATAACCATTCGGCCAAGGGTAAGAATCACTATATAAGTGATAATTTATGTTCCTTATCAAAACTGCTATAGAAGTCGATTGGTTTTATGTGAATATGATATTGTTAATTATAAATGAGATGCATAGTCCACTTGATCACTGTTATTATTCCTAAAAAATCTAATATGGCTCATAATAGATGTTGCATACTGCACTATAGAATAGTTTCTACTATATGCTTGCATGAGTCAACTATGTAATGTGGCTTTCAAAAGAAGTAAACTGACTCTGATCCTGTATTGCATGAAATGAACCAAGGTAAAAGTAGCAAGATCACTAGTAATAGAATATTTTATCATATGCTTACTTAGTGTTGGTTTTAGAGAGTGTTGCTTTTGTTCATTGCTTTTATACTCACCAGTACTTTTTCCAAAGTGCTAACCTCCCAAGAGTTTTGTTTGTAGGTGATGTATTGTTCGAAGAAGCGATAGACGAGCCTCATCCTCAGGAGCCAGAAATCTTGAGTCGACGCCTTGAGCTATATCGAGATTTTTGAGATGTTTTTGTATAAAAGGATGTAATATATGGAATAATGTCATTATATTCTGAGAGATGTAGCCAATTGCCAGACATTGTAATCACTTAATATATTAATAAATATCTTGTTTTCTTATATTATTGGGTTTATTTACTTTTTTGTAATATTGTGCCTCTGCTTCTACCTTGAATATCTTATGTTATTATTGTTCAAGTTTTGTCCTTGTGCAAGCGTAACATAGGCTTGCACGACATCATGCCCATGTGAGGACGATCGGTTCACAAGGCGCTAAAGCAAATACGATCGGTGCTTGCGAGAATCGGGGCATAACAATAACCCATCCTTTGGATAATGTTTTTATTTTGTCGGTTGTAGCGGTGGACCTATATTTTTTATTGTCATTATCGAAATCATTGGCTTGTGTGACCCTTTTGTTTCTATCTTTGCCAAAAAGTATTTTTCTTTGCTCATTCTGTCTTGTTGGGACTATAAATCAAGCATCATCATGCAAATCGTATGATGCGCCATTCTGACATGATAACGCCACTGATATGGATAAGGGTTCATAGGCTGACATAGACTCTAAAAATTCTTGTACAAAAGGATCAACATCAACGTAGTGTGAAGGAGAGTCTTATTTATTCATAAAATATAATATTTCTTTCTCTTCTACACAGTCAGCAAGAATTTTTGCTTTAACCAGAGGTTCGGTAAGGTCAACGACTAAGGGTTGATTTGCTGATGTCGACTACTTACTGCGTCGCAAGTCAATGACTAAAGGAGGAAAATTTTTAAGAAGATTTATCACAAACGGTTCTATGGCCATCTTTTCCTACATTGGCCTGTAGAGGTTAATAACAAGAGGCTCTGAAGTAGTTGAACGAGTACTGCGCCCTTTAACCCGGATCATGAAAGGTTCCTCATTAGGGGCGCTCTCAGGCTCGCCTTCAATCTCATTAACTTCTTCTTTCATGTAATCTGGTGTATAGAGTATAAAATCAGAGTAATATACCTTTAAACGGATTGATGTAGGCAAAGTCCATTTTGACCTCCCCCTGACTGCCCACGTACTTAAAGCACTAGTGTAGGGTGGAAGGTACAATTTTATGCTCGTGTATCCATGGTCGTCCTAGCAAGACATTATAGGATACCTCTGAATCAATCACATAATATGTGACTTCAGTTTGAAGGTCGCCTATCGATATTTTTAGGCGTATCTTTCCCTGCGGTCGACTTCTTCTAGCATTGAAGCCCAAGATGTAAGTGTTAGTAGTCGAAAATTTATGCATTAGTATTTTCAAAGCTCACAGTAAGCTCTTAGGGATGATGCTAAGTAATGAAACTGGATAGAAGTTGATTCGGCTCACTTTAATGGAGCTGACATAGTCTGTATAGTACAATAGACTGCCATTTTTTTTGTCTTTGAGTAGCATGTCATCTTGTGTGAAGGTTATGTTAGAAATTTTTTCCATTACGCTATGGCATTGAGGACATGCTATAGGTTCTTCGTCAGGAGTTTTGAGTTGATCCAGGCAAGAATCTGCATGTATTAGCGCTTCACTAAAAGCTTCATGAGTTTTCTTTAATAGACGAAGTAACTCAAATATGGAAAGCTGTGTTGGAGTATTGGCCAATTGTGCCAGTATATTGAAGTACGACTTTTCATGTCCCTGAGGTTGATTCTTCTTCAAGGATTTGTCAAAGCGAATCTCTTTTTATTTTCCTTTCTCATCTGCTATAGTTTTTGACGGGCCTGGTTCTGCCGAAAGAAGCTATAGGAGTTGAAGAGGTAGGAGGAGTAGTTTGAGCATCTTCTTGGGCAGCCTTGTAATCTTTGAGTTATTCCTTTTCGGACCTAATGCTGACCATGGCTTCTTCTTCAGGCATTGGAGAGAGTAGAACCATGTGACATGACCTGACCTTGTTCATCGTATATCAATTATTCTTCTTAGATTTAGAACTAGGAGATACTATCTTCTGCTCTAAATCTGGTAGCAGGTCTTGATGAACCCACATGACTTCACCTCGGTATATAGTAATGGTTACCAACCCTTCAAGTTAGTGGTAGATTGATTTTTTTTTATTATTGTTCTAGGTATCGGTACAACACCGTCTAAGACTTCTAGAGCTGGGAGATCTCTAAATTGTAGCGACACAAAGTTGGTAGTGACAGTTTTCATATCATTATGAAGAGTGATTGCTTTGGAGTCTATAAACTGCTAAATTTTTTCCTTTAGTGTATAACATGCCTTCGTTGGATGATGTACGTAACAATAAAACAGATATTATTTTAGATTTCCTGTTTGACCAGCCACATCTGAACGTTTGATGTCAGAAAACTGAAGTTTGTTGCTTTTTACTAGGTAGTCAAAGATGTTGATGATATCTTTCTCATCAAATGAATATTCCTCTTTGGATTTTGAGGACTCAGAGATTTCTGTATTGATGGGAAGTAGGTCATTTAGAAATATTTATGGCAAGGGCCTCATTTTACTTATTATTGTGATTGTTCATATTAGTAAGGGTTATTTTCCCTTATCCTCCGTACTAGGCATTTATAATCCCAGCAAATGGGCTTCCTTAGCGAAACCTTCAGCGGCCTCAACAGCTATGATGAAAGCTGTCTAATCTTGAAACTGGGTGGGGCATATCCAGAGCCTTATTGCAGGCAGCAGATTCTTCTTGCCGATATCTATGAATACAGAGTCAGAAATACCAGGAGGTAACTTCAGAGTTACTTTTCTATAACGCTCTATGAATTCGTGAGTGGTTTCCTTCTCATTCTGTTTGATGTCAATGAAGGAAGACATAGTCATGTCCATACCTCCGACATAGAATCGAGTCAGGAAAAGATATTTTAGATCTTCGAACGATGATACAAAATTATCAAACAAACTGCAGTACCAGTCGTAGGCTACTACAGCTAAGCATCCAACGAATACCCTGGTGAGGAGGGCATCATTCTTTTACAGATAAACTATCATCATTTTGATGTAGTTGATATATTGACGCGAAGAAGTCCTTGCGTCAAACAAGACCATCGATTGAGGCTTGTATTTGGGAGGGAAGGAAATATTATCCCAATGAGGGGGATAAGGTTGTTTCACTCCCAACATATGGAGTTATTCTTTGTTATTCAGAGCATCAAACTGAGCCCATAATTCACAAATAACTTCACATAGATCTTTAATTTGTAGGATTCAGCTGACTGGAGTGATGCTGGTAGAACTTGTACAACGACTGGTGTAGTTCCACCCCCAACATTAAGAGGGTCAAGAGTTGGTACGAACGATTCTTGATTAGGAAATGCAACCGGACTTATATTACCCTAAGGAATTGTCACTCCTAGGGTAGGTTTTGTGGCAATTAGCGTGGCCACCTGAACTTGTACTGGCATGGGAGACTATTGGACCATCATCAATCGATGTATTTTCTGCATCATACCGTGCATGTCTTTGAGTGCAGCCTCCAACGAATTAAGATATTTCTCAATATTCCCTGATGGAGGAATATCTTTTTCATCGCCAATGGCATATATACTAGCCTCTATGTGTACAATAGAAGGGCTAGTAGAGAGCATTGTATAGTTGGAGTCCATAATGTCTGTCGCTGATTCTAGGGGATGGTTACCCCTAGCAAGATCTGCTTCAGATTCTGAGGAATAGGGACTCCTCATGAACAAGAGTTCCCGCCTTCGAGAACGAGTGTTCCGGTAAACTCCTTCGAAGGATTCGACAAGCTAGTCGAACATCCTCTAACTGGGCGTCCTCGAGGTACGTCGTCTTGAATGTAATTCATTGCGGGGAAGGCGTAAGGCAATATTTACTGGGGAAAAAAGAAGTTTATCTTTCTCTTTTGATCTTCAACTTGCTTTTCTGCCTATTTTCTAAGGGGCACAGTATAAGTCTACCGGTCAATCACAGTTCATCTGGTTGATGTGCAGCAACATTTAATTACATCTTTGTGGCCTTTACAATGATGCTCTTTAGGGAGCACCATTGCAGGCAGAGAGGTCTCTCTTTCTCTACGTTTTTGTACAATAACTTGGCGTAGATCAGAAGGAGGGAGGAGAAAAGAATAGGAAGACGGACTCTGCTTTGTTATATCAGTTATAATTGACTTGGGTCCTAAGTTCCTGGAACCATGTATATGCAGTACAACATTGAGTTAGACAGAAATCCTCTATAGCGTGCATTGGGGTATTGTAGTGGAAGAAGATGTATTATGCCTTTTTGTACACAACTTTGCATATAGGTCTGGAGTTTTGTGCACACTTGGTGCAGCTTTCAGATATAAAAAAACATAATTTTCCACCTTCAGTGCATCAATTTGAACACGCTGGAGAGGATTCTTCACCGACTTCTATTTTGTGTGCCGATATAAGTTAGGACATGACAGTTTGGTATTATTACCGCTGGTGAGTACACGCGCACTTTTGTACGACAGCGAGTTGACAATGACAACATCCTTGCCTTGCACGTTATATTGGACATAGAAAGGTTTGGCATCTCGGGAATAACCAACCCCCTTGGCATCGTAGTAATTTTGTCTACCCAAGAATGATTGGTTGATACCTCACTTATTGTTACAAGAGATTAGTGATTTGCCCCCTCTTGGTTGGCACAACGATATAGCCAAAAATGGTATCCACCAAGTCACAGACTGGAGATAAGGTAGCAAAACTATCCACTATGTCACAACTTGGGGAAGAGAAAACAATGAGTGGGTCCTCGTTTCTAGCATTATAAACTCCCTTGCTCTTGTTGACAACAGTATCAGGGTAGAAAAAGCGAGACTTGGGCAGCCATATCTTGCGGATCTTCCTTATCTTGGGTACGGATGAGGGGCTTGTACTACCCCCAATGTTATGCATCTCTTCACAGTCCTGTTGGTCATACTTCACGACCAAAGTCTTCTGCTTAAACTAATCAACGTGGTGTCTTATTGAGATATCACCTTCTCGTTAGTGGAGAAGGTCTTCTCCAACAAAGTCGTTATCTTGTTTGCCATAAACAAAAGTTTATACAAAACTTTGTGTTACAAACGATTAAAGAAAAAGGGATACAAAAGATCCCAAACAAGAATCTAAGTACAATGAATCTGAGGAAGTATAGCTAAGGAGATCTAATCTGTGGTCGATAACTTTACTACTCGACACATAGAAGAGATGCTTTGAACTTGTAAAATGACTGATCTAGTTCTCCCCCAGCATTGAGACGGTCAAGAGTTGGTATGACCGATTCTTGATTAGAAATTGTATTACAATTTATATTGCCCTGAGGAAGTGTCACTCATGTGGTAGGTTGTGTGGCAATTGGCATGGTCGCCTGAACGGGTGCTGGCATGGAAGAGTTTTCGACCATCATCAACTGATGCATTTTTTACATCATACTGTACATGTCTTTGAGTGTGGCCTCCAAATAATTGAGACGTTGCTCAATATTCCCTGACGGAGGAATATCTTGTTCATCGCCAATGGCGTATATACTATCCTCTTTGTGTACAATAGAAAGGATAATAGAGAGCATTGTATAGTTGGACTCCACACTGTCTGTCTCCTATTCAAGGAAATGGTTACCCCCAGCAAGATCTGCTTTAGATTCTGTGGAATAAGGACTCCTTATAAGCAAGAGTTCCCACCTTCGAGAACGTGTGTTCCGGTAAACTCCTTAAAAAGATTCGACAAGCTGGTCGAACCTTCTCTGACTGGGCGTCCTCGAGGTATGCCATCTTGAATGTCATTCATTGCATGGAAGGCATGAGGCTATGTTTACTGGGGAAAAGAAGTTCATCTTACTCTTTTTTATCTTTATCTCGCTTTTCTTCCTATTTTCTAAAGGGGACAGTGTAAGTCAACCAGTCAAACACATACCGTCTTGCTGATGCACAAGAATATTTGATTACAATTATATGGCCGCTACAATGATACCTGTTAGGGAGCACCATTGCAAGCAGAGAGGACTCCCTTTCTCTACGTTTTTATATAATAACTTGGACTAGATCAGAAGGAGGGAGGAGAAAAGAAGAGGAAGGCAGACTCTGCTTTGTTATATCAGTTACAATTGACTTGGGACCAAAGTTCTTGGTACCCTGTGTATACAGTGCATAACTGATTTGGAAAATAGTCCTTTTTGGCGTGCACTGGGGTGTTGTAGTAGAAGAAGAAGTGTTCTGCCTTTGTGCGCACAACTTTACACGTAGGTCTAGAGTTTTGTGCGCACCTGGCGCAGCTTCTAGATGAGAAAAACACAATTTCCTACCTACAGTGCGTTCAAATTGGACAAACGGGAGAGGATTCTTCACCGACTTCTGTTTTATGCGCTGATAGAAATTAGGACTTGATAGTTAGGTATTTTTAGCGCTGGTGAGTACACGCGCACTTTTGTACGGCTGCGAGTTGACAATGACAACATCCTTTCCTTGCACGTTATGCTGGACATACAAATGTTTGGCAACATGGGAATAACCAACTCCTTTGGCATCGTAGTGAATTCCTCTGCCGAAGAAAGATTGGTTCACCCCTCGCTTGTTGCGAGAGATCTGTGATTTTCCCCTCTTGGTTGGCACAATGGCATGGCCAAACGAGGTATCCACCAAGTCACGGACTAAGGATAAGGTAGCAGAAGTATCCAGCAAGTCACAGCTTGGGGAAGAGGAAAGAATGAGTGGGTCCTCATTGCTAGCATTATAAACTTCCTTTCTCTTATTCACAGTAACATCAGGGTATAAGGAGTGAGACTTGGCCAGCCACATCTTACGGATCTTCCTTATCATAGGTACGGATGAGGGACCTGTTGGTCGAACTTCACAACAAAAGTTGTAAAACCCCTATTCCTATAAATCGTATATGGCTTTTTAATTCAATTATAGTAATTAGAAGCTAATTAGAAGAAATAGATTTTTATTAATTTTTATTTTAGGTGTTGGTGAACTTAGGAAATTTATGGGACCAGCAGGAATTTTTCCGAATTTATTTCATGTAGGAGACCCCTTGAGCAGTTGCTAGCTTAATGGTATGTATTAGTATAATTCTAGAATTTTTTTATGAGTATATATATATATATATATATATATATATATATATATATATATATATATATATATATATATATATATATTAAAGGAAATTATTAAAGGAAAAGAAAAAAAAGAAAAAAAAGAAAAAGAAAAAAATAACAAAGAAACCATTACTACTATCAAGCCAAACCCCCTTAGAAAATCAGCTACTACAACTGCCCCTAGCAAATTTGCAAACCCCCCTTTGTGAGCCACCCTTTTTGCTATGCACAGCAAGCCCATGAGCGACCCAATATACCGCGAGCGGATTCCCCCCTTCCTCTCTCATATATATACTTATATATATATTCTATTTCATCCCAAACCCTAACCCTAATTCATATTCTCTTCTTCCTATCTAAACTCGATCGCCGCCGACCTGACAACGACCGCCACCGCCGCTCAGCGCCATACGGCCGCCCGTTGACTTCCGCGGCCCCGCGCAACCCGCGTACTGCAGAATTCAGCAGTGAGGTACCTGTATTCCAGAGTTGTTTTTCGTCACCTCGCTCAACCAAATGCCACCCCGTCTTCACCGGTACGCTCACCCCTAAACCGTCTTCCATATCTGCGTGATAGTAGATCTCGAACAATGCGTAACCATAGGCAAAAATAGCGCCAAAGTTGGCAGAAAAAGACCAATTTCTGGGAGCTCAGAAAAGTGCGGTGATCACCCATGTTCCCGGATTCGTATCTCCCACCATAGAGATCCAAATTCAATGATTCTTTTTGGCATATGGAGACCACTTGACCTAGTTTAATTTCTGTTAAGTAACCCTAGATTATTAACTGCTGTAGGTAGAATTAAATTTGTTGGAAAATCCCGCGAACATACTTTTTCCAGATTTTTAAAAGTTATGAAACGGAGCGCGCTCCGCCAAACGGGACTGCCCCGCCGAGTACCAAGTATACCAAATAGTGCGTGCAGCGTAACCGGATACGTAAGAGTTTGCAGAAACTGATTCGGACGCGTGAGCGCGCCAGAATGAGCCCGTATCCGCGGACAAACCCCGTGTCGCAACTTTTGCAAAAGTCGTGCATATTTTGTACGCGCTCATCAGATTGCGACAAAACTTGCGCCCCTTGACTCATGATAACACGCTGGTCCTGTGACACAATTTTCATGCAATTCTGAGGCAGTTGACCAAGTCGCTAATTGGCAGGCCCTTGGTTGACTTTTTGGGCGAATTTGTATTCGGCTCACTGGATTCCAAAATTGGAAGTACCGTTGAGTTCGTATTGATATTTAAAATTGGTTTGACCTATAATTTGTCCCATTTAGAGACTGTTACCTTTGGCACACTTTTCGGTACAAAGTGGCCCACCGGTGGACCCTACTTTGACCCAAAATTACCGTTTTGTCCCTGTGTCCAAATTGGACGAAAGGGAAGTACTTTCTAGATATTTTGCTTATTCTAGAAATATTGGTGATATTTATTTTAGCTTTCGGAGACGTTCATTCTGAGACCGTAGTTTCTGACTCTTGGTGTTTGATATCTAGACATTTCACTCTGCAACTCTCTTGTCAGGCAAGTATACCTTGCCTTGTTGTACTATTTAAATTCAGTTATATATATATTAATGGCATATTTATTATTTTAGATTATATAAATGTGCGCTTTCGAGAGAGACTCAGGTGCAGTCAACGGAGGCGTTGACGTTAGGACTTATGTCTGACCTAGTGTCTAGTAGACCCACCTAAAGTTGTAAAGTTATTGGTATGACTCCCAGGACTTGACATATTTCTTACACGTGTTGTGAGTCTCATGTAGGGCACGGTCCTGCATATGTGGTTGGCCACCTATACGTGTAGGCGTGCGACGGATAGGGTATAACTGCTAATAGTGATGCATGTTAGAAGACTTAGCAGTTATTAGTAGGCGGAGCATAGACTATCGTGGTACGAGGGTCCAATCCTTATCCTTGTTTGGTTGTAAGGTTGGGCTACTGTTATAGTGATAGACTATGAGCCAGAGTTACGATGCCGAGGCGTAGTAGCTACAGCGTGTTGTGGATACAATATATTTAGATCATTGGGCAGGGAGGACATCTAGTAGGTGTATAGGACACCCACTTCCTTTTATGCAGATTCAACACTCGACGGATTGATATGGACGTTATATACTATGCAGATTCTACGTTCTCCGGAGCGCTATGGACGTTATATACTATACAGATTCCCCGTTCTTCGGAGCGGTAGGACTTTATTATATACATGCACCCTTGTATTGGGTGCATATATGGCATATACTAGCCAGTTGTCACGATTGGTGAATTACGTCAGCATATGTCTAGCCTACTCTTTCCCATACACTCAAAGTTGTCCTCAAAGTGCATTCACTTAGATGGTTAGGTCACCCTGGAGTTTTTACAGTATTTACTTTATGGCATGCTTTTATGTATCTTGTTATGTCCCTCTGAGGACCTGGTCCCTTTCCAGGTGTATTGTTCATCAGTATTTGTAGGAGCTCAGATCCGGACTAGATACTTATATTGTGAGAGGTCTTCTCTTCGAGCCTCGTGATTGTTAGAGGTTGTATTTATATTGTATTTGTCTTGTTTATTCTTCATTCTAGTTCGGCAGTGAATTTATTTCCATCCGACTGTCATCTTTAGATACTTTATTTGGGATCTGGTTACAGATATTGGTTATTCATTATATTTGATTTTCTGTGAATGAGATTAGATTATACCCTGTGATTTATGATGGTTTATACCACTGGTGAATTATTATTCATATTACAACATACGTGTGTTATGGTTTCCATATATTAGAGTGCCATATTCATACGGCTGGCATGCTTACGTGTCCTAGTCCTACGTATTTTGGGACTACGGCATGACATGTTTTTAGTGGTGGCCCATGCAGGTCGAGAGCATATTATCTCGGTTACATTACTGTACCGAGAAAGCCTGCAGATAGGATTAGAGTATAGGATCTCATCGACAATTGACTATGACTCGTATCTCTTCTAATCCGTTCTATTTGAGTAATTGCATTATGCTTGATTCATGTGCTTTCCTATTAGTTTCTAGAGTATATCCCCCCTAGAATATATAAGTACCTGTTGTTAGAGGATAAGTAAGGTAACCTTCCTATTAAGAGTACCACTAGAACATTGATACCTCACTAAGTTTAGAATATTTAGTCAACCCTCGCATCCCCTTATCTATAGACTAGTTTACCAGTATTCCTTGATATAATTATGAATGACCTGAGAGTAGCATGGACACTACTAGAGTTAGTTAGAAAGTTGACCATACTGTTTTACCCTAGCATTAAGGAACCAATAGAAATTCAAGGTGGAATATTAGGACCAACCCTATCTTTTATAGTGAGATAGTATTATAGAACTATATCTTTAGATTCTTGTCGAGATATTAGCCGACAGTACCCTAGGAAGCTGAGAGGAATGAATATAGTATTTCCTTGATCGTACCTTGAACACAGAGAGTAGCATATTACCTTCCCCTTAAGAAACTATGACATCATCTAGAGTCCCTTTCTTTTAAGTTCATATCTTGTTCTTCTGAAAACTTAGCGCTCGCCATTTTTGCGACGACTAATTATGTTTTCTTTTCTTCATCTTTCAATTCGTGCCACCTAACCTTTCTGATTATAGGTCGGGTAAATTTTTTTATGATAAGGAAACATAGTTTGTTAGGATTATAGTTATAATGTTAAAATTTGAATTTATGTGCTTGATAGTTAGAATTTAATAGTTTTGAGTTATTTTTGTAGATTGTAAATTGATGATTACCCTTAGTTTCAAATCGTGTAATTCGTACCCATAACCTAATATAGATATATACTCTTTTCACTTAAGAACCAGTAGCTCTTCCATTCTTACTATTGACACTTGTTCTATAAACACGATGATTAAGACTTAACATGGTCATTACCTATATAATGCAACAGGAGACCCTAATAAGTACCAAGTTCTTTTCCGTATATACCCCAATAAGAGTTTATACCTTATTATTTTGCAGGATCCCCTTAAGACTATCATAATATTATTTAATATTTTAAGTTGGGTAGTATGCCTCACAACCTAGTGACACATAGTCCTCTTGACATATTATTGTAGTATAATTGAATGACATTAACTATATGCTTGCATAAGACAATAGTGTTTATTCTGATGGTAGAACTTAAAGGCCCATACCCCTATTTTTGTCGACTAGCAGCTTAGACAAGGTGTTAGTACTACAACTGTAGAGATGGTAGAGTCTTATTTTTGTATTTTGTTTTGTTTTGTGGATTTGAATTATTTACCCTATTTTATCATGATCTAGCGCAGTTATACTTTATATACTACCTTGACTTATGCTGCTATTTTATAGCCTAGTTTTGCAAGCTTATTCTTTTATCGAGCTTGTTCATAACATATGTATTAGTGGATGCATACACTGATACATTTCAGAATCAGTGTATTAAGGTCTAGCTAACCTTGGTGCACTTGGTTCGCCCTTCGCATAACTACTTTACGTGGATTGAGATATATAGTGTCTAGCAGACGAATGTACTAGCCCTCTAGACATGCCTGAGCATATTGTATCAGTTACATAACTGTACTGATACGAGCACGGGAATAAGAAATTACCAAATAGGATTACAATCCATAACTGCCTTGATAAATCCCTTTTGAATTCTCTAATCGCCTTGATCTCCATACTTCTATTCTAGTACCTTTCCCTTGAACCCTTTATCATTGTTTTCCGTCTTCCCTTATTTCGAAAAGACGAAACCTCGTGCTTGGTATAAGTTTGATACATTGATAGTACGAGATGTACCACCTAGGCCAATCGTATTACTAGATGACTATCTTTTATAATTGATTAAGGGCATATCATATATGATATATTGGTGTTAAAGTTTGAGGATGGAATAACATGATTAAAGGTTTTGAGGAAGTTTCCTTAGATGTATAGCCTATTATGATAGACGGGTAAATTCTAAGTTGGGTAGAAGTCGAATTGAAAAAGTTGAGGGGAATTTCTTCTAGGTTGTGATCAAACAAGACTAGATTGGGAGGTTCAAGTCATTTTAATATTGAGAAATTTTAAAGGAAGGATTGCGATGATGAAGATTTAATGAACTTTGAAATCTCGATAATGAGGATCAAATATTTATACCTTGAGCGCATGATTTGAAGTATGAATGTTGAAGATTGAATCATCGACTTAAACCTTAAGGATAAATATAGAATACTAGGCTTGAACAATTGGTGAAGTAGAGATAAAATTTTACGATTTGATGATTGAATTAAAAGTTAAATTTTGATTGCTGAATTTCCTATTGGAATTATTGGGGATGTGAATTAAATTTAAAATTTGAATGATACAAAATTCATAAGTGAACAATATGAATAATATTGGACTAAAATTATTTTTTAGCGGAGATTATGATAATGGGAGATCGTGATGTAAAATTCATATGCGTGTTTAATTCTTGAAGATGATATATGAAATTAATTTAAATTTGGATATTGATAAATTGAAAAAAGTAAGAAGAGATTACAATAGGTTGAAAATTTGATGGAACAGTGATTATCTTAACCATGAAGTGATTGCGATGGATATGACTATGATTGTAATCATCGCAAAGAGATTACGATTTACTTACCCTATGTACATGAAGGATTAACAAATTATGCCTCATTTTAATTTCGAGGATGACATGTTTTTAAGTTGGTTAGATTGTAAACCCCCTCACCCAAGATTAGACCTACTTGGCTTAGATAGTAAGACTAAGGCTAGTTTGAATCCAGGTAGAAATAGAATACGGTATTTTTATTCCAATATTTATATCACCTAGCGTACCTTACCGTGCTTCGATAATTGGAGCACTACACTATCCACTGCCTTCCTATAAATTCCACACCCTTATCCTAGATGTACCCATTATCCAATTTCCATCTTTGTGTAATTTTCTAATTATTTGGTGCTTTATGCAAAAGTGGCATTGAGGTGTCCACACCATTGGACATGACACATGAAGAAACCTATTTTCGTTCATAAGGATTTTTTCCATGATTTTTGGAATGTGCAACGCGCAACATCGCCCACTTCTTTAAACCTAGCCTTACTTTTTAAACAATGCAAATCTTATACCATCCTTGACTTCTACCGTGGCTTAATTTTAATTTCGAGGACAAAATTTTTATAAGTTGGGTAGAATATAAAACCCCTATTCCTAGAAACCGTATATGGTTTTTTAATTTAATTATATTAATTAGTGGCTAATTAGGAGAAATAGATTTTTATTAATTTTTATTTTAGGTGTTGGTGAACTTAGGGGATTTATGGGACCAGCAGGAATTTTTTTGAATTTATTTCAAGTAGGAGACCCCTTGAGCAGTTGCTAGCTTAATGGTATGTATTAGTGTAATTCTAGAATTTTTCTATGAGTATATACGTGTATATATATATATATATATATATATATATATATATATATATATTAAAGGAATTTATAAAAGGAAAAGAAAAGAAAAAAAATAACAAACAAACCATTACTACTACCAAGCCAAACCCCCTAAGCAAATCAGCTACCACAGCCGCCCCCTAGCAAATTTGCAAACCCTTATTTGTAAGCCACCCTTTTTGCTATGCACAGCAAGCCCATGAGCGACCCAATACACAGCGAGCGGATTCCCCCTCTTCCTCTCTCATATATATACTTATATATATATTCTTTTTCGTCCCAAACCCTAACCCTAATTCATATTCTCTTATTCCCATCTAAACTCGACCGCCGCCAGCCTGACAACGACCACCACCTCCGCTCAGCGCCGCACGGCCGCCCGTCGACGTCCGTGACCCCGCGCACCCCGCGCACTGCAGAATTCAACAGTGAGGTACCTGTGTTCCAGAGTTGTTTTTTATCACCTCGCTCAACTAAATGCCACCCCATCTTTACCGGTATGCTCACCCCTTAACCCTCTTCCATATCTGCATAATAGTACACCTCGAACAACGCGTAACCATATACAAAAATAGCACCAAAGTTGGCGGAAAAAGACCAATTTCTGGGAGCGCAGAAAACTGCGGTGATCACCCATGTTCCCGGATTCGTATCTCCCACCAAAGAAATCCGAATTCGATGATTCTTTTTGGTATGCAGAGACCACTTGACCTAGTTTAATTTCTGTTAAATAACCCTAGATTATTAACTACTGTAGGTAGAATTAAATTCGTTAGAAAATCCCGCGAACACACTTTTTCCAGATTTCCAAAAGTTATGAAACGGAGCGCGCCCTGCCAAACGGGACCGCCCTGCCGTGTACCAAGTATACTAAACGGTGCACGCAGCGTAACCAGACATGTGAGAGTTCGCAAAAACTGATTCGGAGGCGTGTGTGCGCCGGAATCAGCCCGTATCCGCGGACAAATCCTATGTCACAACTTTTGCAAAAGTCGTGCATATTTTTTGCAAGCTCGTCAGATTGTGACGAAACTTACGCCAATGGACTCGTGGTAACACGCTGGTCCTGTGACCCAATTTTCACATAATTTTGAGACTGCTGACCAAGTCGCCAATTGGCGGGCCCTACGGTTGACTATTTGGGCAAATTTGTGTTCGGCTCACCGGAATCCAAAATTGGAAGTATCGTTGAGTTCGCATTGATATTTAGAATTGGTTTGACCTATAATTTGTCCCATTTAGAGACTGTTACCATTGGCACACTTTTCGGTACAAAGTGGCCCACCGTTGGACCCTACTTTGACCCAAAATTACCGTTTTGTCCCTGTGTCCAAATTGGACGAAAGGGAAGTACTTTCTAGCTATTTTGCTTACTATGGAAACATTGATGATGTTTATTTTAGTATCCGGAGACGATTATTCTGAGGTCGTAGTTTCTGACTCTTGGTGTTTGACATCTGGACATTTCACTCTGCAACTCTCTTGCCAGGCATGTATACGTTGCCTTGTTCTACTGTTTAAATTTAGTTATATATATTAGTTGCATATTTATTATTTTAGATTATATAACTGTGCACGTCCGAAAGAGACTCAGGTGCAGTCAACGGAGGCGTTGACGTTAGGACTTATGTCTGACCTAGTGTCTAGTAGACCCAGCTAAAGTTGTGGAGTTATTCGTATAACTCCCAGGCCTTGACACATTTTTATACGTGTTGTGAGTCTCATGTAGGGCACGGTCCTGCATATGTTGTTGGCCACCTGTACGTGTAGGCGTGCAACGGATAGGGTATAACTGCTAATAGTGATGCATGTTAGAAGACTTAGCAGTTATTAGTAGGCGGAGCATAGACTATCGTGGTACGAGGGTCCAATCCTTGTCCTTATTTGGTTGTAAGGTTGGGCTACTGTTCTAGTGATAGACTATGAGCCAGAGTTACGAGGCCGAGGCGTAGTAGCTACAGCGTATTGTGGATACAAGATGTTTAGATCATTGGGCAGAGAGGGCATCTAGTAGGCATATGGGACACCCACTTCCTTTTATGCAGATTGCACACTCGACGGAGTGATATGGACATTATATACTATGCAGATTCTATGTTCTTCGGAGCGCTATGGACGTTATATACTATACAGATTCCCCGTTCTTCGGGGTGGTAGGACGTTATTATATATATGCGCCCTTGTATTGGGGGCATATGTGGCATATACTAGCCAGTTGTCACGATTGGTGAATTACGTCAGCATATATTTAGCCTACACTTTCCCATACACTCAAAGTTATCCTCAAAGTGCATTCACTTAGATGGTTAGGTCACCTTGGAGTTATTACAGTATTTACTTTATGGCATTCTTTTATGTATCTTGTTATGTCCCTCTGAGGACCTGGTCCCTTTCCAGGTGTATTGTTCATGAGTATTTGCAGGAAGCGCAGATCCGGACTGGATACTTATATTGCGAGAGGTCTTCTCTTCGAGCCTCGTGATTGTTAGAGGTTGTATTTATATTATATTTGTCTTGTTTATTCTTCATTCTAGTTCGGCAGTAGATTTGTTTTCATCCGACTGTCATCTTTAGATACTTCATTTGAGATCTGGTTACAGATATTGGTTATTCATTATATTTGATTTTTTGTGGATGAGATTAGATTATACCATGTGATTTATGATGGTTTATACCACTGGTGAATTATTATTCATATTACAGTGTACGTGTGTTATGGTTTCCATATATTGGAGTGCCATATTCATACGGCTGGCATGCTTACGTGTCATAGTCCTACGTATTTTGGGACTGGGGCGTGACAAAAGTCTTCTGCATAGAGCTGATCAACATGGTGTCTTGTTGATATATCACCTTCTCATTAGAGGAGGAGGTCTTCCCTAGCAGAGTCGCCATCTTTTTTGCCATAAACAAAAGTTTATACGAAACTTTTTATTACATACTATTAAAGGAAACGGGGTACAAAAGATCCTAAATAGGAATCTAAGTATAATAAATCTGGGAAAGTATAGCTATGGAGATCTAATATGTAGTCGATTACTTTACTCTTTTGACTACTCGACACAAGGGAGAGATGCTAGTTGAACTTATATAGCAAATGGTATAGTTCTTCCCCCAGCATTGAGAGGGTCATGATTTGGTGTGGCCGATTCTTGATTCGGAATCACATTCGAATTTATATTGCCCTGAGAAAGTCACTCATTGGGTAGGTAGTGTGTCAATTGGCGTGGCCACCAGAACAGGTACTAGCATGGGATACTGTTACACCATCACCAACTGATGCATGTTCTACATCATACGGTACATGTCTTTGCATGCAGCCTCGAATTAATTGAGATATTTCTCAGTATTCTCTGACAGATCGCTAATGGCGTATATACTAACCTCTCTGTGTATAATAAAAGGGCTACTATAAAACATTATGTAGATGGAGTCCACAATGTCTGTCTCTGTTTCAAGGGGATGGTTACCCCCAGTAAGATATGCTTCAGATTCCTAGGAATAGGTACTCCTCATGAGCAAGAGTTCCCGCATTCGATAATGAGTGTTCTAGTAAACTCCTTCAATGGATACGACAAGCTGGTTGAACCTTCTCTGACTGGGCGTCCTCGAGGTATGACGTCTTGAATGTCTTTCATTGTGGGGAAGGCGTGAGGCCAACTTTACTGAGGCAAAAAGAAGTTCATTTTCCTCTTTTTGATCTTCGGCTCACTTTTCTGCCTGTTTTCTAAGGGGCACAGTGTAAGTCAACCGGTTAAACACAGACCGTCTTCCTGATGTACAGCAAGATTTGATTAAAACTTTGTGGCCGCTATAACGATGCTCGTTAGGGAGCACCATTGCAGGAAGAGAGGACTAATTTTCTCTACATTTTTGTATAATAACTTGGCGTAGATTAGAATGAGGGAGGAGAAAAGAAGAGAAAGGCAGAATTTGCTTTGTTACATCAGTTACAATTGACTTAGGACCTAAGTTCCTGGTACCCTGTATATACATTGCAGCACTGAGTTGGAAAGCAGCCCTCTCTGGCGTGCATTGGGTGTTTTAGTGGAAGAAGAAGTGTTTTGCCTTTTTGCACACAACTTTGCACGTATGTCTGGAGTTTTATGCGCACATGTTGCATCTTCTAGATGAGAAACACATAATTTTTAACCTATAGTGCATTAAATTTGAACACGCGGGAGAGGAGCCTTCACTGACTTCTGTTTCATGCGCCGATAGAAGTCAGGACATGATAGTTTGGTATTGTTTCCACTAGTGATTACAAGGTCACTTTTGCACGACTACGAGTTGACAATGACAACATCCTTGCCTTTCACGTTATGCTGGACATGCAAAGTTTCGGCAGCTTGGGAATGACCAACCCCTTTGACATCGTAGTAAATTCCTCTGCCCAAGAAAAGTGGTTCACCCCTCGCTTGTGTTGCGAAAGATTTGTGATTTTCCCCCTCTTGGTTGGCTCAATAGCGTGCCAAAAGAGGTATCCATCAAGCCACTGACTGGGGATAAGGCAGCAAAAGTATCTACCAAGTCATAACCTGGGGAAAGGAAACAACCAGTGGGTCCTTGTTGCTAGCATTCTGAACTCCCTTGCTCTTGTTGACAGCAGCATCATGGTTGGAAGGGCAAGAGTTGGGCAGCCACATCTTGCGGATCTTCCTTATCTTGGGAACGGATGAGGGGCTTGTACTATCCATAATATTGTGCATCTTTTTATAGGCCTGTTGGTCGAACATCACGGCCAAAGTCTTCTGCGTTGAACAGATTAACATGGTGTCTTATTGAGCTATCACCTTCTCGTTAGAGGGAAAAATCTTCCCAAATAGAGTCACCATCTTGTTTTCCATAAATAAAAGTTTATATGAAACTTTGTGTTATAAACTATTAAAGAAAAATGGGTATAAAAGATCCTAAATAGGAATCTAAGTACAATGAATCTAGGAAAGTATAGCTATGGTGATGTAATCTGCGGTCGATTACTTTTCTCGTTTGACTACTCAACATGAGGAAGAGATGTTGGAATACTTGGACTATTTGGAAAGTCTAGCAATGACAAAGATTGGTTATACGAGCACAAAAAACTTGTATTCTTCTTCTCCTCTGTCAATCCAGGATGCTGCTTACTTGCTATAAATATATTGATCCACATATTTATAATATTTATTGTTGAGAAACGGTTACCCGCATGCACGTGCATGCACGAGCAAGATAAACTATTTTTGCTATTGTACACATACATTTTGAAGGCATGCAGCCCTCATTCTGGAAAATGGGTGCACAAATCACTGGCCGCTCGACACGTGGCTTCCTATGCGAGGAAGGCTCATGACATGGGGGTAGTTACTTGTACACGTTCATGAAGGGATACAACATGTATGATACATTACCATAACCGCTCTCTATCAGTTATTTTAAAGGAAGTAACAATGTTGGTCGTACATATGAATAAATGACCATTTTGTCGTATGCCTGAGGGTAACCAAACGGGCTTACGCAGGTCGAAGGCCCAATTTTTACGTACTCAGTGAGTGGTAGCACCATTGGCGTAATATTTCTAGAGTATCCATATCGGTGTATTTGAAAGAGATAGCATCAACGGTGTACTCTGTTCGAAGTAGCACTATAGGCGTATCATAAAAAAGTGGCATTGGTAGCATACTTGGACTGAGGTAGAAATCTTGGTCAATAAATAAAAACCTAGGTCGGCGTGCTAGAAATCCTCTACATTTAATACCTTGGTGTGTCAGGTGTGTCAGGTTGTGACATCTTTTGAAGTGGCAGCATTGGTATACTCTGATGAAGTAACAACCTTGGCGTACTGTGGAGAGGTAAGAACCTTGGTGTTCTTAGAGAAAACCAGAAGGTCAGCATATGAAGATATAGTAAAAACTTTACTCGGTCGCTAGAAGATAACCTGGGTTAGCGTGCCAATGATCATCTACATTTAATGCCGCGATCTCTTCAATTGTTGTGTCAGACTGTCAATTGTCATATTTGTCTCATTTAATGCTTGGATTAATGGTGGCATTGTACCATAATGTGTTGTGTTGGATAATTAATGAGAAAAATAGGCTGCTAATTCGGAGCATGTAGAATACGCTGCTGAAGTAAAGCATATGGAGTGCGCCACTGCTTCTGTCTGGAGTTTGAAGGGTAGTACGCCACTTCTTTTGGTAAAATCATCCTTTGGGGAAGGCATATTTTTTGTGCTTCTACAAAAGCCACTAACAATTAAAGAGATGTCGAGAGAAAGATGAGATTCTATACAACGATTACACCTTGCATATGCGCCCACCTGAAATGCACAAACAAAGGTTCAATATACTTCTTTATTTTCATCGTTCCTCTTTCTCTTAGGATTCAAAATTATCATACCCTATAACCAGAATACTGGTGTAAACCCCCTCACCCAAAATTAGGCCTACTTGGCTTAGATAGAGAGATTAGGGCAAATTAGAATCCAATTAGAAATAGAACATGACATGTTATTTAATTATACAATATTTATATCACATAGTGTACCTTACCGTTGTTTCGATAATTGGAGCACTACGCTAGCAACTGCCTTCCAACAAACTTTACACCCTTGCCCTAGACGTGCCAGCCATCTATTCTCACCTTGGTGTAACTTATAATTATACTCTCTTGTGCTACATTTTAGTCGCACAATAATCGTCGCGGACGTTATTATTTAATTCTAGATAATTCCAACTTTGTATCCTTGTGTCTTCCAATCGAAATTGGAGACACAATCTTGACCCGTTTCGTACAACCCAATTTATGATGATATTCTATTCTGAGTCTACTACGTCCATGACACTTGTGTCCCACCTAATTTTAGCTCCATGTACTTCTAATTAATTCAAGAACACCTTTTAATTAATTTAAACCCAATTTCCATCTTTGTGCAATTTTCTGATTGTTGGGCGCTTTTATGCAAAATTGTATTAAGGTGTCCACACCATTAGATAATACATGAAGAAACCCATATTTCCCCTTCATACGAATTTTTCCATAATTTTTAAAATGTGCAACGCGTAACATCGCCCTCATTTAATCCTAGCAATTCATTTTTAAGTAAACCAAATCCTAGTCCATTGAAATACCTACATGACAACCCAAACCCAATTATAAGAGAATGTTGACCAAGTCAAACTATTCCTAGGTCAACCCAACCCCATGTGCATATAAATATTTCTTTTCTTTGCTTTTTGCTTTTCCTCTAAACCCAAACCCTATACTCAGCCGACCCCCCCAACTCCAATTCATCTTCTTCTTCCTCCTTCCCGCACCATGAGCCGCCGTCCTCGCTGGAGCTCCACCTGGCCTGGCCTGGCCGACCACCTCGCGTCCACCTTCATCTTCCTCCTCCATCCCCTCCACGCCGCTGCACCACACAGCAGCCCCCCCGACACCATCACCTCCCTAACCTCCCTCGTCCCGACGATCCACCGCCACCACCTCCGTGCAGCACAGCCACCACCAGCATGAGCCACTCCTCCGGTCCCCGACTGCACTCGTCCCCGTCTCCTCGTCGACGAGAACCCGCCGCTCGCCTGCCTCGACCCCGCCGGCCTCGCCAACCCGCCGTGAACCCCGTCTCCTCCCTACTCCCTCCTCTTTCCTCCACCTGACCCACAGTCCACCATCACCAACCTCCTTGTCATCCCCTTCGGTCGCCGAGCCGATCCCGACCACCCCTTCCTGTCAACCCGACCCCGCTGCACATCCTCCCCGATCTCAACCTCTCCCTCCGACCATCTCCTCCCTCGACCTAGCCTGAGCCTGGAGCTCCGCCTGCACCTCTCTACCCCGAGTACAGCTCCCAGCCGACCACTGTACCTCGCCGGAGACCTGAACCATCCCTCCCATCTCTACCATAGTCGATATCTCGACCACCCCAGCCTCTCCACCACCGTCCAAAGTGTCACGCCCCAGTCCCAAAATATCGAGGGACTAGACACGTGGCAATGGCCAGCAGCACACACCGATGGACAAACCCAATTTAATGGATCCATCGGGGCGTACTTAAGCTGTAATACAATAATAATGGTCTAGATATACTAATCTCATCCACAGAAATGAATACAACAATATCAGAATCATAAAGCAAGATCAATCTCAATATGATATAAACTCGGGAAAATAACCCGATAATGAGTCTGATACATCTGTCAAGATACAAGAATAAAGATAACCACAGCAAATACCGAGTATGGGGAAAGCCTATACCCAGATGATACCCTCGGGGATCAATCGTCTACTGGATCTGGTACTGCTCCAGTGTCTGCTCCTGCTCCATCTTCTGCTAATGCTCTTGTCCCGTGTAACTCGGGGTCGATCTCGTCTGCTAGTCCTGGGGACAAAGTCCGGTATCCAGGTCCTCAGGGGACATAACAAGGTACATAAATCGACATGCCAAAATGCAGTGTAATAGTAAATAAAATAAATAGGGTAAACTATATAACCATCTATGTGAAAATATAATTTGAGAGCATCACTAAACTCAGGCTGAGATTACTACAAGCTCTGTGTCTTGGAGCCGGTAGCAGTATTTACTATGTATTTTACTATGTGTTTACTATGTGTTTACTATGTTTTATATATATATATAAACTCAGCCTGTAGCCTGTGTGTCTCTCCCCACCCAATGTAATTACACGTCTCATGTCCATGATGCACCATGTCCATGTCACGCACGATCATATCTAATGCAGCAAGTCATCTAATATCTATGAATATGATGTGTATGTCATAAAATATGTATCCTACACAGAATCACCATGAATATCTCAGGAAGATTCTGTCTCATGAATAGTGTCAAGTGTCCTGGGTTATAGTGTACTAGATAGGACAAATACGAGAATAAAGAGGGTCACAAATATCCATGTCTAGATGACAATACACAACTCCGCGTACGGTGTTGGCACCCGACTATAATCGGACGCTAAGTACGTCACACGGCCCTAGGTTAAGCATGCACAGCAATATAATAAAGCAAGGAAAATATATAACAATACTGCAGAGTTTGGCAAGGTACACTTGCCTGGGGTCCTGTTGCTGGTATGAATCAGAGTCCAAGTCACAGTCCAAATAGCCTATGTATTACAAATTTATCACGTCAAAAGATAATTTATTTTAATTTATTTAATTCTGGAATAATTACTCTAAAATCCTATTTTAATCTTATTATTCTAATTTTTATGTTAATTCCTAAATTTTGTCCAAAGAAACTGAATTTTATCAACTCGAGACTCATGGCACGCAAATCGAGGCAATCTGTTGACCAAAAAGTCAATCGTCACAAACTCGACTTTGATGCATGATTTCCTGTAGATTTCAGCATCAAAATCATACTAGAATTTATGGCTCATCCAAATTCAAATTTGTTTGGGAATTATGGCACATACAAATTTTGTATTGTGCACCGATAGTTAAATTCTAACCTAGAAGTTCTACAGAATTAACAGTATATAAATACTTCAAATTAAATTTTGAAAAAAATATATGTCGATGATCTCAATATTAGATTTCCGAAATATTAAACGGTTCATGATTCTGATTCCGGGTTCTCCCGAAATTGCGAAAATATCGAAACTCGTCTATTTTCGGACATGCTGTGCTCTACGAATTTTCCAGAATTTAATACTAATAATTTTGTAAAACAAATTATATAATCAGAAATCTAACCTCAATATCGTTCTAACGTAAGAAACTAGGCCTTGTTTGGAGTCCGGAGCTATGCGCAATGGCTTCTGGAAGATGAAGAAACCCTAGATGACAATTCTCCCAAATCTCTCTCTCTCTCTAAAATAATGAGATAATTAGGGTTATTATATTATATATATATATATATATAGATGTACCTGCGGCTGAATGGATATCTATAGGCTGACATGTGTCAGAATCTGATTGAATGGTTTTATTTATATTATTTATTTTTGATTTGCCTTTATCAAAACATTATTTAAGTCATTTTAAATCTAAATAACTCAAAATAAACATTAAAAATAATCATAAAAATCTGGAAAAATTACAGAAAATATATTTTGAACCAAAAAACCTTAGAAAAATATTTGGGATAATTTTATATTCATAGATTTCCTACTATAATTAGGAGAAGCTCTAAAAATTAGTTTTGCCATAAAACTAAAAATAAATACTAACATTATTCCAAAAATTCTGAAATAACTCTAGAAAATATATAATAATATTATAAATCTTAGAAAATAACATGGGTCCATTCTATATTCCTGGGCTTGCACCATAAATTCTACAAGTTCTAAAAATTAGTTATTAGCCTAAATAGCTCCCAAAAATACTCAGAAAATTCCCAAAAACTTCTAAAACTATATTTTATTATTTAGAACATAAAATAAAAGTTTGGGATATTTTTAATTATATTTGAATCTAAAATAAATTCTTGAAAATTCTAAAAAATTACAGAAAATTGTGAAAAATCCAAATTAAAAATTTCTGAAAAATCAGGGGGTTACAATCTACCCAACTTATAAAAAATTTGTCCTCGAAATTAAAATTAAGCCATGGTAGAAGTCAAGGATGGTCTAAGATTTGTATTGGTTAAAATGCAAGGCTAGGTTTAACGGAGTGGACGATGTTGCACGTTGCACATTCCGAAAATTATGGGAGAAATTCACACGAGTGAAAATAGGTTTCTTCGTGTGTCATGTCCAATAGTGTGGACACCTAAATGCTCTTTTGCATAAAAGCACCCAACAATTGAAATATTGCACAAAGATAAAAATTGGAGGATGGGCATATCTTGGACAAGGTGTAGAATTTGTAGGAAGGCAGTGACTAGGGAAGTGCTCCAATTATCGAAGCAATGATAAGGCGCGCCGAGGGATACCATGTTATAAAACTAAATAAAAAATGTCGTGTTCTATTCCTAAGTGGATTCGAGCTAGCCTTAGTCTCACTATCTAAGCCAAGTAGGTCTACTTCTTAGGTGAGGGGGTTTCACAATCCAGCCAACTTAAGACAATGTCGTCCTCAAAATTAAAATAAGGCATAATTTGTTAATCCTTCGTGTACATAAGGCAAGTCAATCGCAATCTCCTTGCGACAATTAAAATCCTAATCATATCCATTGTAATCACTTCTAGGTTAAGATGACCACTGATCCAATCAAATTCAACCTATGGTTATCTCTTCTCGCTTTTTCAAATTATCCATATCCAAATTTAAATTAAATCCATATATCATCTTCAAGATTTAAATACGCATATCAATTTTACCTCACGATCTCCAATTATCATAATCTCCTCTAGAAGTAATTCGAGTCCATTATTATTCCTATTTTCACTTATAAGTTTTTGTATGCTTCAACTTCTTAAATTCCATTCACATCCTTAATATTTCAAATAGGTAGTCCAACCATCAAGTTTTTTTTATTTTAACTCAAATCATCAACTTGAAAAAAAATTAAAATACAGTCCACCATTGTTCAAGTCTGAAATTTCATCTTTTTATCCTCTAAATTTTAAGTTGATGATTTTACCTTCATTGTTTAAATCATGTACTTAAGGTATAAATATTGGGTCCTCAATATCAATTCATTAATCCTCATCATCTTAGTCATTCTTCTAAAATTCTCAAAATTAAAATGGCTTGAACCTCTCCCAATTTAATCTTACTCGATCACAATCTAAAAGAAATTCCTCTCGAGTTGACAATGCAGTACTACCCAACTTAGAATTTACCCATCTATCACATAAGGCTATATACCTTAAGAGAATATTCCTTAATATGTTTACTCATGTCATTCAATCCTCGAACTTCAATGCCGATCATATCATATATGATATATCCTTAATTACGAAGAATAATCCTCAAGTATGTGATCGGCCTATGGGGTATATCTAGTATTCTCTGTGTATCAATTTATACCAAGCACGATGTTTCGTCTTTCTGAAATAAGGGAAGACGGAGACCAATAATAAAGAGTTCAAGGGCAGCGTAATAGAATAAAAGTATTGAGATCAAGGCATTTAAAGAATTCAATTGGGAATTGTCAAAGCAGTTGTGGATTGAAATCCTATTTTGGTAATCCTTTGTTTGCATGCTCGTATTAGTACAGTTATATAACCGATACGATCTGCTCAGACATATCTAGAGGGTAAGTACAGGCGTCTACTAGTCAACTATATATCTCAATCCACGTAAAGTAGTCGTGTGAAGAGCGAACCAAAATGCACTAAGGTTGATCAGACCATAATACATTGATTCTGAATAGACAATTGTATTAGTGGGGTTGATCAGGCCCCAATAACACATATGTCATGAACAAGCTTGATAAAGAATAAGCTTGCAAAAACTAGGCTATAATATAGCAGCATAAGTCAAGGTAGTACAAAAATTATAAGTACACTAGATGATGATGAAAGGAGGTACAAATCAATTCGAGTTCACAAACAGAAACAAAATAAGCAACAATAATAAAAGACTCTACAATCTCTACAGTTATCATACAACTCCTTGTCTATGTCGCTAGTCGACCAAATGGGGGCAAGGACCTCTAAATTCTATCGTCTGAATAAATACTGTCGCCTTATGCAAGTCTAAAGTTGTGTCATCCTAAGTCACTTCATCAATAGGGCTAGGTGGTACTATGTTGTGAGGCATACTACCCAACTTATAAGAATTAAACTAATACTGTGACAGTCTTAAGAGGGTCCTGCAAAATAACCTTGCATATCTAAATAAAACAGAACTCTTATTAGGGTCTCCTATGGTATTATGTAAGTAATGGTCATCTTAAGTCTTAATCATAGTGCTCATAGGTCATGTGTCAATAGTGAGAATGGACAGGTTACTAGTCTCAAGGGAAAGGAAAGATAACTTGTATCGAGGTAGGGTACTAATTACGCGGTTCAAAGCTAAGGGGTAATCATTAGGTCACCATCTATAAGATTAACTCAAACTGTCAAGTTCTAATTACCAATCATATAATAAAAAGTTTAGAGTAACAACCAAAATAAATAATAAGAGGCGCACGAAAATCAAGGCAGGATGCAAGTCAAGAAATTAATTCGAATCGGATATAGATGTCAAGAATGATTCAAGCAAGTGGATGAGATCCAAAAACTTATCCTATCCTTATTGCAGGCTTGCTCGGTTCCTAAGTTGAAACCGAACAATTTAGTCGTCGACCTGCATGGGCCACCACAAAAACTATGTCACGCCCCAGTCCCAAAATATCGAGGGACTAGACACGTGGCAATGGCCAGCAGCACACACCGATGGACAAACCCAATTTAATGGATCCATCGGGGCGTACTTAAGCTGTAATACAATAATAATGGTCTAGATATACTAATCTCATCCACAGAAATGAATACAACAATATCAGAATCATAAAGCAAGATCAATCTCAATATGTTATAAACTCGGGAAAATAACCCGATAATGAGTCTGATACATCTGTCAAGATACAAGAATAAAGATAACCACAGCAAATACCGAGTATGGGGAAAGCCTATACCCAGATGATACCCTCGGGGATCAATCGTCTTCTGGATCTGGTACTGCTCCAGTGTCTGCTCTTGCTCCATCTTCTGCTAATGCTCCTGTCCCGTGTAACTCGGGGTCGATCTCGTCTGCTAGTCCTGGGGACAAAGTCCGGTATCCAGGTCCTCAGGGGACATAACAAGGTACATAAATCGACATGCCAAAATGCAGTGTAATAGTAAATAAAATAAATAGGGTAAACTATATAACCATCTATGTAAAAATGCAATTTGAGAGCATCACTAAACTCAGGCTGAGACCACTACAAGCTCTGTGTCTTGGAGCCGGTAGCAGTGTTTACTATGTATTTTACTATGTGTTTACTATGTGTTTACTATATTTTATATATATATGTAAACTCAGCCTGTAGCCTGTGTGTCTCTCCCCACCCAATGTAATCACACGTCTCATGTCCATGATATACCATGTCCATGTCACGCACGATCATATCTAATGCAGCAAGTCATCTAATATCTATGAATATGATGTGTATGTCATAAAACATGTATCCTACACAGAATCACCATGAATATCTTAGGAAGATTCTGTCTCATGAATAGTGTCAAGTGTCCTGGGTTATAGTGTACTTGATAGGACAAATACGAGAATAAAGAGGGTCACAAATATCCATGTCTAGATGACAATACACAACTCCGCGTACGGTGTTGGCACCCGACTATAATCGGACGCTAAGTACGTCACACGGCCCTAGGTTAAGCATGCACAGCAATATAATAAAGCAAGGAAAATATATAACAATACTGCAGAGTTTGGCAAGGTACACTTGCCTGGGGTCCTGTTGCTGGTATGAATCAGAGTCCAAGTCACAGTCCAAATAGCCTATGTATTACAAATTTATCACGTCAAAAGATAATTTATTTTAATTTATTTAATTATGGAATAATTACTCTAAAATCCTATTTTAATCTTATTATTCTAATTTTTATGTTAATTCCTAAATTTTGTCCAAAGAAACTGAATTTTATCAACTCGAGACTCATGGCACGCAAATCGAGGCGATCTGTTGACCAAAAAGTCAACCGACACAAACTCGACTTTGATGCATGATTTCCTATAGATTTCAGCATCAAAAACATACTAGAATTTACGGCTCGTCCGAATTCAAATTCGTTTGGGAATTATGGCACATACAAATTTTGTATTGTGCACCGATGGTTAAATTCTAACCTAGAAGTTCTACAGAATTAACAGTATGTAAATACTTCAAATTAAATTCTGGAAAAAATATATGTCGATGATCTCAACATTAGATTTCTGAAACTTTAAACGGTTCATGATTCTGATTCCGGGTTCTCCCGAAATTGCGAAAACATCGAAACACGTCTATTTTCGGACATGCTGTGCTCTACGAATTTTCCAGAATTTAATACTAATAATTTTGTAAAACAAATTATATAATCAGAAATCTAACCTCAATATCGTTCTAACGCAAGAAACTAGGCCTCGTTTGGAGTCCGGAGCTATGCGCAATGACTTCTGGAAGATGAAGAAACCCTAGATGACAATTCTCCCAAATCTCTCTCTCTCTCTAAAATAATGAGATAATTAGGGTTATTATATTATATATATAAATATATAGATGTACCTGCGGCTGAATGGATATCTATAGGCTGACATGTGTCAGAATCTGATTGAATGGTTTTATTTATATTATTTATTTTTGATTTGCCTTTATCAAAACATTATTTAAGTCATTTTAAATCTAAATAACTCAAAATAAACATTAAAAATAATCATAAAAATCTGAAAAAATTATAGAAAATATATTTTGAACCAAAAAAACCTTAGAAAAATATTTGGGATAATTTTATATTCATAGATTTCCTACTATAATTAGCAGAAGCTCTAAAAATTAGTTTTGCCATAAAACTAAAAATAAATACTAACATTATTCCAAAAATTCTGAAATAACTCTAGAAAATATATAATATTATTATAAATCTTAGAAAATAATATGGGTCCATTCTATATTCCTGGGCTTGCACCATAAATTCTACAAGTTCTAAAAATTAGTTATTAGCCTAAATAGCTCCCAAAAATACTCAGAAAATTCCCAAAAACTTCTAAAAATATATTTTATTATTTAGAACATAAAATAAAAGTTTGGGATATTTTTAATTATATTTGAATCTAAAATAAATTCTTGAAAATTCTAGAAAATTACAGAAAATTGTGAAAAATCCAAATTAAAAATTTCTGAAAAATCAGGGGGTTACACAAAGATAACCTCTGGCCACCCTGCCTGAGCAGCCCACTGTGCACCACCACCCTCGTCCATCCCCCATCCTCCTCGCCGAGTCCATGCACCACCACCACCATCATGACTTCATCCTCACCACCTTCATCATCGTTGTCATCGCCATTATCACCATCATAACCCTCATTATAGTCAACGTCGTCATCATCGTCGTTACCATCATCAACACCACAACACTAATCGTCATCACCATAGCCATCATCGTCATCATCGTCGTTATCATCGTCATCACCATCATCATCGTTGTTATCATCTCCATCATCGTAGCCATCGTCATCGTCGTCATCATCGTCATCGTCAATCCCGTGCATGCCCGCCAAGGTTCGTACCTGTCCCCTCCTTCATAATTTTATGTATGTATGTGTATAGATATTAAAACAAGTATATGTAGGTACTTAGTGTATGTATTAGTATAGGTATTTAGTATATGTTAGTATGTATAATTGGTATATATACGTATAGTATATGTATTCCCTAGTATATGTTCAATATAAATATATAGTATAAATTTAATTAGTGTACACACACATATATATATTGTGTATGTATTTAATTGGTGTACATATATATTATAAGTATTAATGTTATATGCTAGTTAATAATATAATTATATATGTACTAGGTGACCCGAGCATAATTACGGATATCGCGTATTTACCATTGACCTGTGACCATGTGATTTGTTAGCAGACTGTCATTATGTACACTGACGTACTGGCGAGTCCGTATTATTTTGACTGTCTGATTTGCACAGCAATTTCAGACGCGACACTCGTACAACTAGACGCACACTTGACCCTAGTTGACCAGTGTCATACCTAGCTATGCCCTGAGTTTAATGTATATATGGTTGTGTATGTGTTAGTATAATGGCTAATGTTATATTGTATTATATTATATGTATATAGGACATATCGAATTGTTCTGCGCGACTTCAGGAGCAAGTTATTGGTACTATGCAGCTTTCTTGCCAGGCAAGTATATCTTGCCTTGTTGTACTATTTAAATTAAGTTATTATTTTAGTTGCATGTTTATTTTTTTAGATTATATAATTGTGCACGTCCGAGAAAGACTCGGGTGCCGTCAACGAAGGCGTTGACGTTAGGACTTGTGTCTGACCTAGAGTCTAGTAGACCCACCTAAAGTTGTGGAGTTATCGGTATGACTCCCCAGGCCTTGACACGTATTATTTTATGTCACAGAGTGAGTTCATGTAGGGACGCGTGCCTCATACTCGACTGGCCATCGGTGTAAGCAACACGTATGACGGTATTTTGCTTAGTTGTTTATTTCTATAGAGACTTGCATTATAGTACATGATGTCCACGTCGTATTCGCGACTTGTATATTTGCGTTGGGCGGGAAGGACGACTAGAAGGCGTATGGGACACCCACCTCCTTTATACAGATACCGCATTTTTCGGAGCGATACGGACGTATATATATTACAGATACCTCATTCTTCGGAATGATGGATGTTACAGATACCACGTTCCTTAGAGTGTTGGACGTTACTTGGTAATTTTACAGATACCACACTCTAGAGAACGTTGGATGTTATGCCTACGCCTAGCCATACGTACCAAAGTTGTCCTTAAAGTGCATTCACTTAGATGGTTAGCACACCCCTTTATTTATTCAGTATTTACTTTATGGCATGCTTCTATGTATCTTGTTATGTCCCTCTGAGGACCTGGTCCCTTTCCAGGTGTAGATGTTCATGAGTATTCGCAGGAGCACAGATCCGGACTTGCTACTTATATTCCGAGGAGGTCTTCTCTTCGAGCCTTGTGATTTATAGTTATTGTACTTATATTGTGTTTGCTTTTATATCCTAGCTCGGTAGTGGATTTGTTTCCATCCGACTATCTGTCTCTGATACTTCATATTGAGATCTAGTTTCATAGATATTGGTTATTTATTTATTTATGATTTCTGTGGATGAGATTAGTTACGCCCTGTGACTTGTGATAATTATATACCACTTGTGAATTATTGTTCATAATACAGCGTACGCATGTGTTATGGTTTCCATATATTGGAGTTGCCATATACATGTGGCTGGCATGCTTACGTGTCCTAGTCCTATATATTTTCGGACTGGGGCGTGACAACTGGAGAGTGGGGATGGAAATCGGCCAGCTACGTATACTAGAGTACTCTAGTACCTCGAGATAGGGTCACGGCTATATAAGACATGGGGTCAATACTATAAGACAATAGTCAATCCTAGGTCAAGCAATCCTAGTGTTTCAATTACAATAAAATAGAACAATATACAAGATATATGATCATCAGACATAAAATAGTAAACCGTCCCAAAATATATATACACAGACGATCATGGAGCTAATACAAAATGAAGAACTAGCAAGAGTATAAGTCATACATGATCAACTCTAGCTATAGTTTAGAACACGTTAATCATGTCATGTTTGTAGGCTAGATTTTGAGTCCAAAACATGAGCTAAATACATGCTCGAGGGATAAATGCCACAAAAGAATAATATACATAAACTAGTGGGTGAATGAAGGAGATACCTATTCAGGTGGTCTGGTGCTCCGAGTGGTCACCATCCAGTGGAAGGTAGGAAATATCCTCTTGTTTTACTACGAGATTTGGTAATGAAAATCCAGTGGGGTCAGACCCCAATAGAAAGTACCATAAAGGAGACAAAACTTATAAACTAAAACTAGCTTGCAAACAAAATAACAATATACAAAAAGCAACAAGTAAATGAAAACATTTTGCATGTACATGATAATGTGAAGTAAACAGAAGTATCATATAAGTACATGATCAGTAAAACATGGCATAGTAGTGAACATGTACATAAACCAAGGCAAGATCAAGAACATGAGCAAGAACTTACATAAGCAAGAAATTGACTCCATCCATCAATCAGGGCCAATCAAGAAGTACAGCTTGCTACATTATCTTACTAGGATTATCACAAATTCTAATTACTAACAAATACAATGTGAAAATTTTTATTCAGTTGCATGCCCTGCAAACTGTCTAAGGTATCCAACTGGAACTAAGCAAGTATCTATAGTAGATACACAACAAGAAAGGGCCTACATCCTAATGTAGTAGCCTCACACAACGGTGAGCTCAACTATTCATCACACAATGATGAGCCAAAATTGCTTACACAATTATGAGCTAATAATAATATACATGTACATGATTGCCCCACTCAATGGTATGCTAGAAATGTGCCTTTCATGATTGAGAGCTCCAAATTTGTCCAGAAAAAGTGACAAGATAACGGGACTGCATGCAACCTAGAGATTCTCCCCTCCTAATGCTTTAATTAAATCAAGCTAGTTGTTTTAATCCTTAACATTTTTATTTAGGATTCTGGGTGTGGCATTTCGTAGAATCTATCCTAGAAATAAAACTCCCCTCGAGGATATGCAAGCCTGGACAAGGTTTAACAACCATAAGTACAAGGCAAGACAAGAATTATCATCTCTGGATCAAGCAACTGTCTCTCGCCAATATCATCCCATTCTAGGGGTGATGTACATCTTCGGTTATGCAGCGCATTAAAAGGTTACATCTAAATGCTCTTTTAGAAGCTGTTGTTGTGGAAGAATTCTACCAAGTGCAAGTTATCCTCCTACGAACCACCAAATTCTAGATTGCACGATCGAAGCATATCCTCCAAAGTTTGGATCGTACGCTCCGACTGGCCATCTGTCTGCAGAAGGTAGGCTGAACTAAACCTCAAACGGGTGCCCAAACTCCTTTGAAGGCTCTGGTCAAGTGTATATAGGATATAAATTATCCCCTAACTATACAAGGTCGTCTAATCAGGAACTCAAGTCAAGTATATATTGGGTGTAAATCATCTTCTAACTATACAAGGTCGTCTAGGCATGCTAAAAAATCACCAGAGTCAAAGAAAATAACAAGAACGGACGAAATCAGACAAAATCAAGCAAAACAGACAAATTTGGACCATCCGTCGGATAGCTGCGGATCTCCATTGACTCATCCTATTTGTCACAACAATTTTGTGGGCCAAATTTTGGATCATCCGTCGAATTGTCGCGGATCACCGTCGGACCATCTGATTTGTCCCAACAAGTTTGTGGGCACAATTTTGTCGCGAATTATCTGATCGATCACAGCAAGCCCGGACTTAAAATTTTCTTAAACTTGTTCCGGCCGTAAAAAACTCGTTATATCTTGGAATTCGGATTTTCAAAGGTCAAAATTGAATAAAATCAAATTCTCTATAACATAGGAGAATTAGATTTTACTAATTCTAATATTTGATAGATCAATTCTGAGGAATACAATAAAAATAGATTTTTGGGAAACCAAAACATGTTCGGATTCTACTAAACTCAAAACCATTCTGGTGCAAGCCAGAAAAGGGTCTCATGTAGCATATAAACTTATGCTCAATGTTGGTAACTCCAATATCTCTCTTGATACCGAGTTATCTATCATGCCAATATCAAGATCTAATAGATCAAAACTTGGCTCCAAACCAATTCAGAAACATGTACATGAACAAGAAATATGCAGGAAACATATTTAACAAAATGAGTTTTGGAATAAAACTACCAATACCAAGGCAAGAAAAATGATAATAAATACATTTTTCAGTAGTTTGGAAAGATATACTTTCCTACAGTCGAACTCCCAACCTAAACCTTCTACTCTACCACCAAAAGGGGTTCAGAAACCACACTCTTAGGTCTCAAGACCAAGCTCCAAGATCACACAAAAATGGAAAGAAAATGAAGAATAAAAGAGAAAGGGAAGAGAGAGAAAAAATAAAAAATAGGAGAGAGACGATGAAATGATATATATATACGGGTGAATTAATCATGACCGTCGGATCATCCACATAAATGATCCATGACTCAAACTGATCAATCCCATCCATCCATATACAAAAACAAGAAACCAATGGAGAGTATAATGAGTTAGAACCAAGAAACTAATGGATAATAGAGTAAATCAAATACTATCACAAAATTTCTGAATACTCATTACAGGAAAATATCTCGGTCAGATTATCCTTCGAAATTCTGCGAATCACCGCTGGATCATCCGAATTAAGGAAAAAGTTTCACTTCGAAAAATTCCAGGGTTCTCTATTCTACTCGCGGATCCTAGCACGGGTCTATGGCAATGCCAAAATGTCTCTACAAGTCTCGGGTAGTCTAGTGATAAAACATAGTTGTTACAAACTCAAAAAATTAAGGTTGTTACATAAGTCTTAAGTATTTTCTCAAGAACATAAAACTAGAAAATCTCAAGGTACAATAAATAAATACATATCCGTATAAGAATACTGAGACTATCAGACGAGTCTCACAACTCTTCCCTCCTTAAAAAATTTTTATCATCAAAATTTTAATAAGGCTCTAAATCAATTATGAAAATCCATAAGAACATGATATCAAGAACTAGAAAGGAAACTCATATAACTATGAAATCAAAACAAGTAATAGAGCAAGAAATTTAAAAGTAACTACAAACTATAGAAGATAAACAATCACACATAAGCTAAGATAAGATAAGGAGGACATGAATAAGTATATCTCCTGAGTTTAACAAATACAGGTAACGAGCACGGATATCATCTCCGCGCTCCCAAGTTGACTCACCTGGTGAGTGATGACCCCAAGAAATAGAACTAAACAGATAGTCCAATTCTTGAGAATCTTCTTTCTCTGGTCCAAAATGGATACGGGCCTTTCCTCATACGATAGGTCGGTACCAACGACCAGCTAAAAATAATCTAGGACATGGCTCAGATCTAGAACATACCAATGCAACTATGATACGTAAAATATATTATGTACCTCACGAAGCGATGGCGAAAGAGCTACACGATAGGAGATATCTCCTACGTGCTCGAGAATATTGAATGGACCAATAAATCTAGGATAAAGTTTTTCTTGTATTTCGAATCTGATAACTCCACGAGTAGGCAAAATCCTAATAAATATGTGGTCGCCAACGGAGAACTAAAGATGACGCCAATGCGAATCTGCCCAATAACGTTGATGATCCTGAGCTACTCTGAGATTCTCTCTGATTTGCCTGATAACCCCAACTGAATGATAAATCATCTCGTGACCAAGAATATGCCTCTCGCCAATAACATCCCAAGCTAACGATAACCTACATCTTCGACATACAATGCCTCAAAGGGTGCCATCTGAATGCTCTTCTGGAAGCTGTTATTGTAGGAGAACTCCACTAGGTATAAGTGATCCTTCCATGAACCACCGAAGTCTAGGGTACACGATTGAAGCATATTCTCCAAAGACTGGATCGTAAGCTCACTGGCCATCTATTTGCGGATGGTAAGCTGAATTGGACCTCAGACAGGTGCCTAAAATCTATTGAAGGCTCTGCTAAAAATACAATATAAACCTGGAGTGCCTGTCCGAGAATATGCTAATTGGCACTCCAAACAATCTGACAATCTATCTCAGATACATCTCGGCTAACTGGTCAAAGGATTGGCCAACTCTGAAAGGTAGAAAGTGATCAACCTTCGTGAGTCGATCTACTATCACCCAAATCACATCTCTACCAGTTGGGGATCTAGGAAGACTTGTTACGAAGTCCATGGTGATATGCTCCCACTTCCACTCTAAAATCGGTAAAGGCTGAAGAAGTTGGGTCGGTCTCTGATGCTCGGTCTTAACCTGCTAGCAAACTAAATACAGAGAGAAAAATCATGCTATCTTCTTCTTCATCCTATTCTACCAGAAGTGCTGACAAATATCATGATACATCTTCGTCCCTCATGGATGAACAAAATATTAAGAACTATAACCCTCTGACATAATCTTATTCTGGGTATCTCCATTCGGCACACAAAGTCGACTCCCGAACCTGAAAGCCTCGTGAACACTCAACTATGCTCAGAGTCCTGCCTCACACTCTTATCTGAGTCGCTGAAGCCTGGCATCACCTAACTGTTCTTCTATAACTCTCTCAACAATGGTAGACTGAATCTGTAATCCTGCAATCAAGCCTGAACCACCAGGTAACACCACCTCAATGCCTATCTCCTGGAGATCCTCCAAGATATGATGCTGCTCCGTCAAGAAATAAGCTTATGCTCTCCTTTTTAAGGCATCTGTAATTAATTTGGCCTTTCCTGGATGATACTGAAGATCAATATCATAATCCGTCAATAACTCCAGCCATCTTCTCTGTCGTATATTGAGGTCCTTCTGCATTAATACATACTTCAAGCTCTTATGATCAGTAAAAATCTCTACTCGATCTCTATACAAATAATTCCTCAAGAGCTTGAGTGCAAACGTAACTACGGCTAACTCTAAATCGTGCGTCGAATAGTTCTCTCATTATCTCGAAGTTGCTAAAATGCATAAGTTATAACTCTGCCATTGTATATAATGACACATCATAGCCTTTGCATGACTTATCACAATAAATCATGAAACCACTTGGTCCGACGAAAAGTGTTAGAATATGAGCCAAAATCAAACTCTACTAAAGCTTCTCAAAGGGAGCCTAACAAACATCTGACCACTTGACACATCAGCCATGTGAAGGTTGTAGAGATTCTAAAAAAGTCTTCCATAAACCGTCTGTAGTAGCCTACAAACCCCAAAATACTACGTACATCTAAATTATATGAGGAACTGGCCAACACTCGATAGCCTCTACCTTCTTGGGATCCACCTCTACGCCACCTCCAGAAATGATATTTCCCAAGAAAGAGATAATATTTAGCCAAAAATCGTACTTGCTGAACTTCGCGTATAACTGATGCTCTCGAAGAGTCTAAAGAACTATGCGAAGATGCTGCTCATAATCGACCTCATTCTGACTATAGACTAGGATATCATTAATGAACACCTATTGTAGTAGCCCATACAGGTCAGGCTTCACAATTAGTGCGATGCCGTGGTAGTGCAACGACTTAGTTGTACTACTACGAGCTTGCGATAGGATCTAGGATATAGGATACTAGGATGAGAGCAAATACTCAATCATAACTAGAAAATTTCTATTCTATTAATTTTTCTATCATTATTCATTCTTAATATTATTTCTTTGAATATTATAGTCCTTCTTTGATGATATCTTATCATATGCCTTATTGACTACTTTGTTTCGATCTGTCTTCAGGATGCCGCCGAAGACTAGGTCGCGGCGTTCAGGAGCAGCTTCTGGGAGCTCGGTGACTTCTCCACCTCCAGTACTGGCATCATATGATATTGTCTCGCATCCTTTAGCTCAGAGGGTTGCCTCGTCGGTTCAGGTGGGGGCCTTAGCTGCTTTCAGGATCCCTCCCCCAGCAGTTCAGAGGGTTATCCCAGTCGCTTCGGAGGGACTTCCATTCCCTCCAATACCAGTAGATGATGCGCAGATGTTTGCGCTCTTCTGGGAAATAATGGAGGCCCACAGGGACCAAGCCAAAGCACAGCATCACCAGTCAGATGAGATGAGGCAGGGGATCGAAAATGCCCACTAGTTAGCACTCGCAGCCGTTGAGAGAGTAGCACTAGTTCAGCCGCAGATTATTCTACCCATCCTGCCGCATAGCAGCCAAGGACATGCACTATTGTTGATTTCAAGAAGATATTGCCAAAGGACTACAAGGGCACAGAGGGGATATTGTACGTAGATGACTTGATAGAGGACATTGAGAGGATCTTGCGATTGGCACAGATCCTGAAGAGTTTACAGATTGAGGTAGCCAACAGCCCAATGTTCGATATAGCCCTCACATGGTGTCGCACAGATCTTAGGATTATGGCACCTGGTTTCACTTGGAAAGCTTTCAAAGATGTCATGACCCGCACCCAGAATGGGGATATGTCACAACCTGCACCCAGATATTCGAGCACGAATACGTGGTTACGCCCAGCCTACGCCACAGAATCGTCGGTAGAACACTGTCTGGGTCATTTCTAACAATCTAACATCTCAACAATATAATATGGTACCTATTAATCATCTCAACTCCAAACGGAGGAGCAATATGGTATCTCACATGAATAACTAATCTCAATTACAAAATAACTAAGGGAGAATATTGCATGAATGGAAGCTCGAAGGAAAGAATAAGATACAATCCACAATCTGAAATAATAATACAAACTATGAATCCACCAAAATAATATTCTAATACAATCGAATAAAATATAATCTAGACCTCCTTGGGCTCTACAACTAAGTCATCCTGGTCAATAGAAGTATCCTCTATAGGTACGCCATCCTACGGCCTGTAGAATGTGGGGCATTGCTCTAAAAGCCAGTCATCTGAAAAAATATATCCAGTCAGGATTGGAGCGAAGTACATACCTCTAAAAGCAGTTTCAATAGCATAATTGAGCATATAAATAGATAATAGAAATGAAATATAAGATCACAATCATATGAATGAATGAACAAGATATACAAGTAATGTACAAGAATATAGATCAACAATATAAATATCACAATATGATGAAATAACTGCAATCTAAACTAACTAATGTACCTCGGAATACAAGTTCATTATGTGATCGGTTGGGTGAACATGATCAAGTAAGACAATTACAAGTGAGGTATGTAACCAAAGTGTACACGATGTAACAAGGTCTTTGATCACATAATCAACTCCTACTCTTCCACCCCCAACTAATACCGATGGATTCAATCACGACACGCTACGAACACGATATATAACCACTGAATACGAGCAGTGGATGTACACGAATATCATAACCACTGAACACGTGCGGTGGGTGTACACGAATAAGCAAACTGAACACGAGCAGTGTGTGAACACGAAGTCTTATCAATACCCAATATACACGATGAGATACAATGTACACGAGTACCCGTTGAACACGGTAGGGGATAACATCTCCTGACGGGATCCATATAGCACCAGTCCGTAAAATCACTGTATCGGGATCAATGTATACAATTCTGGAACATGCATATATATAATATTATAAATTGAAAATAATCAGAGAAATGTACTCGCCTGACATCCTAAGCAAGGTGTGTCTCTCGATGCCCAAGCCGGTGTCTCACAACCTATATATGGTATGTCGCATCAATACAAGGTTCAATAATAAAAATAAGTGAAGTTGATACAATTCTAGGTCGATACGCCATTTCTAAGTCAAACCAATAAAATCTAGGTTGCAAGAGTCTAAACTAAGTCACTAAGTCGATACACTATGAAGCTACGCTATAGTAGCTAAGCTAAGAAACAAAAAGGCACTCAAAGAGCCGTATCCCAAGATACGCAAGTTTTCTAATATAAAAATAGTATTATATATATATATATATATATATATATATATATATATATATATATATATATATATATATATATATATATATAAGTCAAATATTATAATACTAGATCAAAAAAAGGAAAATACGATACCTTGGCCTTGCACCAATGCGTATCGCATCTATCTCGATACCCAAACTCAATACCTTTGTATCGACCCATTGCCTTGATAATACCTTGGTATCCCGAGGTAACCCAACTCTAACATTACTAATACATATATAACCAAGCTAAATACTAACTATATAACTACACTATAATATATCTAACTACTACATACAAATATATATATATATATATATATATATATATATATATAAGTAGCTAACTCAACATATATACACTAACACATATGTAGATACTAACGGCTACAATCTAACTACTTAACTTATTCCTATACTAACTACCCATATCTAAACTTATCATCTTCATAGGTACGTCTATTGTTAAAAATTTACTAACCTCCTACACAAAGTAACTAACAATTAAACAACTAACTACTACACAATACCTCAAACTAAACTACCAACTGAAACTGTGAACTGAAACATAGGTTCACTGACATTGAAAGGATACCTAACTCAACCACCAACTGAACTATAATAAAACCTGAATACTATACTACCCAATATCAATCCGTTTTATCAAATTGACGAGATACGGCCTACACGTATCCAATTATGGATATGATACTAGTCACAAACAAACAATCAAGTATCAATTAGATCTATTAGACCCAATGACAAGCACTACATGTGCCAATCCCAAAATTCCCCCAAAATTGGCACCAAAATAGACATAACTTCAACCGTAGGTCTCCGATGAACCAAAAACCACTTCCTATGGGTAGCCTATATATGTAGTTTGGTTTTTCATGGTTAAATCTCAGATCTAGAGTCTATTAGAAGGAAGAAAACTGAAATGTACCTATTGGGAGATGAATTTTCAATAAAAAGTCCCCAATTGCCAAGTAGCTCCTCTCCTTGTAGATCTTGGTCTCCTCCTCCTTGCTCCTTTCTTTCTTCTTGTAGATCCTTGATGTAGAAGCCTCAATAAAGAATTTATAAAGAGATTAGTGAAGAATTGGTAGAGAATTGATGGAGAATTGATGAGGGAATTGGAAGAGAAAAAATTATAGATCTAGAATTTAGGAATTAAATAAAATGAGAGCAGTCTCTCTCTTCTTGCTATGGCCAGCCAAGTAACCACCTCCCCAAGAAATGTACAAAGTCACAAATATCCCTTGGGGTCTCTCATGAAGAAATTAATTAGGGAGGGAAGGTTCTAGTCTAATGGTTTCACTAATTAAACAAACCACCTAATCCACTGGCCTAATTCATGGGCTCAAACTAAACTAATCAAAAAGTTAGGTTCATGCATTCTAATAATTGGGTTAGGTCCACTATACAAGTCTAAACTAAATCTACAACTAACAATCAACAACTAATACAATAATTAAATAATCATGCATGCACAAATTTTAAATACAATTAATCCTAAAATAAATACTACCCATGTCAATTACCAACCTACCCTTGGATGAAAATATGAGGGTGACAATCCTACCCACCTTTGAAAAATTTTGTCCTCAAAATTAAGGAAAAAACTATCTACCAAAAGCAAATAATACAATTCAAGAAAGAATTATACCTCACGGCTCGAACATATATGGATATCGCTCGCGCATCTCGGCCTTTCGCACTAAGGTACTCTCTCCTGGCGAGTGATGCCTCCATGCAACACACACAAAAGGAATCGTCTGGTTCCTCAGCACCTTCTCTCTCCGATCAAGAATCTCCACTGCCTGCTCTGGATAGCTAAGAGTAGGGCCCACCTCTATCTTTGAGTGATCCAACACATGACTGGGATCTGCCATGTACCGTCTCAACTGTGACATGTGAAACACATTGTGCACTCCCTTCAGTGCAGGTGGTAAGTCTAGTATGTATGAAACTGTATTGACCCTCTCAAGAATACTGAAAGGACCGATGAATCACGGACTAAGCTTGCCGCCTCCACCGAAATGAATCGTGCCATGTATCGGAGAAATCCTCAAGAAAACTAGACCGCCAACCTAGCACAAAATATAACCTTATCACTCTAACAAACAACAATCAAACACAAGTAAGACAAAACTACAGCTATACCTCAAACTCCAAAGGTCTCCGGTGGCTATCAGCCCAATACAGCTGTCTGTCCTGTGCTACTCGAAGTATGTCCCTGATAAGATTTACCTTCTTTGTTGCATCCACTACCATCTTTGGTCCCAATAAAGCTCTGTCACCAACATCATCCCAGGACAATGAAGTACGTCATATCCGTCCATACAACGCCTCGAATAGTGACATCTTAATCTTGTCTTGGTAGCTGTTGTTGTATAAAAACTCTACCAAGTGTAGGTGATCCTCCCAAGAACCTCCAAGATCTAAAACATAGGTGCGTAGCATATCCTCGAGAGTCTGAATAGTCCTCTCCGACTGTCCTCCGTCTGAGGGTGATAAGCGGTACTGAACTTGAGCTGGGTGCCCAAGCTAGCCTGCAAACTCCTCCAGACATGGAACGTAAAGCGACTATCCCGATGTGAGACTATGCTCACTGGAACACAGTATAATCTGACAATCTGGCACACATACATCTCCGTAACTCTCTCCGTACATGTATCCACTTTAAATGGCAGAAAGTGGGCTGATTTGGTCAACCTGTCCACGATGATCCAAATCGCATCCTTGCCTCCTAGAGAATACGGAAGTCCTGATACAAAATCCATAGTCACATGTTCCCAATTCTACTCCGGAATGGGTAAAGGCTGAAGCAATCCTCCTGGCCTCTGTCTCTCCGCCTTGACCTGTTGGCAAACTAAGCATCTGGACACGAAGCTAGCCATCATCACATGTTTCCAATTCTATTTCTTGCTTCATGCCATACCATCTTACATGCTCCCTTATATCGCCATACATATTGTTGGCACCTGGATGCATAAAGTATTGGGAACGATGCACCTCCTGCATAATCTTCTCGCGCAAAGCTCCTCTTGGTACACATAACCTGGTACCTTGTCGCAATGATCCATCATCTATGACGATAAAGTCCTCTGCCAACCCGAACTGAACCTTTGCTCTGATGCTCCTCAGAGACTCATCCTCATACTATCTGGTTCTGACCCAGTTCATCAGCTCCGACTGAACCTGAAGTCCCCACATCGGTGCTACGACTCTAATAATCAATACCTCAATACCCAAACTGTCATGATCGGACAATAAATGTCTGTCTCTAGTCAAGCACATAGCCACGGGATACCTGCTCAAAGATCCTCAGTCCAGACAAATTCAATGTCCTTCTTAGTCAGTCTAGTCATCGACTCTGCAAGTCTGGAAAAGTCCTGAACAAACCTTCGATAGTAGCCTGCTAATCCATGGAAGCTCCTGATCTCTGCTACTGAACTCGGAGTAGACTATGATTCAACTACTGAGATCTCCTTCGGCTCCACCAAGATTCTATCTCCTGTAATAACATGCCCAAGGAATTCAACCTTATCAAGGAAGAATTTGTACTTCGATTACTTGCCATACAACTTCTTCTTCCTGAGGGTCTCCAAAACAATCCTCAAGTGCTTCTTATGCTCCTTTGGGGTCTTCGAATATATCAGAATATCATCAATAACGACTACAACAAATTGGTCCAGGTACTGATGAAATACCTAGTTCATTAGGTTCATGAACACTGCCGGGCCATTGGTCAACCCAAATGGCATCACCAAGAACTCGAACTGCCCATTGCGAGTCCTGAAAGCTATCTTCGGGATGTCTTCCCTCTTCACTTTCACCTGGTAGTACCCTGACCTCAAGTCTATCTTTGAGAATACCTTCGCTCTGCTCAACTGGTTAAACAAGTCATCTATCCGCGATAATAGGTATTTGTTCTTGATAGTCAGGTTATTAAGTGCCCTGTAGTCGATACACATACGTACCGACCCATTCTTCTTTGGTACAAAAAGTACTGGAGCACCCCATGGTGATAAACTGGAATAAATAAAGCCCTCATCTTGTAACTCATCCACCTGCTTCTTCAACTCCGCCAGTTCGCTGTTGTTGACTCTATAGACGTGCTGAGAGATCGGCTCTGTGCCTGGCACTAAATCTATAAAGAATTCTATATCTCTGTTCGGCGTCAACCCCGGTAACTCCTCTAGAAAGACATCTAATAACTCTGAAATCAACGGATGTGGCGGCTCCAGCTCTTCGACGAAAGCTCTACAGAAATCTTCTTCGCTCTGCTCTACTCCTCGGATGAACTCAAACTCTGGCTCTCCTAGCAACTGAAATAAAACTCTACCTCTATGACAATCGATACTAGCGTGATGCCTACTCAACCAATCCATTCTGAGTACTATATCGTAACTTGGAAGTAGAATTACAAGTAAACATACGCTCAGCTCACGGTCTCCCAAATAAACTCTCTGGTTCTTGCAATCATTACTGACCAGGATGATGCCACCCCCGATCATGATCTTGCATGTCCTCACCAACGATTCAGACTCAAGATAATGCCTCAAAGCAAAAGATACAGATACAAATCTACGAGAAGCACCAGAATTGAACAAAACATGAGCTGGGAAGGAATCAAGATAAACTGAAATTGAGATAACATCGTCAACCGGCTTCTCCTCCTCGATAGTCAAGGCAAAAGCTCGCCCTTGTCGCTACGCTACTCTCTGCTGCTGATGCTGGACAAACTATTGCTGTTATGGTGGAAGAGGTCCTCTTTGTTGGCCCGTTGGTGGTCTAGCGGGTGCCCTCTGTGCCTGTCCTCCACCCTGAGCTGGACGGGCTGGGACTTTAGGACAAGCCCGCAACTGATGATCTTCCGATCCACAGAATAAGCATTGGCCTAGACTCATCCTGTATGCGTCCTATCCGTATCCTTGCTTCTTACAAAAAGTGCAAGGAACTACTGTCCTCTGGATTTGATACATCTGCTGAGCCGGCGCTCTAACGGGCCCGTGATACTGCTTCCTCCGGTGATGATAAGGCCCCTGGTGATTCTGCTGGAAGTGAGTCCTCTTCACTAGACCTATGTTGTTGCTGGATCCTCCTGTGTCCCTCGACCTATTATAGCTAAGCTCTAAGTTATCCTCCGCTCTCTGCGCCTGTCTAAGAATCTCCTCGAAGGTGGCGATAGAATCTCCGTTGGTGTGGGGTTTGACCTCTCGGTTCAGGCCCTTCCTGAACTTCCTGGCTCTGCCTCTAGGGTTTTGACCCTCCACGAAGTGACCTAGTCGGCAATACTCCGCCGCATACTCATCTACTCACATACCTCCCTGGACGAGGTACTGGAACTCACTCTCCAAAGATATAAGAGCCATGTCTGGGAAAAACTTCTCCTTGAAAAGCTCTTTGAAGGCTTTCCAAGAGAGTCCTGGTACTACAATCATCGGGTCTGTCCAGAACTATGTCAAGGCAATGTCGAACATCATACAACCCGCAGCCTCTATCTGTAATACCTCTCAAATCTGCTCCAGCCGCAAGTTCCGCTCGATGTCCATGATCCACTCGTCCGCATAGATAATCCCCTCTATGCCCCTGAAGTCCTTCGGGCCCATCCTCTTGAAGTCGATGATGGTACCCGGCCTCGGCTGATGCGGAATAAAATGAGCTGGTGTCGTCTGTGGTTGGACTGTAGTAGCTCTCTCCACTATTGTAAGTACGATCTGGTGAGCGTTCTCCACGCTCTGTCGCAGGACCTCTGACTATCGCTGATGCACCTCCAATATATGCTGGAAGAGCACGAACATCTGTATCTGATCAACTACTGGTGGTGGAGGTAGAATATCCTCGAAAACTGCTTGTCCTCTCCTCGGTACTGGAGGTGGAGCACCTCTGAAAGCTGCTGCCGATACGCCCACCTGGCCCGGTGAAGCTGACCTCCAGAATGTAGGTACTGGACCATCGTCGGAGGGTGCTGCCCTCAAGGGTGATGAAGTGATTGATCGCGCTGTCGCGGTACCTGATCGCGCTCTCGCGGTACCTGATCGATGGGAACGAGTCTTCGGGTTCATCCTGAAGATATATTGAAATACAGAATCAATATTGAATATGATACGATATCATCAAAGAAGGACAAAACTTTATTCAAAGTAGGATAATATTCAGTAAATAAGGATTTGCAAAAACATATATTAGAATTTTCCTAGTTGTGATTGAGTAAACTATCAGCCTAAATCCAATTTCCTAAAGCAGGCTCGTGGCAGTACTCTAGACAAGCACAACTACGAAATTGCACTAATCATGAATCTAGACCTGCATGGGCCACCACTAAAAATGTGTCATGACCCGCACCCGGATATTCGGGCACGAGTACGTGGTTACGTCCAGCCTTTGTCGCAGAATTGGTGGTAGAATGCTGTCTGGGTCAATTCTAACTATCTAATATCTCAACAATATAATATGGTACTTGTCAATCATCTCAACTCCAAACGGAGGAGCAATATGGTATCTCACATGAATAACTAATCTCAATCACAAAATAATCTAAGGAAGAATATTGCACGAATGGAATAGCGAAGGAAAGAATAAGATACAATCCATAATCTAAAATAATAATACAAACTGTGAATCCACCAAAATAATAGTCTAATAAAATCTAATACAAATATAATCTAGACCTCCTCGGGCTCTGTAACTAAGTCCTCCTGGTCAATATGAGTATCCTCTAGAGGCACGCAGTCCTGTGGCCCGTAGAATGTGGGACACTGCTCTAAAAGCCAGTCATCTGGAAAAATATATCCAGTCAGGATTGAGTGAAGTATATACCACTTAAAGCAGTTTCAATAGCATAATCAAACATATAAACAGATAATAGAAATGAAATACAAGATCACAAGCATATGAATGAATAAACAAGATATACAGGTAATGTATGAGAATATAGATCAACAATATGAATCTCACAATATGATGAAATAACTGCAATCTAAACTAACTAATGTGCCTCAGAATACAAGTTCATTATGTGATCGGGTTGGGTGAACATGATTAGGTAAAACGATTATAAGTGAGGTATGTAACTAGAATGTACACGATATAACAATGGCTTTTATCATATAATCAACTCCTACTCTCCCACCTCCAACTAATATCGATGGATCCAATCACGACACGCTACGAATACAAAATATAACCACTGAACATGAGCAGTGGGTGTACACGAATATTATAACCACCGGACACGTACGGTGGGTGTACATGAATAAGCACACTGAATACAAGCAGTGTGTAAAAATGAAGTATCATCAATACCCAATATACATGATGAGATACAATATATACGAGTACCCACTGAACACGGTAGGGGATAACATCTCCTGACGGGATCCATATAGCACCAGTCCGTGAAATCACTGTGTCGGGATCAATGTATATAATTCTAGAACATGCATATATACAATATTATAAATTAAAAACAATCAGAGAAATGTACTCGCCTGACGTCCTGAGCAAGGTGTCTCTCTCGATGCCCAAGCCGGTGTCTCACAACCTATATATGGTATGTCGCATCAATACAAGGTTCAATAATAAAAATAAGTGAAGTTAATATAATTCTAGATCGATACGCCATTTCTAAGTCAAACTAATAAAATCTAGGTTGCAATATTCTAAACTAAGTCACTAAGTCGATACACTATGAAGCTATGCTATACTAGCTTAGCTAAGAAACAAAAAGGCACTCAAAGAGCCGTATCCCAAGATACGCAAGTTTTCTAATATGAAAATAGTGTTTTATATAAATGTACAAGTCAAATATTATAATATTAGATCAAAACAAGAAAAATACGATACCTTGGCCTTGCACCAATGCGTGTCACATCTATCTAGATACCCAAACTCAATACCTTGGTATCGACCCATTACCTTGATAATACCTTGGTATCCCGAGGTAACCCAACTCTAACATAACTAATACATATATAACCAAGCTAAATACTAACTATATAACTACACTATAATATATCTAACTACTACATACAAATATATATATATATATATATATATATATATATAGCTAACTAGCTAGCTCAACATATATACACTAATACATATGTAGATACTTACTACTACAATCTAACTACTTAACTTATTCCTATACTAACTACCCATATCTAAACTTATCATCTTCATAGAGATAATATTTACTAACCTCCTACACAAAGTAACTAACAATTAAACAACTAACTACTATACAATACCTTAAACTAAACTACCAACTGAAACTGTAAACGGAAACATAGGTTTACTGACATTGAAAGGATACCCAACTCAACCACCAACTGAACTATATTGAAACCTGAATACTAAACTACCCAATATCAACATGTTTTGTTAAATTGACGAGATATGGCCTACACGTATCCAATTGTGGAAACGATACTAGTCACAAATAAACAATCAAGTGTCAATTAGATCTATGCATATGGGTACTTGTATATACTGAAACCTGAATACTAAACTACCTAATATCAACTAATTGTGGAAACGATATTAGACCCAATGACAAGCACTACATGTGCCAATCCCGGAAATCTCCCAAAATTGGCACCAAAATGGACATAACTTCCACCGTAGGTCTCCGATGAACCTAAAACCACTTTTTATGTGTAGCCTATGCATGTGGGTTCGTTTACCATGGTTAAATCTCATATCTAGAGTCTATTAGAAGGAGAAAAACTAAAATGTACCTATTGGGAGATGGATTCCTAATAAAAAGTCCTCAATTGCCAAGTAGCTCCTTTCCTTGTAGATCTTGGCCTCCTCCTCCTTGCTCCTTGCTTCCTTCTTATAGATCATTGATGTAGAAGCCTCAATGAAGAATTTAGAAAGATATTGGTGAAGAATTGGTGGAGAATTAATGAGGTAATTAAGGGAATTGGAAGAGGGAAAATTATAGATCTAGAATTTGGGGAATAAAATAAATGAGATCTCTCTCTCTCTCTCTCTCTCTCTCTCTCTCTCTCCTTTCTATGGACGGCCATGTAAACACCTCCCCAAGAAATGTACAAAGTCACAAATAATCCTTGGGGACTCTTAGGGAGGGAAGGTTCTAGTCTAATGGTTTTACTAATTAAACAAACCTCCTAATCCATGGGCCTAATTCATAGGCTCAAACTAAACTAATCTAAAAGTTGGGTTCATGCATTCTAATAATTGGGTTAGGTCTACTACACAAGTCTAAACTAAATTTACAACTAGCAATCAACAATTAATACAATAATTAAATAATCATGCATGCACAAATTTTAAATACAATTAATCCTAAAATAAATATTACCCATGTCAATTACCAACCTACCCTTGGATTAAAATATGAGGGTGACATGATACGAGTACGTGAACAATGCCCAGCCTACGCCGCAGCATCGTCGGTAGAACGCTATTTGGATCAACATTACTATCTAACATCTCATACCAAATATATAAGGTACTTGTCATGCTATCTCAACTCCAAATGGAGAAACAGTATGGTATATAATAATGAAACCAATACTCAATCACAATATCAAACTAGGAAAAGAAATAGCATGATATAGAATAAAGGAAAGAAGTACTAGAGTCACAAATACATCCACAAGTCCACAAAATAAGTCTAGGCACAAAGCAACTCCCAAAATAATAATACATGCCAATAGTCTAAAATAAGACTAATACAATGTCTAAAAATATAAGTCTAAGCCTCCTCAGTCGCTGGCACTAGGTTCTCCTGCTCTATGGGAGTATCCTCTAATGGTTCATCGTCCTGCGGCCCGTAGTAAGTGGGACACTGCTACACAAGACAATCATCTGAAAAATATATCAAATCAGGATTGGAGCAAAGTACATACCTCTAGAAGCAGTTCCAAATACCTGGTAGAACATATATGACAGGTAATAGAAAAGAATACAAGATAACTAGCTATAAGAAATAGAAATGAACTAGAGTGAACATATGAAGTACTAGAATGAAAGAACAGGCAATATGAATAACTGCAAGTAATAAAAAATAGATAAACTAGCTAATGTGCGATTGAATACAAGTTTGTTATGTGATCGGTTTGGATTGAATATGAAAATAAGATGGTAACTCGATTACACGTGTGTTCTGTAATCGACATGTACACGAATACACTGGGCTTGATCACATAACCAACTCCTACTCCCACATCCCCAACCAATACTCATGGATCCAATCACGACACATTACGAACACGAATATAAGCACACTGAACATGAGTAGTGTAAGAACACGAAGTACAAGATGATCAATACCCGATGCATACGATAAAATACATGTGCAAGAGTACTCGTTGAACATGGTAGGGGATAACATCCCATGACAGGATCCATTTAGTACCAGTCTATATAGCCACTGTGTCGGAATCAAGTAAATAGCTCTAGAACATGTGATATATACACTATCATGACTGAAAACTAACAAAGAGATATACTCGCCTCTGATCTGAAGCAATGAAAGTCACTCGGTGTCCAAGTTGTTGTCATACACACCTAGATATGAATGATATGTCAATATGGGTGTAATAAGTGATAAAATGCTAAAAATGAGCTAACCTATTTTTCTAGGTCAATACTAGGTCACTATAGCTAAACTAGGTCAAACTTGGTCAACTTTAGCCAAACTAGCTACTTCTAGGTCTAATACTAATTAATTAGTCTATAATGGTTACTAACTGACTAGTACTAGCTAATGCCACTAATATCTATATATATATTAAGATACTCTACATATCTATATATACTAACTAGTATATATATATATAACTAACTAACTAATTCACTTAACTCTACCGAATACCTTATCATAATATCATAACCCTCTCTATATAGATATACTAAATATATAATTGAGTATCACTAAACTTAGTATCTTGGTATTTACGATACCTTAACACACTATCTTATCTAACTGACAACTAATACTTAACTTAATACCTACCTAAGCTAATTATCACTAAATGCCATCTAACTAATATATTAGCTAACTAAGGATTCAAGTGGACATCCAGGTATTAGGTACCACTTGATACCAACATCCCCCTTAATGCTTGCACACTCTAGTCAATGACTGCTGATACATTATCAATTTTCCTTAATACTCTCCCTCACTTGCAAAATACCACACTCCCTTCTTGAACTTGCTATTGTTGCATACTCTTCCATCCTCCCTTTATTCCACTGCAACCAGGTGCATAGCTACCCGACTGTTCACAGCATATTGTGCACACACCCCCTTATTGCTTGCAAAACTCTTCCACCTGCACACTAAACTTCCTCTTATCCTTACAGTTGTTGCTTCAAATTTTGATGTGCCTGCACTTGTGTCCTACACTGAACTCATAAATTCCTAGATCTTCCTCATCTCTACTACACATAGTTCAGTCTGGACAGATCACTCCTTGTACACACTCAAGAGCAATCACTTGACTAGTTACCTACTGTGGTACTCACTCACATGGGCACACAATACTCGACACATTACTAGATACCCCAACTTACATCTCCCAGGTATCACATAATAGAATTTGACTTCCTTCGTGATTCACCAGTATCACTCTAAGTTACTTTACACCAATCACTTAATAGACAAACACTTGGAACACAACTAATCGCTCTCAACTATAGCCTTGGTCATGCCCCAACAAAATCCCTCATCACTCACTAGACAAATACTGGCATTACTACTTATGGTGTTCACTCTCCACTGATACATTGGTTCAATCACTAGTACACTACTGAACCAAATACCCCTCTACAGTCATGTGTTCATACTTATACCTCAGTACTAGGCTAACACACCAACATTATAGATTACATCAAACCCGAACCATTCAAGCTCTGAACAACCCTCCAGTTGTTGTGGACAACTCCCACTATCTGAAACCGAGCCCCCTTCTTACCTGAGCCTCCTCCCTAATGCCCGTTGCTGCATCCTTTTCCTGGCACCTTGCAATAACCAATTGCTTGTTGCAACTGACATAATGCAGGGTAACACCTCTGATACCCTCCCTCCTTCAACTGAATACAACAGAACAGACACTACCTAGTCCTCAATCACAACTCACCTCCACAAACACACACTAAGTCATTAATAGGAAATATAGTCATATAAGTATATATTTGCAACAAAATATATTAAGGACATCAAAAGAACACCTAAAGTATAAATTTTGGAAAATCCTGATACATACCTCAACCGAAGGCCAAAACTCCCAATTTTCCACAAATAGCATATATATATATATATATTTATATATATATATATATATATATATATATATATATATATATATATAATACATCATAATAAAACTAAAATAACTTGCTAAAATGAGAATTGAAGAGTAATTGTACAAAACACCCAAAATAGAGCTACGTATCACACAGTATCACACCGTAACGTGATACGACATACTCGTGTTCAATTATGGATACGTACCTAGTCTCACAATCCTGATCTAAGTCTAATTAGATCTAATTGGTCTCATGACGCACAATTGATCTGTCAATCTCGTAATTTCCCCTATTTGGACACAAATCATAATGTAAAAATTATAATACACATCCAATTAGCCTAGAACTTATTCCTATAGGTAGTCCTATACCATGGAAGGATTCCTAATGGTCAAATGCATAATTTGGAACCTACTATAAATGTGAATTCAAAATTGTATCTATTGAAAGATGGATTCCTAATAAGTTATTCCTACGAACACGATCCGGACACGATTTTCTTGCCAAAGCACCTTCTCCTAGTGCTCCTTGAATTCCAAATTACAATGCTCTTGAGCGATGAAAATGAGAGAAAATATGAATAAATTGAGAGGGATTGATGGAGGGATGAATGAATTGGGGATCTAGAATTTGGAGATCTAGAAATGAGTGCACAAATGAAGAGGAGAGAGAGAGAGAAAACTTTAAGTAGCCGGCCCCTTGCTTTCCCCCTCTCCAACCAATTGTTAAAATTTAATTTACCCCTAATGATTAATCATGAGAAATAATTAAGGAGGGTATAATGGGATGTCTCTATACTAATACAAATTGGTCTTAATCCTCCTAATTAATTAGAGGGAATGGGTCTAATGGGTCTAATGGGCCTAATCCATGTTGGGCTCACTAGTTGTCATGAGAAGTCTTGTTGGTTCACTAGTGTCAAGTCTAAATAATAGGCTAGTCCACAACCATAAATAAATAATAAAATGCACAAATAATATATATATATATATATATATATATATATATATATATATATATATATATATATCACTCATATTAAATATAAACTCTAAAATAATATAACTGTGTAAATTTACTAAATTATCCTTATTTGGAAAAGTGAGGGTGGCAAAAGAGCTCTTCAAAGAAAAGTTTTCCTAAATGTGGCTCTGAGTGCCCGAGAGAGCCATTTCTAGGATCTCGTCTAGGGTATTATGACGGTGGACGAGTATGCTGCTGAGTTTTTTAGATTGGACAAATTCGTGGAGGAGCAGAACCCCCTAGGGAGAGCAAGGAAGTTTCAAAAGGATTTGATCATGGAGATCAAATCGCGCACCAGGGGTCACCGTACTACGACATATGAGAAGATTCTGGCGGATGCACAGAGGACAGAGAATGACTTGGAGCTCAAGTCCAAAAGGGGAAGAGATGTATTGGGAGGAGCTAGCAGCAGTGCGGGTCTAGCTAAGCGACCCCATTTCCAGCAGCCAAGAGTATTTCAGCAGCAATAGCAGTTTTGGACGCCAGTTCGAGCCCTATTTCAGTCAATGATACAGCAGCCTCAGGGGCAAATATAACGTACTCCTATGTTTGCTTATTGCTAGAGGGTCGGACATACTTGGGATGATTACAAGAAGTGGATCGGAGCATGCTTGTATTGTGGGTCGGCGGAGCATCAGGTGAAGGATTGTATCCTAGCCCCTCATCATCCAGCTCAGGGTATAGCCCCAATCTAGAGAGGTGGAGTTAGGCCATTTGTGGCACCGCAGATTGCTCATTACCCAAGGAGGGAGTCACCCCAGTAGGGCAAGGCATTTGGGATGACGATCGAGGAGGCCAATGCTACAGGTGATCGGTTAGCAAGTTATGTTCCTTCTTTTTGTCATTTTTTCATCTATTGATTTGATTGATTCCTTAGTATCTTATAGTTGCTTGTGTTATATTGTTAGTATAGTTAGAAGTATATTCTGACAGAGACTGCAATACCATGATGGACAGAGATCGTAACAATCCATATAACCAAAATTAGTGATTTTTTAATTTGCATGCTTGTATGATTTAGATTGGACTGGGGGTTTGACCCGGAGGGGGGTACGATCATCTTTTAATTTCAAGGAAAAAAAATTCTAAGGGGGGTAGGATTTTAATTACCACATTTTCAGAATAGGGGTATTCATGTTATTTTCCATTATTTATATATAGTATTTATATTTTATATGTTGTGATATTTATTATTGATTAGTGAACTAGCTTATTTATTTGGACTTGACACTAGTGGACCAAATTCGACTTGACATGATTCATGAACCCAACAATTGGACTAGGACTATTAGACTAAATTAAGTCATTCCCTCTTCATTAATTAGAAGATTAGATCAACTATCATTAGACTAAAAGCTTCCATAATTAACACTCCTAACTAAATACCCTTTATGACTAATTAATGAGGGAAAATTGGACATTGTGTGTTTCTTGGAGAGGAAGTATAGGGGCCAGCCACATTTAAGGGGAAAATTCTCCCTCCCCTTTATTCCTCATTCCAATTTAGATCCCCAATTGTGTTCTTCCACAATTCAACTCACCCCTTCATCAAGTTTCCCTCAAATCACTCTCAACCCTTCTATATTCATCATCTAAGAAGTCTAAAAGCTTGGATTGCAAGGAGCACTTGAAGAATGAGGTGTTGGCTAGGAGCTTGTGTCATAATTATGTCCATTGAGCAATTCATTGGAAATCAATCTTTCAATAGGTATAATTCAGAATTTCCCCTTTAATTAGATTCTAATTCTTGAATTTTACCATTAGGAACCCTTACATGGCTAAGGAGTACCCATTGGAAGAAGAACTAGGTTCATTTGACCCCAATTGTGACTTCTACATTGAGTTTTGTGCCAAATTAAAAGAAAATTCGAGATTGGTGCACCAAGTATTTGTCATGTGGCTAGTTAGGGTTATTTGATACCAAATTAGTTGGGTGATAGTATTTGTGTGTCCACAATTGGATACGAGTAGGCCGTATCATGATACGCCATGATACGTGTTGGTATTTAGGGGTTTTGTACTAATTAGTCATAATTTCTCTTTAATGCATTTGTAATTAGTTATGTTAGTGATATTTATACCATAAAATATATATTCCATGTGTTCTATAAGAATTGAGGGTTGGTACCATGGTGTGGCACTAGAGTGCACATCATGTGTTTGATATTGGTTGTGAATTGGGTGTGTGTATCCAACTATGTTATATATATATATATATATATATATATATATATATATATATATATATATATATATATATATATATAAGTGTATATACGTATATGTATGTGTATCTCTATATAGATAGATATACATGTCTATATGTGTGGATGTGTGAGAGTATCACAGTGGTGGACTGTGACAATGCTAGTGTATGTTTGTGGGTGTAGTGATGGTATATATATATATATATATATATATATATATATATATATATATGTATATGTATGTGTGTGTATATATATATATATATATATATATATATATATATATATATACACCCACACGTATATATAAGTGTATATATGTATATGTATGTGTATCTCTATATAGATAGATATACATGTCTATATGTGTGGATGTGTGAGAGTATCACGGTGGTGGACTGTGACAGTGCTAGCATATCTTGTGTGGGTGTAGTGATGGATAATTGAGAGAGGAGCTCATGCACTTATATAAGTGAGAGCGGGAGAATAGGTATACATTCATATGCTAAGTTGAGCAGTCGGTGGTAGCCTGGTGGCTCAAGTTGTTGCTCTATGTGTTTGTATTTGGTGTTGCAGGTCTGATCAGAGGGGGGGATTGAGTGCAGGGATGTTAGTGTCCTAGAATCAACTATGTGGGAGTGTTGGGCAGCAACTTGGAGAGGTATCAGTAAATGAAGGGATGTCGAGGGGTATTAAGTTGTGTGTCAAGTGAGCAACAGTGCATTAGAACGTGTGTGAGTACCAATATTTGTGCAGGCAATGTGTTCAGTTACACTTGCAAAGGGGATTTTGCCTTCAGCAATAAGTAGCACAATAGTGCACTCAGGCTGGAAGGCTAGGACCTGGACAAATGGAGGAGTGGGGCAGAGGTTCTTTACTGTATTTGGTAGGTAAGTTTTAGGCAAATAAAACTTGGTTTGACAAATGCCATGTTGCAATCAGGTATGGAATTGCTATGAGCAGACAATAAGGATGATGTAGGTTGCAGTATGGCAGATGTGTGAGGGTAGCTAGATGCTATAGCAGGCGTGGGGTGTGTGTGCACTATCTTGAGTGTACGTTGGGTTCATTGTGTTGTGTGTGTGTGCGTCTTTGCTTTTGGTATCAATAGAGATTGTTATCATAAGTGTATCAAGTGTGGATACTTAAGTGTGGATTAGTGTGTATGTGCTAAGTGTATCATAGAGTTTATTCTAATATGGCATGTGAATTAGCTATGTTAGAAGTGTATTCAATAAGTACCAGTGTGTATTATGGGGGTATAATTTACACCAAGAAGAGTGGAGATGAACACTTAACTGTGTGATGAGGTCTGAACCTGGGTTTATAGTGGAGAAAACAGGGTGTTAGAGGGTACACGTGTCTTATGTGTGTGTTAGAGGGGTGTACAATAGGATGTGTGGTGTTTGTATGTCTGGGCACGAGAGAGATCGAGAGAGGGGAGGGGATGTCTGTGTCTAGGCAGTAGGTTAGAGTGTTGTTGTATTGTTGGGTGAGTATAAGTCATAAACGTAATAGTGTCATAGTATGTAAGTTAGGTGTGGTGAACCATTGTATTAGTAGTGCAAGAGTGCATTGTGTTGAGTTTAACAACAGTATGAAGGGTTCAGTTAGGCAGGTTTAGGTAATGCTTGTATCCGTTAGTATATGAGGTAATACCTGAGAGTATCAGTACCTGAGCTAGGTGTGGTGGACAGATTATAACTGAGCATCAGATGTTTAGTGCAGGCAACTAACAGTGCCTTGTGTACTACAAGCAGTTGAATGACCAGTGAAGAGTTTATGGATAGGAGTGTAACGGGGGATGGTGAGAATTAGTGTTGGAGTTCAGTAGGGTAACCTCAAGTGCAGTGAGGGGAAAATAGGGTATTGGGATACCAAGTCCTATACTAAGGTTTGTGAAGTGATGGAAAGGATGTGATTACTTAGTAGAAGTGAGTATCAGTTGAGTGTGAGGGCAGTACTAATGAAGTTAAGTTTAGGAATTGGGGTATCAAGGTAAAGTATTAATTAAGTTAGACACAAAGGTAATAGAGTTTATCTAAGTAGTAGTTGCAGTAATATGGTGCTATTAAGACACTTAATGCCTAATAACTAAGTATAGGACTAGTACCAAGTACTTATGAACCTTAACCTAGTATCAGCACGATTTAACTCAATATTCTTAAATAGGCCAACTTGATAGATAAATTAGAAACCCAAAATAGGTAATTAACTAGTTTGACTCCCAAGACCTAGTTTTGACCCATAAATCTAGAACAAGCCTAGTTATGGATGTTTATACTTCTAAAACATTTTTTTGACATGATAATTCATATCTATGTCTTCCAGGCTTCGTCTCGGACACTGTTTGACATTTCCACACCGGATTGCAGGCGAGTACATTCTCTGACAGTTTTCTTACTTGATAGTTATTATAATGCATATATTTAGTGATATCTTACTTGATTCTTGACATAATGGTTGCACAAATTGGTATATAGTGGATCCCCGTTATGAGATGTTACTCTATCGTGATTACCTTGTATATCTCATTGATTATATAGACCGTGAGCATCGTGCTCGTATTATAGATCGTATATCGTGATTATTGTGTCGTGACATATCGTGATTTGGATCCATTGTACTAGTTGGGGCGGAGGAGTGCTAAGTAGATATGTGATCAACTATTTTAGACATTGTTTGATAGCTCACGTATATGATTGAGTCTTACCATCGTAGACATTGTTTGATAGCCAATCATACTTTACCAGTACGATTGAGCCATACTATCGTGGATATTGTATAAAATCATGGATGATGGATCACATATTGAAAGCAGCACTTCAAAACACACAGTCAGTCTAGTTCAGTCTTTCCAGTATTATTACACATTATTGTCTATTGCCACATTGTATCTGTCTACTTAATTTTTTCCTCATTTTGACTCATTGCCATATGGTATCTACTTATTTATTTCCCTCTGGTTATTCTTCTCTGATGCTGCATTGTCTATCATATCATATAGTTTTTGCTATTTACAGTATTATAGTTTTTATCATGTATTGGAACTGTTGTTAGGGTTATACTCGCTCTATCATGACTGGATATATTTTTTAGACGATTATTTGGAGAATTTATGTCCAACTCACTACGGACCACAGAAGGTAGCAGTGGCAGCCATGGAGACTAATGTTCATGAGTGATTACCGGGAGGTCTAGCCGGTGACACTAGCTATCTTAGTATCTCTACCTAGTATTTTGGTACCAGATTTGTTTTCGGCTTTACTTAGACTTTGGGATGTATTATTGATATTATACTTATCGATGTTGTTGTTTAGACTATTAATGGTGTTGATAGAGGTAGTAGTATTCTTGTTATGACTTGGAGTTCTTTATTTCTTATTTGTTATCGTGTCATTATCTTCCTCTAGTTTTATTGTGATTGAGTATTGATTATCATTATATCATTATCATATTATCCTCCTTTTGGAGTTGAGATATCATTGGCAAGTCATGATATGTTATTGTGTGAGCTAGATAGATAGTATTGCTGACCTAGACAATGTTCTACCATCGATACTGCGCGTAGGTTGGACGTACCCACGTACTCGTGCCCTTACACCGGGTGTGGGATGTGACAAATATCACGAACTGGTCTAGGTGAGGCATGAAGATGTGATTCATGAGATCCATGAATATTGCTAGCGCATTAGTCACTCCAAATGGCTAAACAAGAAACTCCCAATGGCTATATCTAGATCTAAATGTCGTCTTGGGTATATCCTGCTCTCTGAATCTGATCTGATGATACCCAGACCGCAAATCGATCTTAGAAAATACAATTGTCCTATTGAGATGATCAAATAAGTCATCTATCCTGGGTAAGAGATACTTGTGTCCGTAATGAACTACAACTAGTTAATCCCTAATCACTTACTTAAAGAAGTAAGGCGCCAGCAAGGAAAATAATTAACCAAAAAGAACTCATTCTAGATGATAATAAAAAAAATTGATTTCTTAATGGTTACCGCATTTAGTATACGATAATCAACACACAAACGCGATATGCCATCCTTCTTTTTAACAAGAAGCATCTGGGCTCCCCAAGGTAATCCACTAGCACGAATGAATTTCTTGGTCCTCAACTCCTCAATCATTTGGTACGAATCTCCAACTCTGATGAGGACATCATGTAGACTCTATCTGAAAATGACTTTGCTCCTAGAATTAGATCAATGTAGAATTCCACGTCTCAAACTAGCGATATGCTTGGAAGCTTATCGGGAAATACATCCAGGAACTTACAGAAAACTCAAGGAAACTATATCTCCTCGGCTACTGTCATCCTCAGGATAGCTAACGGAGACTCTACCTTGCCTCTCAAAATTAGAACTCCTCATTGGGGACAAGAAAGATAACTTGCCAGCATGACAATTTATCGCCGCGTGTCGAGCACTCAACCAATCCATTTCTAGGATGATATCATAAAAGCCCATAGAAAACCCTATCAACCTCACAGAAAAATCTCTCCCGTACACTATGAATTAACATGAGGCATAGACTCTATCTACTCCTACGAGACCGTTACCGATAAGTATATTCAACCATACAGGTAATGACTTGGGCTCTAAACCAATTTTTGTCGCAAATCGTGCAGATATAAAAAAATACGAAGCACCAGAATCAAATAATACTGAAGCTGAATATGACAGAACGAAAATGGTATCTGCGACCACCTCTCTAGCTGCTAACGCCTCCTCTAAGATAAGCGTGAAAGTATGACCCTGCCCTCTGTGTGATGTTCCTCTCTGTTGTTGGCCTCTTTGCCTAGCCTGAGCCTGGGCCTGAGCATACTGTTGCGGCCTCTGCTTTTGAAACATCTAAGACTGCATTGGATTGGTGTCCTGAACTGCGAAACTATTGGCTGAGCTGATGATGATCCATCCAAAGTCCTTCGTGGACAAGTACTTATCATGTGGTATGCTCCACCACACACCAAATATAAATACTGTGCCTTGCGGTACTCTAAAAGAACCTGGCCTAGCTTTCCATAATGGGAACAACCAACCAAAGAAGACTTCCTTTGCTATTGAGGGAGCATCTGAGAAGACTACTGAAATGAAGCTACAGGAGATGCTTCCATCGGAGAGCAGGTCATCAAAGCTTGAACTGTAGGGACCAGTGTTGACGACAGGAAAGAAAATCCCCTCGATGCATGAGGCATTTTCTAACCCATTACCCTTTCTACGACCCTCTAGGATATGTACTTATGCCTCCTTGTCGCTCTCATCACGGCATCCAAAGTCTAGAACTCATGCTGCTTTAATACCCGTATGATAGCCGTATGGAGTCCCTGTTGGAACCTCCTAGTTCGTTCTAACTCGGTCGCCACCAAGGTGGGAGAAAACTGATTGAGCCTACAAAACTTTACCGTATAGCCGTCGACGGTCCTCGCTATATGTCGAAGGTTGTTAAACTTCGGTTGCAAATTATAATACGATACCGCATCGAAGTACCGAGTCTAAAACCTCTCGCTGAAGTCCGCCCACGGTATCGGCGCTGTCAAGGAAACCTCCTGAGCTGTCCACCTGTCGCAGACCAAATCCAACAATTGTAGCCTAACTACTGCCACATGCTCCCTAACCAGAACTCCTGCTGCCTCGAGTATAGCCTCTGTATCCAGAAGTCACGCATCAGACGCAATTGCATCCTAGTACCATAGAAGTACGGGAGATGGAGATGCCTAAAGTTGCTCGCAGAATTCGATATCCGAGGACAACCTAGCACTAGGGTCGTCTGAACTGACCGAGTGAGAATGGCAATATGGCGCTGATGCATCGCCATAAAGCCCATTCAAACATCCATCAGTGCACGGAGAACCTCTGGCTACTCTAGCTGAACTGGTACTGCCAGATGATCGGGCAAAACATGCTGCTCAGTCCCAGGATCTATCCCAGACTGTCCAAAATGCTGAGGCTGAACCCCAGGGAATCTGCTGGCCTACAGGACGTTGCTCCGCTATCGACTGAGCCCGAACAATCTGACCCGAAAGATCATGAACAGTGCCTCTGAAAGTTAAAGGACACAAGGATCAAATTGGAAGAATAGGATATATCAAGGATGAAAGAAGATGACAAATCAAAAGATCAGAGATATAGAATAATACGAAAGAGATCACAGAGGAAAAAATAAGGATTGAGATATTTAAACACTGACAACCCTCATATATCTAAAAATCAGACCTGCATAGGCCACCAATAAAACTTTGCCATGACCCAGAATCAGAATACTGGAGAGCAGGGATAGAACTCGGACAGCTACATATACCAGAGTACTCCAGTACCTCGAGATACGATCATGAATGTATAAGACATGAGGGGTTAATACTATAAGCTAACAATCAATCCTAGGTCAAGAAATCCCGGTGTCTCAATCGCAATAAAATAAAATAATATATAAGATATATGAGCATCAGGCATAAGATAGTAAAGCATCCCAAACTATGTATACATAGATGATCATGGAGCTTGTAATACAAAATAAAGAACTAGCAAGAGTATAAGTCATACATGATCAACTCTAGTTATAGACTAGAATACGCTAAATATGGCATGCCCGTAGGCTAGATGTCGAGTCCAAAATACGAGCTAAACACGTGCTCGAGGGCTAAATGCCATACAAAAATAATGTACATAAACTAGTAGGTGAATAAAGGAGAAATCCACTCAGGTAGTCTGGTGCTCCGGGTGGTCACCATCCAGCGGAAGGTAGGGAAGATCCTCTAGTTTCGCTACAAGATATGGCCATGCAAAATCAGTAGGGCCAAACCACAATAAAAAATACCACAAAGGAGGCCAAACTTATGAACTAAAACCATCATGCAAACAAAATAATATTGTATGAAAAGAAATAAGTAACCACCAGATAATATAAAGTACACCAAAAAATATGAAGGAATCTGGAAACATGTAAAGTAAACGAAAATATGTAGAATGTACATGATCATATGAAATAAAAAAAAGTATCACGTAAGTACAGGATCAAGAAAACATCGCATAGCAGTGAACATATACATAAACTAAGGCAAGATCAAGTACCGGAACAAGAACTGACATAAGCAGAAAATGGACTCCATCCATCAATCACGGCCAATCAAGAAGTACGGCCTGCTACATTAGCTAACGAGGGCTATCACAAATCATAATTACTAACAAATGCAATATAGAAATTTTTATATGGTTGCATGTCCTGCAGACTGTCCAAGCTAAACAACCAGAACTAAGCAAGTATCTATAGTAGATGCACAACCAAAATGGTCTTCATCCTAATGAAGTAGCATCAAACAACGGTGAGCCCAAGTATGTAACACACAACAATGAGCCATGTCTGCTCCATATGACGGAGTGCTAATAATAATATACATGTACATGATTTCTCCCACTCAATGGTGTGCTAGAAATGTGCCTTTCACGATGGAGAACTCCAAATCCATCCAAAAAAGCGACAAGATAACGAGACTGCATGCAACCTAAGATTCTCCCCTCCCCATGCTCTAATTAAATAAAGCTAGTTGTTTTAATCCTTAATATTTTTATTTAGGATTTGGGGTGTGGCATTCAGTAAAATCCATCCTAGACATGATACTCCCCTCGGGGATATACAAGACTGGACAAGGTTTAACAACAACAAGTATAAGGTAAGAAAAGAATACAACCACACAGTTATAGGCATCGCTAGTGTGCGATATAACAAGCTACAACAAGAATATACATGTCAATAATCATGAGTGCACTATTATGAGTCACTATCAAGCATGTACAAGACAAGGTAAAGACATGGTGGTCTTTAAGTATTTTCTCGAGAATAGGAAACCAAAAAATCTTATGGTACAATACATAAATACATATCCGTCTAAGAATACAGATACTTTGAGATGAGTCTCACAAAAATGAATGCAGAAATGGTAAAAGTGAACAATAAAACCATTCATCGAAAACGATAACGAAAATACATTCATCAAAACCAAGCAGTAAAAATGTCCAACAAAACAACAATAAAAAGGATGGTAAGAGATTCTTATATAGAGTTCATTCGCCAAGTACAATTTATTGTTATTTTTTTGGGACTCAAATCAATTAAAATCTAATCCATGAATAGGAGATGGTCTCAATCTATTAGTCCCAATAAATCAATACTGGCAAAGTTTTTTCATAATGATTCCATTCCGACTGGCTATTCAAGCCACAAGACCATAAGATACCCCCTACTAAGAGAGGGGAAATAAAAAAACACCCCCACTATGTAACCATTTTTGAATGTTAATAAGACATATTTTGATTATTTTGCTAAAAATGACTAAAATAATCGTATAACAGCTATGTTCGAAGGGTACTTATGATCATTTGGCAGTAAAATTTTTTCTATAAATAGGAGTTAGTTTATCTAAATTTATCATGATAAAATTACTTTCCTCTCTTCTAATAATTAATCTTGTGTTCTATTCAGTAAATTAACTATGTTTTAAAGAATGAAGTGCCAAAAAAAAACACAATTGCAAAAGTTTAAGAAATCAAGTTTTGGGGACTTTAACGTGATCGATCATAACCAAGATGTAATAATTCTACATTCATCTTTGGAGATAATTCTACATCCTCCTTTGGAGAAAATCAAGTTGAGGTTTAAGTACTTTTTATATTGTATAATTAGTTAATTGATTATTTTTTAAATATAATTTTATAAATATATAGAATATGGATCCTAGTGCTGCTACTAATTATAACCAACACTTTGATAGTCTTTCAGATCATTGTTATAATATCTATAATAATTTTGATAATAATTATTGGGCTAATCCTATAAAAAATTAACAAAACCGACGCAAATGTCACCTCTCAAAAATAGTACTGTTAGTTTTGTTCAAGTAGACCAAGATATATTTTTTGGAAATATTTTACTAAATTATACGTCACAAATGATCAAGAAGATAAAGTCTTAGATCACATTACACAAAAATCAATACTTTGAGCTGAACAATGGAATAAATGCTAAAAGGTCTTTGAATGAATAAAATAAATAAAGGCACGAGAACTTTAAAGAAAAACTATAAATTTTATTATGTAAGGACACAATTGATACTTGACAAACACACTTAAGTGCCAGTGCTCAAGGATCTTTATTAGGATTATTTACTTATTGATCAACTCATAACAAAACCAACTAAGCAAAACATATTCTATTAACCAACCTTTTGTCTTGCCCCAATTCTGTCGAATCGGTACAGTTGCAACTAGGCATGATGTCGTACAAGTTTAAATTATACTTGTACAATGCAAGGTCATTGACGGTTGACAGAATATCTTAGAATAAAGTCATTGTAGCGAAATATAAATAAAAAAAGTTGAATAGACACAAGATATAGAAAAATATTTCTCTTTAATGATAATATTGTAGCAGAATTACAACCGGTTCGAAGCCAAAGAAAAACTCACTTACAAGAACGCTCTCTCTCACATATAGTGAAACATGCCATAAAACTCAAGAAACTATAAAAATAATGATATTTTTCATACATTATGTCATTTATAACAGAAAATCACATCTTTGAATAAGAAGTTTTATCTCGCCAAATAAATTCTTCGATGTCTCAGAATTATTTAAGCTACTCCCCGCATCTGTAGAAAAATATTGTAAGGGTCAGTACATTATCGTGCACTAGTAAGTGTCCTATAGAAAACTCAACTAATCTAACACAATATTCATGTTAAGAGACGATAAAGTTATTATATGGTCTTTCTAATCTTGCCTTATGATTAGTTAATATTTCAAAAAGCATGTTATATAGAGCATGTGTCACGACCCGTACCCGATGTAAGGATACTAGTCGGAAACAACGCCCAGCCTACGCCGCAGAATCGGCGGTAGAACGCTGTCTAGATAGTCTATCTAAAGTAATGAACCACCAATAATGATAGAATACTCAATCACAGAACTAAGATAGAATGAGCACGAATCAGATAAGAATAAAATAGTCATCATACAACTCATGAGTTTAAAATAATACATCAATGAGTGTGAAGAGTAACAAAATAAGCTGGAGACAAATCCAGTACAAAAGAATACTATCATACTACAAAGCTACAACTCCAGGGTCAACTGTCTTAGTTGGAATAAGTCCCTCTTGAGCCAGGGTCTCAGAATCTAAACCCACAACATCCTGGGGTCCATAATAGGTAGGGTACTCCTCAGTGTCATCTGGAAAAATATATCCAGTCAGGAAAGGAGTAGAGTACATCTCTAACAGCAGTTCTAATCCATGATAAAAACTATGTAACAGTAAATAGCTATGGATAAACAAGATGCACAATAGATACAAGAGATATATAGACAATAAGGAAATACTGGAAAGAAATACAATAATGAACAATATGCCAATGAAACAATAATACTAATGACTAAGTGTGTGAGTACTAGCTTAACATGTGATCGGCTTGGGCAAGATACAATGCGGCCTGGCTAATCATACGTGTGGTGCATGATCAACACTATTCGCTTACCAATACTTTATTCAATAGGGATTTGATCACATATCTATACTAATACTCTCCACCCCCAACTGGTATAATAGATCCAACCACGGTATGCTATGGCACTAGATTCCCCAAGAAGAGAGCGACTCCTCCCGAAAATCGGTGTCTGTATATGTACAAGATAACCAATGAAACAATACTTGCACCATATACACCATATACCAAGGAATAACATCTCATGACGAGATCTGGATATACCAATCCATGTAACCATAGTGTCAAGAGAAACATGTATATCTACACTAGATACAACGAACATAGAGAATATCATAAATGAGAAACTATCAAAGAATATACTCGCCTGAAGTCCAAAGAACAGTCTCACAGATGTCTGACTCGGTGCCTCGAAGACCTAGATATGGAATACCACATTAAAACAAGGTCCCGGAAAGAGAACAAGTCAAACTAGTCAACTTCTAGGTCAATAAATCAATTCTAAGTTAAAAGTCAACAATGGTCAACTCTAAAGTCAAACATGGTCAAACCAAGGTCAACCTCACAAGAAATCTATATAAATAATATAGAAATAAAATACAATAATTTAGGAATCAAATTTAGATCCCAATTGATACCCACACAAAGTATACTAATAATACAATTAATGCACACTCTAAATAATGTATATACAAACCAATATTATACAAATAAAATAATATATTATTATTAGTATTATACCTCACAAAAATACCTATATATATACATATATATATACAAATATAATATATTATATATAAATTAAATCTGCCAAATCGTCACTGAAAACAGTGAGCTGAAAATATAATTTAAATAAAACAGCTTATAGTGACAGTCTCAACTGTCACAGAAAATCTGTCGCAGAAACTCTATATATAAACCACTGCTGCTCAATTGGTGACAGTTAAACAACTGTCACAGAAAACTGTCGCAAATACCGCTGCTAAATCCCGCCCGCTGCTATTAATGACAGAACTGTCATTAATAGCTACAGCGGCTGCTGTTTTAATGACAGGATTCTGTCATTAAATGCCCTGTCGCCAAAGCTATATATATATAATCTATATATTAATAACTATAAATCAATATAAATAAATATATATATATACATATATAAAAAAATTTAATAAATATATATACTTATATATATATATACACATAACTTGCACATTAAAATATTAATAATTACTAAACACAATGCACATATTAATGTACATATTTTACATGGCTAGAAGCACACATAAAAATACATTCATTAATATCCAAATAATTACATAATAATTATAAATAATATAATTACACATTTAAACACATAAATATATTTTATAAAACATTTATGTATAATTTATGTTATTAACATAAGTACATATTTAATTGCATGCAAGAAGCTACATATATATATATTTATACATCACATTAGAACACATAGAAATATAGATCTATGCTACAATAAATACCATAATAAATACACTAAAATAATATATAATATCTATATATATTTACTAATTATAAATGAAGAATTTAAAGCATAAATAATTAGATCTACACATAAACACACCAAATTGGAAAGTTTTACACCGTATCCCACTAGATCTAGGATACGCATGTGACACGAGTCCAACACACAACCAAATGTATCCCGAAGGACACAAACAAGTCATAAATAATATTTATGAACAAATCAAAGTGTCAAAAGTATATCTATGTGTCCGTGTCAAAATACGACATGTTCAAAGCCCCGTGTCGGAGAAAACCCCCAAAATGACACGTATCACCAAATAGTTGGGATACGAACCACATGTACCCAAATATGGAAATGACACAAGCCCCAAACACATAAGCACATGCCCAATTGATCTATAGGATCAATTGACACCCACAACAAAATATAAATTCGGAATTCCAACAAAATTGACACAAAAAGCACCATAACTTTCTCCATGGGTCTCCTATGTACATAAAACAAAGTCCTATGGGTAGTACATATATATGGGTTGATTTTACATGATTAAATCTCAGATTTAGAAGCTATTTTAATGGAAAAAACTGAATTATACCTATTGGGAGATGGATTCCCAATGAAACCTCCAATTGAGATGAACTTGCTTCCAAATTGTAGATCCTTGCTCCTCTTTGTAGATCCTTGTTTCCTCCTTCTAGATCCTTGCTTCTCAACTTTCTAATGGTGAATTGGGAAGAATTTGGAATGAATTTGGTGGAGAATTGGAATGGGAATGGAGGGAATTTGGGAGTAGGAAATTCTAGATCTAGATTTGGAATGAGAATGAGAGGAGAGAGAAATTTCTCCCCTCTAATATAGGCCGGCCATGCCCCCTTCCCCAAGCAATTGTAAAATATCCAATGTACCCCTTGGGGCCTCTCATGAAGAAATAATTAAGGAAGGAAGCTTCTAGTCTATTCACTTAATTAATTTAATCCATCTCCTTAACTATGGGCTTTCTAAATGGGCCAAATCTAACTATTTAATTCATGTTGGTCCATGGGTCCAAACTACACTAGTTGGGTCTAATAAAATAAGTCCAAAATAATTAAATAACATCCAACAACAATTAAATAATACAACAAAAATTATTTACCATGCACAATATTTATTTAAATAGGAAATTACTAAAATATCCTTTTTCCTAAAATGTGGTAGTGACAAGTCTACCCTCCTTAAAATAATTTCGTCCTCGAAATTTAAAGATGAAAACTACCCCCAGAAAATCACAGAACAGAACTAAAGAATCACAATTAACTAATGAACAGAACATAACTAGAAAATAACATACCTCAAGTTACAAACAAATATGGATAACGCTCTCGCATGTCATCCTCTCTCTCCCAGGTAGACTCCCCCGGAGAGTGATGCCTCCATGCGACGCGTACCAAAGGAATAGTCTGGTTCCTCAGCACCTTCTCTCTCCGATCCAGAATCTCAACTGGCTGCTCTGGATAGCTAAGAGTAGGGCCCACCTCTATCTCTGAGTGATCCAATACATGACTAGGATCTGCCACGTATCATCTCAACTGCGACACATGAAACACGTTGTGCACTCCCTCCAATGCAGGTGGCAAGTCTAGTCTATAAGCAACTGCACCGACCCTCTCTAGAATAGTGAAAGGTCCGATGAATCGCGGACTAAGCTTTCCGTCTCCACCGAAGCGAATCGTGCCTCGTGTCGGAGAAATCCTCAGAAACACCAAACCACCCACCTAGAACAAAACACCATCTTAAGAGCTTAATCTATAACAAACAAGAACAAGCACAAACAAAATCTAAACTATACCTCAAACTCCAAAGGTCTTCGATGGCTATCGGCCCAATACTGCTGTCTGTCCCGCGCTACTCGAAGTCTGTCTCTGATCAACTGAACCTTCTCCGCTGCATCCACAACCATCTCTGGTCCAAGCAAAACTCTCTCTCCAACATCGTCCCAAGACAAAGGAGTACGATACCTCTGACCATATAGAGCTTCAAAAGGTGACATCTCTATACGGGCCTGGTAACTGTTGTTCTAAGCAAACTCTACCAAATGGAGATGGTCCTCCCAAGAACCCCCAAAATCTAGTACACAAGTGCGCAATATATCCTCGAGAGTCTGGATAGTCCGCTCAGACTGCCCATCTGTCTGGGGATGATATGCAGTACTGAACTTGAGCTGAGTGCCCAAACTCTCCTGCAAACTCCTCCAGAAATGAGAAGTGAAACGACTATCCCGATCTGAGACTATGCTGACGGGAACTCCATGTATCCTAACGATCTGCCTCACATACATCTCTGCCAGCTTCTCCGTAGACAAACCCACCTTGAAAGGCAAAAAGTGGGCCGACTTGGTCAACCTATCAACAATGACCCAAATCCCGTCTTTCCCTCCTGGAGATCGTGGAAGTCCGGATACAAAATCCATAGTAATGTGTTTCCACTTCCACTCTGGAATGGGTAATGGCTGAAGTAACCCTCCTGGCCTCTGCCTCTCGGCTTTCACCTGCTGGCACACTAAGCATCTGGATACAAACTGTGCCACTTCCCTCTTCATGCCATACCACCACACACTCTCTCGCATATCCTGATACATCTTGTTAGCACCTGGATGTATGGAATACTGAGAGCGATGCGCTTCCTGCAACACCTCCTCACGCAACTCCCCACTAGGCACACACAATCTAACTCCATGCCTCAAAGATCCATCCTCTGAAATAGTAAAATCATCCTCCAATCCTGCTCTCACCTGAGCTCTGATACTCCTCAAAGATACATGATCATACTGTGCTACCTTAATCCTGTCCATCAAATCTGAGTGTATCTGCAATCCCCACATCTGCATAGCACACCCAGGAACAATCACCTCAATGCCCAAGCTCTCCAAGTCCTCCAACAAATATCGATCCTGTGTTAAGAACATAGCTACGGGATACCTGCTTAAAGCATCGGCAACTACATTGGCTTTCCCAGGATGATATTGCAAAGAGATATCAAAATCCTTCATCAGTTCCAACCACCGACGCTGCCTCATGTTCAACTCCTTCTGCGTGAAAACGTACTTCAAGCTTTTGTGGTCTGTGAAGATCTCCACACGCTCTCCGTACAAATAATGTTTTCACAACTTCAGAGCGAAGATGACGGCTGCCAACTCCAAATCATGGGTAGGATAGTTCTTTTCATGAGGACGCAATTGCCTGGATGCATAGGCAATCACTTTCCCATGCTGCTGAAGAACACAACCTAAACCCTTTCCCGATGCATCACTATAAATAGTGAAACCTCCGGACCCTGATGGCAACGTCAAAATAGGAGCAGACGTCAACCTCTTCTTCAACTCCTCAAAAGCAACTTGGTAATCCTCCGTCCAAATAAACTCCACATCCTTCCTTGTGAGTCTGGTCATCGGCTCGGCAATCCTCGAAAAATCTTGCACAAACTTCCTGTAGTAGCCTGCCAATCCTAAGAAATTTCTGATCTCTGCTACCGAACTCGGAGTCTTCCAAGATTCCACTGCTGAAATCTTCTTCGGATCCACTGAAATACCATCACCAGTCACAACATGCCCCAAAAATTCTACCTTGTCCAAGAAAAACTCATATTTGGACAACTTCCCATACAACTTCTCCTTCCTCAGCACATCCAACACAATCCTCAAATGCTCCTCATGCTCCTCCGGTGTCCTCGAGTATATGAGTATGTCGTCGATGAACACCACCACGAACTTGTCAAGGTACTGGTGGAACACCTTGTTCATCAAGCTCATAAATACCGCCGGTACATTAGTCAAACCAAACGGCATCACCATAAACTCGTACTGACCATACCGAGTTCTAAAAGCAGTCTTCGGTATGTCCTCCGGCTTCACCTTCACCTGATGGTAGCCTGATCTCAAATCTATCTTAGAAAATACCTTCGCACCACTCAACTGATCAAACAGATCATCAATCCGTGGCAAAGGATACTTATTCTTAATAGTGAGATTATTCAAAGCCCTGTAATCAATGCACATACGCACCGATCCATCCTTCTTCGGTACAAACAATACCGGGGCTCCCCAAGGTGAAGAACTCGATCTGATAAACCCCATATCCTGTAATTCGTCCACCTGCTTCTTCAACTCGACCAGCTCACTGTTGTTTACTCTATAGACATGCTGCGAAATTGGTTCTGCACCTGGCACCAAGTCTATAGAAAATTCAACATCTCGATCTGGTGGCAATCCTGGCAATTCCTCAGGAAACACATCCAAGAATTCTGCTATCAACGGATGTGGCAACTCTTTATCTTCTACCATAGCTCCACAAATAATGCCTTCTCCCTGCTCCGCAGCTCCTCTAGCAAACTCGAACTCTGGCTCTCCCGGCGAACCAAACAAAACTCTACCTCCTCTACAGTCTATGCTAGCACGGTGCCTACTCAACCAATCCATCCCAAGTACAATGTCGTAGCTCGAAAGTGGCATTACAAGTAGACACGCACTCAACTCCCGGCCTCCCAGAGTAACTCTTCGATCCTTGCAAATATCATTAACCAGGATAATGCCTCCCCCGGTCATGATCTTGCAAGTCCTAAGCAAAGACTCAGCTACCAAACCATACTTCAAAGCAAAAGAAACAGATACAAAACTATGGAAAGCACCACTATCAAACAAAGCTAAAGCTGGAATGGAATCAAGAAGAATAGAACCTGCGATAACAACTCTGGTGGGTTCCTCCTCTTCGACGGTCATAGCAAACGCTTGTCCCTGTCGAGCACCTTTCTGCTGTTGATGCTGGACAAAACGCTGCTGCTGTGTCGGAAGCGGTCCCCTCGGCTGTGCTGTAGGTGGTCTCGTCTGCGTCCTCGGAGCTGGAGCTGCTCCCTGAACTGCACGACGAGGATACTCCCTTGATTGATGCCCTTCAGTACCACAATACAAACAAACTCCTAGCCTCCCCCTGCAAACTTCCCAGATGTGGCCAGGCTTCTTGCAGAAGTTGCATAGAGCTTGCTGTAACTGTCTCTGCTGCTGAGGTGCCTGGTGAACAGGCGCTCTAGCTGGAGTCTGGTTCTGCTGTGGCTGCTGGAAAGGTCTGGACTGGAAATAAGGATGTTTGACAGATACTGCACTGCCGTTGGCCCCCAGAAAAGAATCAGGTCTCTCTTGGTCTTCAAACCCAGATCCCGCTCAACCTTGCGTGCCTCCGCAAGTATCTCCGAGTATGTCTCATAAAAAGACGGAATAAGAATCTTCACTTCCCAGTTTAGACCCTCTCGGAAACGAATAGCTCGAACCTCCGGCTCTCTCACCAAATACTCTGCAAATTGGCTCAACCTACCGAACTCCGCAGCGTATTCCTCCACAGACATGCTCTCCTGAATGAGACTCTCAAATTGTCTCCCCAAGTCAAGCCTGTCTATCCGGGCAAAAAATTTCTTCTTGAAAAAGTCCTTGAATACCTCCCAAGATTGTCCTACGTCAACTAGAACCGGCTCATTCCTGAACCAAGTGCGAGCGACGTCGAACAGTTGAAGTCCTACCGCCTCAACCTTCAGTTCTTCAGAAAGACGGGACACCCTCATAAGATGCTCAATGTCCTCGAGCCAATCATCAGCATAGACGATACCCTCCGTCCCTTTGAAAACCCTAGGCTCCAGTTTCTTGAAGTCCTGAATGTTGTCTGGCCGAAGCTGAGCAACTTGAGGAACAACCTGCTGCTGGATCGAAAATCCTCTCTCAACTACAGCATGAGCAAGCTGGTGAGCACTCTCGATGCCCTGCCGTAGGACATCGGTCTGCCTCTGATGTGCCTCTGACTGAGCCCTCTGTGCCTCGAGCATCTCACGAAACAGTGTAAACATCTGTGATGCCTCTGCTGGCACAGGAGGTGGAGGTGGAAGCCCCTCAGATACAGCTGGTATAGTCCTCTAAGTAGGTGGTGGACCTCCGAAAGCAGCTGACACTCCAATCACCAGAGAAGTGACTGGTGCAGGCCCTCGGGATGTCGCAGACCTCTCAGAAGCTGCTCTCCCCTGCTGTGATCTAGTCTTAGGCGGCATCCTGAGACAAAGCAAAAGAAAGAATCAATATGGCACAAGATGTAAGACATCAAGGAAAGGACAGTTTAAGGGATCAAGTATCAATGTCAAAGGAGAATAGTTGAATCAAAAGAATTTTCCTAGATGTGATTGAGTATCTTAGCCTATATCCTATATCCTATCGCAGGCTCGTAGTAGTACAACTAAGTTATCGCACTACCACGACATCACATACTTGTGAAGCTAGACCTGCATGGGCCACCACCAAAAATGTGTCACGACTCGTACCCGATGTAAGGATACTAGTCGGAAACAACGCCCAGCCTACGCCGCAGAATCGGCGGTAGAACGCTGTCTAGATAGTCTATCTAAAGTAATGAACCACCAATAATGATAGAATACTCAATCACAGAACTAAGATAGAATGAGCACGAATCAGATAAGAATAGAATAGTCATCATACAACTCATGAGTTTAAAATAATACATCAATGAGTGTGAAGAGTAACAAAATAAGCTGGAGACAAATCCAGTACAAAAGAATACTATCATACTACAAAGCTACAACTCCAGGGTCAACTGTCTCAGTTGGGATAAGTCCCTCTTGAGCCAGGGTCTCAGAATCTAAACCCAAAATATCCTGGGGTCCATAATAGGTAGGGTACTCCTCAGTGTCATCTGGAAAAATATATCCAGTCAGGAAAGGAGCAGAGTACATCTCTAACAGCAGTTCTAATCCATGATAAAAACTATGTAACAGTAAATAGCTATGGATAAACAAGATACACAATAGATACAAGAGATATATAGACAATAAGGAAATACTGGAAAGAAATACAATAATGAACAATATGCCAATGAAACAATAATACTAATGACTAAGTGTGTGAGTACTAGCTTAACATGTGATCGGCTTGGGCAAGATACAATGCGGCCTGGCTAATCATACGTGCGGTGCATGATCAACACTATTCGCTTACCAATACTTTATTCAATAGGGATTTGATCACATATCTAAACTAATACTCCCCACCCCCAATTGGTATAATAGATCCAACCACGGTATGCTATGGCACTAGATTCCCCAAGGAGAGAGCGACTCCTCCCGAAAATCGGTGTCTGTACATGTACAAGATAACCAATGAAACAATACTTGCACCATATACACCATATACCAAGAAATAACATCTCATGACGAGATCTGGATATACCAATCCGTGTAACCATAGTGTCAAGAGAAATATGTATATCTACACTAGATACAACGAACATAGAGAATATCATAAATAAGAAACTATCAGAGAATGTACTCGCCTGAAGTCCAAAGAACAGTCTCACAGATGTCTGACTCGGTGCCTCGAAGACCTAGATATGGAATACCACATTAAAACAAGGTCCCGGAAAGAGAACAAGTCAAACTAGTCAACTTCTAGGTCAATAAATCAATTCTAAGTTAAAAGTCAACAATGGTCAACTCTAAAGTCAAACATGGTCAAACCAAGGTCAACCTCACAAGAAATCTATATAAATAATATAGAAATAAAATACAACAATTTAGGAATCAAATTTAGATCCCAATTGATACCCACACAAAGTATACTAATAATACAATTAATGCACACTCTAAATAATGTATATACAAACCAATATTATACAAATAAAATAATATATTATTATTAGTATTATACCTCACAAAAACACCTATATATATATATATATATATATATATATATATACATATATAATATATAAATTAAATCTGCCAAATCGTCACTGAAAACAGTGAGCTGAAAATACTATTTAAATAAAACAACTTATAGTGACAGTCTCAACTGTCACAGAAAATCTGTCGCAGAAACTCTATATATAAACCACTGCTGCTCAATTGGTGACAGTTAAACAACTGTCACATAAAACTGTCGCAAATACCGCTGCTAAATCCCGCCCGCTGCTATTAATGACAGAACTGTCATTAATAGCTACAGCGGCTGCTGTTTTAATGACAGGATTCTGTCATTAAATGCCCTGTCGCCAAAGCTATATATATATAATCTATATATTAATAACTATAAATCAATATAAATAAATATATATATATATACATATATAAAACAATTTAATAAATATATATACTTATATATATATACACATAAACCTGCACATTAAAATATTAATAATTACTAAACACAATGCACATATTAATGTACATATTTTACATGGCTAGAAGCACACATAAAAATACATTCATTAATATCCAAATAATTACATAATAATTATAAATAATATAATTACACATTTAAACACATAAATATATTTTATAAAACATTTATGTATAATTTATGTTATTAACAAAAGTACATATATAATTGCATGCAAGAAGCTACATATATATATATTTATACATCACATTAGAACACATAGAAATATAGATCTATGCTACAATAAATACCATAATAAATACACTAAAATAATATATAATATCTATATATATTTACTAATTATAAATAAAGAATTTAAAGCATAAATAATTAGATCTACACATAAACATACCAAATTGAAAAGTTTTACACCGTATCCCACTAGATCTAGGATACGCATATGACACGAGTCCAACACACAACCAAATGTACCCCGAAGGACACAAACAAGTCACAAATAATATTTATGAACAAATCAAAGTGTCAAAAGTAGATCTATGTGTCCGTGTCAAAATACGACATGTTCAAAGCCCCGTGTCGAAGAAAACCCCCAAAATGACACGTATCACCAAATAGTTGGGATACGAACCACATGTACCCAAATATGGACACGATACAAGCCCCAAACACATAAGCACATGCCCAATTGATCTATAGGATCAATTGACACACACAACAAAATATAAATTCGGAATTCCAACAAAATTGACACAAAAAGCACCATAACTTTCTCCATGGGTCTCCTATGAACATAAAACAAAGTCCTATGGGTAGTACATACATATGGGTTGATTTTACATGATTAAATCTCAGATTTAGAAGCTATTTTAATGGAAAAAACTGAATTATACCTATTGGGAGATAGATTCCCAATGAAACCTCCAATTGAGATGAACTTGCTTCCAAATTGTAGATCCTTACTCCTCTTTGTAGATCCTTGTTTCCTCCTTCTAGATCCTTGCTTCTCAACTTTCTAATGGTGAATTGGAAAAAATTTGGAATGAATTTGGTGGAGAATTGGAATGGGAATGGAGGGAATTTGGGAGTGGGAAATTCTAAATCTAGATTTGGAATGAGAATGAGAGGAGAGAGAAATTTCTTCCCTCTAATATAGGCCGGCCATGCCCCCTTCCCCAAGCAATTGTAAAATATCCAATGTACCCCTTGGGGCCTCTCATGAAAAAATAATTAAGGAAGAAAGCTTCTAGTCTAATCACTTAATTAATTTAATCCATCTCCTTAACTATGGGCTTTCTAAATGGGCCAAATCTAACTATTTAATTCATGTTGGTCCATGGGTCCAAACTACACTAGTTGGATCTACTAAAATAAGTCCAAAATAATTAAATAACATCCAACAATAATTAAATAATACAACAAAAATTATTTACCATGCACAATATTTATTTAAATAGGAAATTACTAAAATACCCTTTTTCCTAAAATGTGGTAGTGACAGCATACATGTGACATGGTAAAAAATTTATTGACATGCATACATATGAACATGAAGGTCACTAGTGACATGCCATCTTGGTATATATGTGTCACGCCCCAGTACCGGAATATGGCGATGGACATAGCCAGCTAACCCGTACAAGGTACTATACGTCATACGACGATCATGGCTGTAATAAGACAAAAGGATGCATGCTACAATCAGGTCACTTAGGGTCACACGAATATCTATGTCTCAATCGATCAAACATGAAACAATAATCATAGAGCATATATGATAAAAGCAATATGGCATCCCCAATACTCCATCAAAATATTTTAAAGACCAGCTGTACAAAATAAGAAGTTGGTGGAATAACAAAGGTACATGACAGTATTACAGCTGCAGTCTGATTTATATACAATCATAAAAAAGAAAACTAAATATCCAAACAACCTATCCTAGCACAATGGCCAAACCCCACAAGAAAACAAGGACAAGGGTTGAGCCATCACACTATGATAGTCCATGTCCCTAGAATACTAATAAAATAATACAATTACAACCATGTTCGATTATTATAAACGGCCAATCAATTGTACGTCTTGTTATTGTGGAGTCTGAGGCTATCTCAGAAATAATGCATAATAGATATTCTTATATCACGCCATTGTCGAACATGGGCTAACCTAGCTAATAAATTATTATACACGCACGCATGAATTATACCAGTTCCCCTAGGAGTACTGTGCTAGATTATGGTATTAGTGGTTCTAGTGCTCATATAGGGTGACAATGGCTTGGCATATTTATAATAGATCAGATAATGCACTCCACTAAGGCGGATGATATACAGTATCTGTGGTGGCCCGCCCGACACCGAAAGGTTCATTGGCATGATCTCGGGATATCGTTTCCTCCACATGATCTACAGATTTTTTTGTTCCCTAATTTAACCCTATATTGCATTAAAATCTCAAGACTTGGCCGTATGAGAATTTTTCTTAAGATATCGTACAGAGTACGGGCAAGCTAGATACAAATCCATGTAAAGTTTAAAAGTTCTTTCTTGGATTCACCCGAGCATGTATGCAATATTCAACAATCAATGTCCTAGCCATAATTTAGTACTTGACTCACATATCATGCCCGTGCTAGGGAAAATAATATAGTATCACGCGTTCACTAATTATATGAGGCATTCTCGATACACAACCTAAACATGGAATAACTTAACTCATAACACTTTATGTCGCACCTCAATGCACATTTTGATCATGTACACTTTGCACACAATAATTGTATCAACAAGGGTACGAGAAATCGAGTAGAGGTTACCAAACTTAACAGTTGGTCATATAAATTCTATCACTTGTACATGTAGCTCATGTCATGTACATGGCTGATATAGTCACTTGGCGCATGGTCGAACTATACACATAGTCGGGTTACGCGCATAGGCGGGTCTAATACTCTCACAGTCATCAAGATTACACATGAATCATAAGTCAAATGGAACATTCAAACCAAATTAATTTAATAAAATGTGTGCAGGGGGCGCATCCGTGCATGAAGATCAAGGCCACATGGTCGATCAGGGTGCCATGAGAATCAAGGCACATGGATCATGGGGTACATAGATCGACGTATGGGCAAGGCAAATTCCATGCCTTAGGATATATGCTGAGTAACAGGTAATAATGTAACTCAGAGAAGTAATTGATGTGACTTGATGTGACAAGCTAAAAAGTGCATCAGAAGAAAAAATAAAATAACATAAAGTCGTGCAGAGTCATAAAAGTCGTACAGAGGCATGCACCAAAAAGAAGAGATGCATGGCTCGTGGCCGCATAGTCTTCTGGCCGCATGGACTCTGGGCGCATGGATATCAGGCCTTAGTAAATTCCAATGCGCTCAAGGTACTATGCGTCCGACTTTCAAGAGCATGTATAAAGCAGACATGCGTCCAACAAGATATGTCCATGCTGGGGGGGCATATGTTGCTGGGCAGCATGGTACTCCATCATACCAGAAAAACAAGTTCGGCCTTAAAAAAGCTCCAAGAACACGAAACTTGTCTCTGCCATAAAATCCTTATCTCAACTCCAAATCAAGTGATTCAAAAGATAAATTGCTCAAAATAAAGTAATCCATAACATAGACCAATTAGTTTTCCAAAATACTATGCTATAGTAGATCAAAACCAAAAAAAACTCAAGGAACCCATAAAACCCTAAGTTAAAAATATAGATCTATACTAATCCATCCATAAAAACTAAAAATTCCAAGTACTGAACATGCTTAGAAACTCATAATGCACATATTAGACTAATAATATGCAAGCAAAATCAAATAAACAAAAATGATATGTTTCTCCATTCTCATACAAGATGTACTTGCCTAAACGAAGAAGAAAGAGAAGAAAAGTGAAGAATGAGGGAAGAGAGAGAGAGAGAGAGAGAGAATTTGGTATATAGATAAAGAGGTTTGAGGTTTATACCATGGGTTCAAACCATGAACAACCCAATCCACAAAATAAACCATGAGCCAAATTAAACCGAAGAATGGGTCTAGTCTCTTGCAACCTAATTAACATGCAAGCAAAAAATAATACGTCCTAAATACGTATATCGGGAATGGGGAGTGAAATATCTATCCACATTAGAAAAATTATGTCCTCAAAATTCGAATCCAAGTAAAGATAGAGAATTCAGGACTAACACGTTACAAATCTACTAGAAAATCTACGTACACAAACAATAATATCTGAACACATAGGTGATCACCCAATCACGGAATCTAAAATATGAAGACATAAGGTAAAATATACCTTCCGAATCGAACAGGTACGGGTACCAAGATCGAATATCTTCCTGCACTCCTACGTCAATTCTCCAAGAGTGTGATGGTCCCAGGCAACTCGGACAAGAGAAATAGTCCGGTCCTTGAGTAACTTATTTCTTCGATCCAGAATGGATATGGGTTGCTCCTCGTAAGATAAGTCGATACCCACGACTAATTCAAAGTGATCGAGGATATGACTTGGATTTAGAACATATATACGTAACTGGGACACATAAAATACACTGTGTACCTTACATAGCAAAGGTGAAAGGGCAAAACGATAAGCCATATCGCCCACCCACTCAACTATATCAAACGGACCAATGCACCACGAAATAAGCTTCCTGCGAACCACAAATCTAATAATCCTATGGGTCGACAAAATCTACAAGAACACGTGGTTACCGACACAAAATTCTAGAGGCCTATGTTACTGATCTGCCTAATATCGATGTCGATCTTGCATAACCCGAAGTCTCTCTCTGATCTGCCTGACAACTTCTAATGTCGGTGTGATCATTTCGGGGCCTAACATTTTTTACTCACCAATGTCATCTCATTCCAATGGTGACCTTTACTTTCTTCCATATAGTGCCTCGAAAGGTGTCATCTCGATATTAGCCTGATAAATATTGTTATACGAGAATTCCACCAAGTGAAGGTGATTATTCCAAGATCCACCAAAATTTAGGGTACAGGCTCGTAACATATCCTCCAAGGTCTAGATGGTTCTCTCTGATTGTCCGTCTGTCTGGGGGTGGTACACAGTACTGTGTCTTAACTTGGTACCCAATCTCTCGTGCAAGCTTCTCCAGAAATAAGAAGTGAACCTTGTATCTCGGTCTGATACTATGCGTACTGGCATACCATATTTCCTCATAATTTATCGCATGTACAAATATGCCAACTGCTCTGTAGACTGTCCTACTCTGAAAGAAAGAAAATATGCCACTTTTGTGAGCCGATCCACTATTACCGAAATTGTATCTCGACCAGTTGGGGATCTAGGTAAACCGATTACAAATTCTATCGCGATGTGTTCCCACTTCCACTCTGGAATAGGAAGCAGCTGCAATAACCCTGCCGGTCTTTGTTGTTCTGCCTTCACTTGTTGACATATCAGACATCACGATACAAAGCGTATTATTTCCCTCTTCATTTTGTTCCACCAAAAGTGTTGTATGACATCTTGGTATATCTTCGTGCTTCCCGGATGAATGGAATACTAAGAACTATGTGCATCAGTCATAACTTCTTGCCGAATATCTCCGCTTGGTACACATAGACGATTTCCAAATCTTAGTGTTCCATCCGTATGAATTGTCAATTCTTTCCGAAGATCGGGCTCACATTCTTCCTGTAGATTTTGAATCTTCGGATCCTCCACTTGAGCTGCCTTGATTCTCTCTACCAAAGTAGACTGTATTTGCAAGCTAGCCAGAACCCCTGTATGTTGTTGAAGCACTATCTCGATACCCATCTCATGTAAGTCATCTAGAATATGCTTGTGAGTAGTCAACATTAATTCTCTACCTCTTCTGCTAAATGCATCAGCTACTATATTAGCCTTATCCGGATGGTACTAAAGTTCCACGTCGTAGTCTTTCAACAACTCTAGCCACCTTCTCTTCCTTATGTTTTGGTCTTTCTGTGTGAATACGTACTTCAAACGCTTATGATCTGTGAAAATTTTTACCCGATCACCATACAAATATTGCCTCCATAACTTAAGTGTAAACACTACTGCTGCTAGCTCCAAATCATTAGTTCGATAGTTCTTCTCGTAATCTTTACGATGTTGAGATGCATAAGCTATTATCCTTTCGTGCTGCATTCTGTTGACCATAGAAACTTAACCGCCTTATGCATCAATCGAGTCAGTGGTACCGAGATCATAGCAAAGTCTGACACAAATCTTTTGTAGTATCCTACCAAGCCAAGGAAATTATGTACTTCCGCCACGATCTTCGGGGTTGGCTAATTCTCTACTGCCTCTACCTTCTTGGGATCTACTAACACTCCTTCTCCGAAAATAATGTGCCCAAAAAATGATATGCAGTCCAACTAAAACTCGTATTTACTAAGCTTCACATATAACTGGTGTCCCTTAAAGTCTACAATACTAACCTAAGATGTTCTTCATGCTCCTCCTTATTACGAGAATACACAAGAATGCCATCAATAAATACTACAATAAACTAGTCCAAGTATGGCATAAAGATACGGTTCATCAAATCCATAAATACTGCTGGAGATTGGTCAACCCGAATGGCATAACTAAGAATTTGTAATGCCCATATCTTGACCTGAAAGTTGTCTTTGGTATATCATGCTCTCGGACTCGCACCTGGTAATATCATGATTGCTAATTTATCTTGGAGAAGAATCTTTCTCCATTCAATTGGTCAAACAAATCATCAATCATGGATAATAGATAAGTGTTCTTCATTGTCACCATATTCAACTGTCTATAATCAATGCACAACTGCGTCTATCCATCTTTCATCTTCACTAATACCACTGGTGCTCCCCATAGTGACCTACAGGTCCAAATAAACTTTTTCGCCTTCAGTTCTTCCACATGCTGATATAACTGGTCAAGTTCTGATGGTGATATTGGATAAACCTTCTAGGATACAAGTTATGTTCCTAGCATCAACTGTATACAGAACTCTACCTCTCTAACTGGGGGTAATCCTGAAATCTCGTTGGAAAAGATGTCCATGAACTCTTCAACTATTTTGGACATTTGGTCTTCTTCTATTGCTATTGCTGTGATTCCTTCCTTATGATGATCTTCGATTATTTTTCTAAGGACAAACTCCTCTAGACCAGGGACTCTAAATAATACTCTACCCTCACGACAATCTATCGTCTCATGACTGTCTCTCAGTAAGTCCATGCCTAGAATAACGTCAAAGTTGCCCATAGGAAAATTGATCAACTTCGCAGGTAATAAATGTCCACACAGTTCGACTGGACATGTTAGGCACACCCTACTAACTCCTACGATCCCACTACCAGTGAGTATATTCAACCTCTCTAGCAATGCCTTAAACACCAATACGATACATGTCATAAATTATGCAAATATAAATAAGTGTAATGCTCCTGAATCAAAAAATGCTATGGCAGAGAAAGATGTAATAGAAATATTACCTGCCACTACATCACCTGATGCCAAGATTTCCTCCAAAGATAAGGTAAATGCCTCCCCTTGGTCTCGTTGAGCTTCCTACTGCTGCCGTTCCTGATATCGTTATTGTGGTCTTTGCTGATTTTGTTGTTGTTGTTGTCGGTACCATTGAGCATGCGTCCGCAACGGACGCTGAGCTAAAGGCTGCACCGCTACTACTGGTCCTCCTTACTGTACTACCCTTGGAGGTGGTAATGCGAAAAACTATTGCACTGGCTCTCCTGGACTCGGTATCGATGGGCAAGTGGCAACCATATGATCGGGGCTTCCACACTTCAAGCATAGTCTATTTTCTGCCCGACAAACGTCCCGGGTATGACCTCTCTTGCCACAATATGTGCAACATATCGGTTCTTCCCAACGATGTTGTTGTTGCTAATGTTGATGCCTTGGCTGCTGCTGCCGAGTTGGTGCTATCACGGTCGAGGTTACTGACCTCATATATGCTACGTCATAGATGTTAATGTCAAGAGATGGTGTTGACTTTCGTGGTACTGGTCCTCCCTTACTGCTCTGTCCATAAGGCCTCTTTCGGTCTAGTATTCTTGATGCCATTCTTTGGAAGGTAAGCTCAACCCTCTTAGCCGCTGTCAATACCACCTCAAAATCTAGTAGTCATGCACCTCTACCATGTGTAAGATCTCCAAGTGAATTCCCTGCTGGAACCTTATCGCACTCTCCAACTCCGTTGCCACCATGGTTGGAGCAAACATGCTTAGTCAACAAAATTCTGCGGCATAACCATCTACTGTCCTCCCAACCTGCTTGAGGTTTGTGAACCTCTATTGTAACTCACACTGAGCCATAATCCCAAAGTATTTTTCCTTGAACCAGGTTTTGAAATTATCCCACAAAAAAGGATGCCTCAATCCTACCTCCATCGAGGCCCACCAATCTCGTGCAAGATCCTGAAGCTGTAAGCTGACCTGGTCAACCTGCTCTTTTGTCGGAACCTTAGCCGATGTCAGGATGGTCTCAATATCCTGGAGACAATTATTTGATGTGATAGAATCCTCTGTGCCATCAAAATATATAGGGTTTACTCTATAAAATCTAACAGATGCCCCAGAATCTGTTCTCCCGCCTCGTTCTATGGTCGTCTGCAACCCTTGGTTTAAAAGGACATTATGCTCTTGTTGCTGAAGCTGTTGATGTTCTTATTGCTGCTGTTATTGTTGTTGTTCTACCATCTAGTGATGTTGGGAAGCCAATATTTCCTGGATAATCTCTACTAAGGACGGGGTATCGGCTTAACTTGAATCCATGCTGGGATTCTGCAGGATCTCATTCTATTGGCAACTATGTCTCTCTTGTTGCTGCAACATCAGGGGGAGGGGAAACTCTAAAGAAGAGCACAAGAAACTCAATTACATGATGAGATGGAACAAGGAAACAACCAACTCGATAATTCAAGTTGAGTATCAAAGAGGATCGATGGAATCAAAAAATTTAAGAAGGATCATGTTTGATTGAGACTCCTATGACGATGACACCCCACAAGTTTGAAGAACAGACATGTATGGGCCACCACTAAAACCTTGTAATGCCCAGTACCAGAATATAGAGACGGACATGGCCAGCTATCCTATACAAGGTTCTATATGTCATACGACGATCACGGCTGTAACAAGATAAGGGGGTGCATGCTACAATCAGGTCAATTAGGGTCACACGAACATCTATGTCTCAATCGATCAAACAAGAAACATCAAACATGGAGCATATATAATAAAGAAATAAGGCATCCCCAATGCTCCATTAAAATATTTTGGAGACCAGCTATACAAAATAAGAAGCTGGTAGAATAACAAAAGTACATGACAGTATTACAGCTACAGTTTGATTTATATACAGTCATGAAAAAAACTAAATGTCCATACATGCCGGCTAACAGGTGACAGTGGCTAAACTCCCAAAAGTGTAAAATAATGCAATGACGAGCGGGGGATAAGGAAATCCACTTGTTATCCTAGGGGGCCATGTTCTTGGTACGTGCCATGAGTCGAGAAAAAGTACGCTGGATCATCGGGTGCTGGCTCAAAACCTGGCCATGCAAAACTAATGGGGTTAGACCAAAAATAGTAAATACCACAAAGGAGCAAAAAATGGAGAAACAAAACTGATACAATTTATATATATATATATTTATTTATTTATTATATATATATATGTTCTAGTCAAGTCCTAGTACCGAAATACGTAGACGGACATGGCCAGCTATCCCGTACAAGGTATAGTTGTATTGCGTTCATGGTTATAACTTGACAAGGGGGTTCATTCTACAAGCAAGTCACTTAGGGTCACATAGAACATCTAATGTCTAAATCACTCAAACGAGGATAGTAAACATAGAATATGAATATGACAAGGAAGTAAGGCGTCCGAAACTCCCTGCTAAAATTTTTTAGAAACCAGTTGTACAAAATGAGAAGCTAGCAGAGTAGCAAAGTACATGACCATGATCAGTTGCAGTTAATTAATTGCAATAATCTAAGAAAACTAAATGTCCATATTTACGGCTAACAAGTGCATGTGGCTAAACACCCAAAAGAGAAAATATACAATAACGAGCAGTAATTAAGAAATCACTCGTTTCCCTCAGCGGCCCTTCGTCTGGTACGCACTATTATTTAAGGAAAAGTAAGCTGGGTCCTCGGGTGCTAGCCCTAAACCTGGCCATGAAAAACCAGTGGGTTAGACCCTAAATAATATGTACCACAAAGGATGCACGAATGAAGGAACAAAACCAGTAGAAATAAACACACACACACACACACACACACACACACACACACATATATATATATATATATATAGTTATGTCTCGTAGTTTCGGTCCATAGCCTACCGTGCTACAACAATCTAACCCTATAAACAAACAAGGACAAAGGTTAGACTATTGCACCATGATAGTCCATGTCCCTAAACTATTTAACAAAGAAATAATACACAATTAAGCTCAGTTACATAATTGACCAATCACTTATACGGCTTACTAAGTAGAGTCTAGATTATCCCAAAGATATATGAGTATAATAGGAATTCTCAGATCGAGCCATGTGCTAGAAGGGCTAGTCGAGCCATGAATCATCGTATAACACATAGTATTTAGGCACCAGTCCCTCGAAAGGACAATGTGCTAAGATCGCATAGAACACATAGTACAATTTAGTCAGATATTGCCATCCACTAATGAGGATTTAAATAATATCTATGGGGGCCAGCCTGTACACCCCAGATAATTGTTTGGGGGTGTCTAGTTAAGAACGATCTCGGGATTTCGTTCCTCCTAATGCTCTCTATATATTTTATTTGCCTAGTTAACCCTACTGTTATTGAAATCTAACGTGGTCATATGATATTTTCCTTATATGTCGCACCGTAGTATGGACACACTTGATACCAATCCACTTTGTCACTTGGCAGTGCAATTTGGATTCACTCCAGCATGATACAATAATCAAACAAGTTCTAGTCACGCTTGGAAATTAACTAAACCATTTTGTCCATGATTGAAGGAATCTTATTATATCATATGTCGCGTAGCACGTAGGTACCCCTTAGTGTAAACATGTAATATAATCACGTAGAAACACTTAGCACATAGGAACATATAGCACGTAGTAAGTATATAAGAACGAATATAAGTGGTCGAGTCAAGTCACCAATCACAGTAAATCATATGAGTTCTATCATATTAAAATATATAAGTTGAGTCATGCACATAGGTGGTATAGTCAATTGGCGCATGGTCGAACTATACACATGGTCGGGTTGGGCATATAGACGAGTCAGGCGCACAGGTGGGTCTAATACTCTCACAGTCATCCAGATTACACATATGAATCAAAAGTCCAATGGAACATTCAAACCAAATCAATTCAATAAAATGTACAGGGGCCGCATACGCACATGAAGATCAAGGCCGCATGGTCGATCAAGGCACATGAGAATTGGGGGCTCACGAAATATGGGGCGCATAGACAGGCAAAGTCCACTCATCGGGGCAAGTGCTAAGTGACGGGCAATAAATACAAGTCAGAGAAGTGACTGATGTGACTTGATGGGACAAGCCAAAAATGTGAGGGAGATAAGAAAAAAGCATAAAAAATTATGCAGTCTCACAAAATTCATGCAGAGGCATGCACCGAAAAAGAAAAGACGCTTGCCTCGTGGCCGCATAGTCTCCTGGCAGCATAGGCAGATGAAGTCTGACCTTAGTGAATATCCATACGTTCAAGGTACTATGCGTCCGATATTAGAACGCATGCACAGAAAAGACAAACATCCAACAAGATGGACTCATGCTGGAGGGGTGCATGTTGCTGGGCCACACGGTACTCCATCCTCCCAGAATAGCAAGTTCAGCTATGGAAAAGCTCCAAGAACCGAAAAAATTGTTCCCTTCATAAAAACTTCATAAAAACTCCAAATCAAGTGAACCAAAAGCCAAAATGCCTTAAATGGAATGCTCTATCACCTAGGAAAATTGGTTTTCTAAAATATTATGGTAATAGATAAAAACCAAAAAAAACTTATGGACCCCATAAAAATCCTAAATTAAAATTTTTAGATCTACTCACATCCACCCATCAAAACCGAAAACTCCAAACATTTAAAGTGTTTAGAATCATAATGTACACATATTAGACTAATAAAATACAAAAAAAAGCAAGGCTTAAAATCTAAGGGTTTCTCCATATCAAGCAAGGTATACTTGCCTAAACATAAAGGAAGGAGGAGAAATGAGAGAATAATGGAAGATAGAGAAAGAAGTTGGATTATATAGCTAGGGTTTGAAGTTTAGACCAAGGGTTCTCTCATAACTTGAACCAACCCACAAAATAAATCATGAACTACACTAAACCAAAGAATGGATCTAGCCTCCATGCAACATAATAAGCATACAAGCAAGAAATAGTACGTCCCAAATACGTATATAGGGAACGAAGAGTGACAACTCTACCCACCTTAGAAAATTTTTATCATCAGAATTAAAACTCAAGGCTAGTTAGAGAAATTAGAACAAGCACTATACTAACTACAAGCACATATACACATGCAATCAACAATCAATCATATAATGATGAAAAGTAACATCATATAGCATAGGTGAACAAATTACGAGATTCGAGATACGAAGTCATAAGGATAGATATACCTTCTGAGTCGAATAAGTACGGATATCGAGACCAGATATCGTTATCGCGCTCCCACGTTGACTCTCCGAAAGGGTGATGACCCCAAGCAACACGAACAAGACGAATAGTATGATTCTTGAGCACCTTCTCCCTTCGGTCCAAAATGGATACAGGTTGTCCCTCGTAAGACAAGTTGGTACCAACAACTAGCTTAAAATGGTCGAAAATATGACTTAAATCATGGACATACCTACGCAACTGAGACACATGAAATACATCGTGCACCTCACGTAGCAAAGGCGGAAGGGCAAGACGATAAGCAATATCACCCACCCTCTCGAGGATATCGAACGGACCAACGTATAGCGGACTAAGCTTCCCATGAACCCTGAATCTAATAACTTTATGGGTCGGCAAAATCTATTAGAACACGTGGTCGCCGACACGAAACTCTAAAGGCCTACGATGATGATCCGCCCAATGACGATGCCTATTATATGCAACCCAAAGTCGCTCTATGATCTACTTGACAACTTCTACTGTCTGCATGATCATTTCTGGGCCAAACATCATTCGTTCGCAAATATTATTTCATGCTAATGGTGACCTGCACTTTCTCCCATATAGTGCTTCGAACGGGGCTATCTGAATACTCGACTGATAACTATTTTTGTACGAGAAATCGACGAGATAAAGGTGATCTTCCCAAGGCCCTCCAAAATCGAAAGTACAAGCTCGTAACATATCTTCCAATATCTGAATGGTTCTCTCTAATTTTCTATCTGTTTGAGGATGGTAAGCGGTACTGAATCTCAGCTTGGTGCCCAAACTCTGGTGCAAGCTCTTCCAAAAATGTGAAGTGAATCGAGTGTCTCTATCTGATACGATACCCACTGGTACACCGTGTTGTCTTACTATTTATCGCATGTACATCTCTGCCAACTATTCTATAGAATTTCATACTTGGAAAGGAAGAAAATTAGCTACTTTTGTTAGTCGATCTATTATTACCCAAACTTTATCGCGACTAGTCGGGGAACTAGGTAAACCGGTAACAAATTCTATCGTTATATGCTCCCACTTCCACTCCAGAATATGAAGTAGCTGTAATAATCCTGCTGGTCTTTGCTGGTCAGCCTTCACTTGCTGACATACCAAACATCAAAAAATGAATCGCGCTCTCTCTCTCTCTTCATCTCGTTCCACCAGAAATTTTGCTTGATATCTTGATACATCTTGGTACCTCCTGGATAAATTGAATACTTGGAACTATGCGCCTCGGTCATGACTTCTTGTCGAATATCTCCGCTCGGTACACAAAGATGATTTATGAATCTAAGTGTTCCATCCTCGTGAATCGTTAACTCCTTTCTGCGACCATACTCTCACTCTGTTCGAAACTTCTGAACTTTTGGATCCTCTGCCTGAGCTGCCGTAATCCTCTCAACCAAAGTAGACTGTATTTGCAAGCTTGCCAAAATTTCTACGTCATGCAGAAGTACTATCTCAATACCCATATGTTGAAGATCCTCTAATATATGTCATTGTAATTTAAACATATATGCAATACCTCTCCTGCTTAGAACATCCGCTACCATATTCGTCTTGTCTGGATGGTACTGGAGTTCCACGTCATAATCCTTCAATAATTTTAACCACCTTCTCTACCTCATGTTCAAATCCTTTTGGGTAAATACATACTTTGGGCTCTTGTGATGTATAAATATCTCCACCCGATCACCATATAAGTAGTGCCTCTATAAATTAAGTGCAAACACCACTGCCACCAACATTAAATCGTGTATTAGATAGTTCTTCTCATAATCTCAAAGCTGTCGAGATGCAGAAGCTATCACTCTTCCATGTTGCATCAATACACACCCCAGTCCCTTGACAGATGCATTACAATACACTGTAAATCGTCCAGAACCTACTAGAAGCGTAAGAATCGGTACCAAAATTAGTCTTTTCTTTCCTCGAAGGCTGTATGACACTCTGTTGACCAATCAAACTTATCCTCCTTATGTGTCAAAATGGTCAATGGTGCTAAAATCCTTGCAAAGTCTACCATGAACCTCTTATAATATCTTGCCAATCCCAGAAAACTACGCACTTCAGCTACCGTCTTAGGAACTGGCCAACTTTCTACGGCCTCAACCTACTTTGGATCTACTGCCACTCCTTCTTGTCACCATCCGCACCCTGTATAAGGGTACAAGTATGTGGGTACGTCCAGCCTATGCCACAGCATCGACGGTAAAACGATGTCTAGGTCAACAATACTATCTAAACAACTCACACAATATATATAATGTACCTGTCAAGATATCTCAACTCCCAAATAGAGGACAATATGATAATATGATAATGGTAATCAATACTCAATCATAATATAAAAATAGAGGGAGATATGACACGATATAGAATAGAAGAAAAAAAGAGAGTCAAATGCATCACAAGTCCAAGTCTAATCACAACATAATGAGCTCAAATAATAATACATGCCAAAAGTATCTAACCGACATATACAATATCACAAATGAACTAGCTAAGTCTCATCGACTGCTGGTACTATCTTAACGGGATCTACCGTTGCTATCTCAATAGGCTTGCCATCATGTGGCCCGTAGTGCGTGGGATACCAGTCCTCTAATGAATCATCTGAAAAATATATCCAGTCAGGATTAGAGCAAAGTAAAACCCAATAGTAGTTTCAATAATTGACAGAAACTATGAAACAACAATAGTAATGAAAATAAATAATAAAAATATCTGAACTAGCAAATATCATGAGAAAGAGCATTATGGTAAATAATAGCAATAAATTTAAGTATGGTGAGGAACATCAATGTAATAAACTGGAATAAAGAAAATAATATAGTAAATATGCCTTAAAATATTAGTAAGATAATATGATCGGCTTAGGCCTAGCACGAGCTATATATAAAAGGGAAGCTAGTATGATCACATGTGAGTTGCATGATCTGCTAGCTATCACGGACTACACTAAATTATAGGCTATAAGGTATGATCACATATCCAATAATACTTTCTCAACCCCCGACTAGTATACAGATCCAAATCACGATACGTTAAAACACGTATATCATATTGTACGGTCTATAATAGCATGCACTATGATCATGGTCTATATAATTACTAAGATATCACGGTAATTAATGAGTAATCCTGAAACATGACATGGTGATCATTGAGTCATCACAACAATAATATCTCATGACCAAGATCCACATATACCAATCCGTGAAACCACGTGTCAAGAATCAAATATCTAAATACTAAACACATGAAACATAGAGACAATCAAATAAGAAAACTATCAGAGAATGTACTCGCCAGTAGTCCCAAGCAACAAGTATGACTCGGTATCCGAGCTGGTATCACACACACATAAATAGAAAATATCATGTCACTTGGGTGTAATAAAAAATGAATAAAAATGCACTAATATGATTTCTAGGTCATTTCTAAGTCACTCTAGCTAAACTAGGTCAAACTAGGTCACCCTTAGTCAAACTAGGGTCATACAAAAGTTTCTAGGTCCATACTAAGATAATTAGTCCATATTAGCCACTAACTAGCTAACACTAGCTTATATTAGCTATACTTGGTCATTACCTTAGTATATAAGTAAGATCATCACTAATACCTACACTATCTAGTTATAACTAACTAACTTAGGATTGATACAACAGACATTTATATATACTAACTTACTAACTGTTAACTAATTGATAACATAAACTTAACTGATAACTGAACCTATACTAACTGAGATCCCCTCCATTAAGATACACCTCAGTGTATCCTCTCCTTCACCTTGTTGTTACTGGTTAACTTAGTATGACTAGGTACCTAAAACCTATAGGTATTACCTTACCCCCATACATCACCTATCTATACTGATACATAGTACCAGTTGTTTGCACTAGACATCATATTCAATTATCCAATCACACTAGTATCTCCTCACTAATCCACACTTCACCCCTTATACTTGGCATATTCAATTATCCAATCACTGATACTGCACTTAGCCTGGAAATGGAACTGATCACTTACACCTATCTAATTACTTGAAACTTAGTATTTGATATATCTCTAACCTGGCACACCCCCTAAGCTTCACTATTGATACTGCTGCAGCATCCAATTCCCTCCCCTCATTAACTGCCTATAAATCTAAACAACACAACTGTACTCCCTCACTAATCCCTCACTGCTACCCGATACTCCCCTCTATTAATAATGCACTGCAATGCATATAATACTACTACTGAAGGTATCATAACAGCAACTAAATTGTTGTGGCAACTGCTGCTGCTATTGAACTTCCAACTTGTTGTTGCCCGACATCCAAGTATTGTTGGTCAGTGGCCTGAGTACTCTGATACTTCAGGTTTCCATGTCTAGTGTTTCCCAAACTTAGTCCACTGCTCGAGCATTGCAAGGTGCATCAATCCCCAATCAATACTAATACTGAAACACACCATACTGCCTTGATCAAGGTTACTGCTCAAGCTTTCAAACACTACTAAGAGCCAAGCCTAACCCATTCTCACAACTGCAACCGAAATGACTTCAGACCACACCAATGCACACCATAGACATCACTAGTCCCACACACAGGTACTATCATCCTTCTCCTATTCATAGTCACAGAACACAACCACTCATCTCACAAATAAATAAGACACATACACACAATACATTAAACCAAACATATGACATGCAATATATAATACACTATGATACATAATCAATTAGAATGCTAAAACATCCAATTCTCCACTGATACCAATAATACATCTAAATTACCAATAATAATAACTAATATAACTAGTTACAAAAGGAATTGAAGAGAATTAACATAAATCACCCAAAATAAATCCCGTATCATAAAATACTATAATACGTTCTGCTCGTGTCCAATTATGGACATACACCTAGTCTCACAACCCTGATCTAATTCTAATTATATCAAATTAGTCTCATAACACACACTTGATGTGTCAATCTCAAAATCTCCCTTAATTGGGCATAAATTACCATGTAGAATTTATAATACAAGTTATATGAATCTAGTTCTTGATCATATGGGTAGCTATAAACCCTAGAATGATTTCTAATGGTTAAATACATAAATTATAGTCTAAATTATAGAGTGGATTCAAAATTCACCAATTGGGAGATGGATTTCCAATAAAATACTCAATAGACACAATTAGGATACAATTTCCTTGTCAATTTCTCCTCCTTCAAGTGCTCATTACAATCTAAGCTCCAATGCTTCTTAGATGATAAAATTGAGAGGGAATGAGAGTGAATTGGGTTGAATTTGGTAGAGAAATGAGTCAATTTGGAGAAGAACATAATTGGGGATCTCTAATGAAATAAACTAATAAGAGGAGAGAGAGAGAGAGAGAGAGAGAGAGAGAGAGAGAGAGAGAACCTCCTCTAATGGTCGGCCCCCTCTTTCCCCCTTTCCAAGAATGCACAATGTCCATGATACCCCTACTAGTTGGTCATGAGGCTTAATTAGGGAGGGCTATATTAGAAAACTTTTAATTCTACATGAAACTAATCTAATCTCCTTAATTAATTAAGAAAATTGGTCTAATGGGCCTAGTCCAATGTTGGCCTCAATTGTGTCATGAAAAACTAATGGGTCCACTAATGACAAGTCCAAATAAAATATCTAGCCTACTAATAAATAATTAAATAGCACAACTCAATATAATAATTAGTAGCATAAAATATAAATTTTTAAATCACTAAATAATAAATATGCTAAATGACAAGAATACCCTTATCTATAAATATGGTAGTGACAAGTCTACCCTCCTAAGAAAAATTTCGTCCTTAAAATTTAAGAAAGAACTAATACTACAACAAGCAATCATAGCAAGAAAGAAAGAATGATACCTCACGGCTCAAAGAGATAAGGGTATCGCCCGCGCAACTCGGCTTCCCTCTTCCAGGTAGACTCTCCCGGAGAGTGATGCCTCCACGCAATGCATAACAAGGGAATCATCTGATTCTGCAACACCTTCTCCATGTGATCCAGAATCTCTACTGGCTGCTTTGGATAGCTGAAAGTCAGACCCACCTCGATCTCCGAGTGATCCAATATGTGACTAGGGTCTGCCATATACCATCTCAGCTGTGACACATAGAACACACCATGCACTCCCTCTAGTGCAGGTGGCAAGTCTAGTCTGTAGGCCACTACACAGACCCTCACAAGAATACCGAAGGGTCCGATGTACCGTAGACTAATCTTTTTGCTTCCACCAAAGCAAACCGTGCCCTATGTCAGAAAAATCTGTAAGAACACCAGATCACCAACCTAGAACAAAATACAGCTTTAACACTCAATCTAAAACAAAGCAGTCACAAGCAATACAAACTCCAAAGGTCTACGGTGGCTATCGACCCAATGTCGTTGTCTGTCTTGCGCCACCTGAAGTCTATATATAATGATCTTAACCTTCTCAGTTACATCCACAATCATCTTCGGTCCCAACAAGGCTCTCTCACCAACATCATCCCAAGATAGAGGAGTGCAAAATCTTTGTCCAAATAAAGTCTCAAATGGTAACATCTCTAACAGGTGAAGATGATCCTCTCAAGAGCCTCTGAAATTCAAAACACAAGTGCAAATCATATCCTCAAGAGTCTGAATAGTCATCTCCAACTGTCCGTCTGTCTGGGATGATATGCGGTACTAAACTTGAGCTGGGTGCCCAAGCTAGCCTACAAACTCCTACATAAGTGGGATATGAAATGACTATCCCGATCCGAGATGATACTCACAAGAACCCCATGCAATATAACAATCTGTCGCACATACATCTCCACTATTCTCCGTAGACATACCCACTTAAATGGCAAGAAGTAAGCCAATTTGGTCAACCTATCTACGATGACCCAAATCGCATATTTCCCTCTTGGAGAACGCAGAAGCCCGAAAACAAAATCCATAGTAACATGCTCCCACTTCTACTCTGGAATGAGTAAAGGCTGAAGTAAACCGCCTGTCCTTTGCCTCTCTACTTTTACCTACTGGCACACTAAACATCTGGATACGAAGTGCGCTACCTCCCGCTTTATACTATACCACCATACATGCTCCCTCAGATCTCTATACATCTTGTTAGCACCTAGATATATAGAGTACTATGATCGATGTTCCTCCTAAAGAACCTCCTCGCGCAATATCTCACTTGGCACACACAACCTGGTATCGTGATGTAGTGATCGATCCTCAGCAATAGTAAAGTCTGCGGATAATCCTACCTGAACCTATGCTATGATGCTCCTCAGAGACTCATTGTCATACTGCATAGCTCGGATCATGTCTATCAGCTCATAGTGTATCTGCAATCCCCATATCTGTATCTCGATACCCTGTACTAGCACCTTAATACCTAAGCTCTCAAGATCGGCCAATAAATATTTGTCCGTAGTCAAGCACATAGATACTAGATAGGTATCAACGACTACATTGGCCTTCCCTAGATGGTACTACAATGATATATCGAATTCCTTCATCAACTCAAACCATCGTCACTGTCTCATGTTTTGCTCTTTCTGGGTAAACACATACTTCAAGCTCTTGTGGTCTGTGAAGATCTCCACACACTCTCCGTACAAATAGTATTTCTACAGCTTTAGATCAAAAATGATCACTGTCAACTACAAATTATAGGTAGGATAATTCTATTCATGAGGACGTAATTGCCTGGAAGCATAAGAAATCACCTTCTCATTCTGCTGCAAGACACAACCCAAACCCTTCCCGGAATCATCACTATAGATAGTGAATCCACCTAATCCTAATAGAAATGTCAACACTGGAGCTTTTGTCAACCTCTTCTTCAGCTCCTTAAAAGTGGCCTGGCTCTCCTCTATCCAAACAAACTCTACATCCTTCCGGGTTAGCCTAGTCATCGGCTCTGTAATTATGGAGAAGTCCTGTACAAACCTCTGATAATAACCTACTAGCCCCAAAAAACTTTTGATCTCTGCTACTGAATTTGGAGTAGCCCATGACTCTACTACTGAAATCTTCTTCGGGTCTACTGAGATTCCATCACCTGTAATCATCTACTGAGATTCCATTACCTGTAATTATATGCCTAAGGAATTCAACTATGTCAAGGAAGAACTCATACTTCGAAAGCTTTCCATAAAGCTTCTCCTTCCTGAGAGTCTCTAGAACTATCCTCAAATTCTCCTCATGCTCCTCTAGGGTCTTTGAATATACCATAATTTCATCAATAAACACCACCACAAACTTATCAAGATACTAGTGGAACACCTTGTTTTACAGATTCATAAATACCGCTAGGGCATTGGTCAACCCAAACAACATCACCATGAACTCAAACTGGCCATACCAAATCTGAAAAGCTATCTTCGAAATATCTTCCTTCTTTACTTTACCTGGTGGTAACCTGACCTCAAGTCTATCTTCGAAAATATCTTCGCTCCGCTCAACTGCTCGAAGAGATCATCAATCCTTGGCAACGGATATTTTTCTTGATAATGAGGTTGTTCAGATCATGTACTTGATACACAAGCATACCAACTCATCCTTTTTCTGTACAAACAATATCGGAGTACCCCATGGTGATAAACTGGATCGAATAAAGCCATTGTCCTACAACTCATCCACCTACTTCTTCAACTCTACCAGTTCACTATTGTTGACTCTATAGATATGCTGAGATATCGGATCTACGCCTAGCACCAAATCTATAGAGAACTATACATCTTGGTCTGGCGACAACCCCGACAACTCCTCCAGAAAAATATCTATGAACTCTGCTATCAACGGATGTGACAACTCCTCTTCCACCATGGCTCCACATATGGCATCCTCGCTCTTGTCTGCTGCTTTTGTGGTAATCTCAAACTATGGCTCTCCTGGCTATTGAAATAAAACTCTGTCTCCAGGATAATCTATACTAGCATTGTGCCTACTTTACCAATCTATCCCAAGTATAATATCTTAGCCAACTCTCGGCCTTCTCGTACAACTCTCTGATCCTTGCAAACATCATAGACCAGAATAATGCCTCCCCCAGTCGTGATCTTACAAGTCCTAGCCAAAGGTTCAGACTCTAATCGATGCTTTAGAGCAAAGGATACAGATACAAAAGAATGGAAAGTACCAAAATTTAATAAAGCATAAGCTGGAATAGAATCAAGAAGAACTGAACTGAGATTACATCTCCAACTAGCTCATCCTCCTTAAATATTATGGCAAAAGCTCGCCCTCGTGGTGCACCTCTCTACTACTACTCGTGTTGGAAAAAATACTGCTACTGAGTCGGTAAAGGAGGTTCCCTCTGTTGTCCCGTAGCTAGCCTCGTTGGTGCTCTCTGTGTCGGTGCTGCTCCCTAGCTTGCTCGAACTGGAGCCACTAGACAATCCCTCAGCTGGTGGCCTGGATCTCTATAGTAGAGGCATACTACAAGCCTCTTCATACAAACCTCCCGTGTATGTCCAATCTTCCCACAGTGTGTACACTACGGGGCCTTCTGTGCCGGTCTCAGGGCCTGGTATGCCTGCTGTGCTGGTGCTCAGAATGGTACATGAAACTTATGTCTCTGTGGCTGGAAAGTCCTCTGCTATTGGAAGTGAGGTCATTTGGCTGGACCCGCACTACTGCTAGCTCCACCTGAAGTGTCTCTCATTCTCTTGGATTTTAGCTCCAAGTCATCATCATCCCTCTGAGCATCCATTAGGATATCCTTGCATATCAATGTGCGTTGTCCTCTAGTGAGAGATTTGACCTCCCTGATAAAACTCTTTCGGAACATTCTAGCCTTACCTAGAGGATTATGTCCCTCTACAAATCTGCCCAATCTGTAGAACTCTCCGACATACTCGTCCACCGTCATGCTCACCTGGACGAGGTCTAGGAACTAGCTCTCTAGAGCATTCAGAGCCACCCCGGAAAGAACTTCTCCTTGAAAAGCTCTTTAAAAGCTTCCCAAGTTAGTCTTGGTGCTGCCATCCTCGGGTCCGTACAGAACTATGCCAGAGCAATGTCGAACATCTGGCTGCCCGCTGCCTCCACCTGTAGACTCTCTAGAATATGTGCTAGCCGCAGGGTCCTCTCTACGCTCCTTGAAAAGCTCTTTAAAATCTATCATGACCCGCACCCGGTGTAAGAGAACGAGTAACGTGGGTACGTCCAGCCTACGTCGCAGCATCGGCGGTAGAAAACTGTCTAGGTCAACAACACTATATAAATATCTCACACAATATATATAATGTACATGTCAAGTTATCTCAACTCTCAAATGGAGGATAATATGATAATATGATAATGGTAATCAATACTCAATCTTAATATAAAACTAAGGGAGATATGACACAATATGGTGTAACCACCATAAAATTTCTAATTAATTTAATAATATATATATATATATATATATATATATATATATATATATATATATATATATATATATATATATATATATATACACTATGTCTGGTACCAATGGCGATACATGAGGATGGCCCCTAATGCGTTTGTATATTAGAAGTTAAAAAAAAATTTGTAACAAATAAAATAAATTTTAGTATTATAGAACTAATAAGGAAGTATTATTAAATAAAATAAAATAATAAAGGGTTATAGAAATAATATTAAAAATGGAAATAATAATAATAGCGACAATAATAATGTTAATAATAATAATAATAATAATAATAATAATAAATGATTTAGTTGTTAAAAGGAAAATAAAGAAAAAATAATACAGAAAAGACAAGTTAAGTTAAAAAGAGAAAACAAAACAAAACAAAAACACAATTCACACTAGACCACGAAGAGGCCAACAGCAGCAAAACAAGGCAACCGCCTTTCCCCAATGGATCACAGGGAAACCGACCTTCCCTATTTCGATCCATTCGAATACTATATATAGACATGCATATTTGAAGTATCGAACCCAAGAAAACTCTCCCCCCGCAGCAGCCAAGCTTCCCGCGATCAATCCCTCGATCCTTAGAAGCCTCTATGAGAACCCGACCACTTGAACCCACCGTCGCACATCCGAACCCGCCGCCGACATCTCTCGTGCGACCACAGCGCAAAACCGAGCCAATTGTCGACTTTGAGGTATGTGTTTTCATCCATCTCTCAACCGATTCTCGTTCAATTTGTTCCAATGGATGGACAACATAACCATCATTAGTTCATGCCAATTAGATTTTTATTAAACTCTCTAGAAAATAAGAAAAATTGAACCCAAATTTTGAGAAAATCTGGTTGATTATAAGGGAAAACACAACAGAAACTGTTCCAATATCCCCTATTGGAAGGGCAGTTTCTTCCAAATGACTAAATCAAAGTTCAATTTTATTATTCTGATAGATAACAATATAACCAGGATCGAAATGACCAAATAGTTGTATATTCTTGATCATTAAATCTGTGTTAAAATACCCGTTAAAATTCTCGACAAACTTGTTTTGAAAATATTAAAAAATTGTGATACGACGTGCGTCCCGACAAACTGGACCACCACGTCATGTATCAGTTGTTCCGAAAGGAGTGTATGGTATATCCAGACGTGCGGGATTTCACGAAAGTTAATTTGGACATGTATGCGCGTCGAAATCAACCCGTATCCGTAAATAATTTCTTATATTTGTATTTTGCATATTTTCTAATTAGTTTGTGCACGCTTTTCGAAATATGACAAAACTTCTGCCATTGGATTGTTGGTATCATGCTGGTCCTTTGACCCAAGTTTTACACGATTCTGAGACAGCTGACATAGTCGCCTATTTGCGTACCCCACGGTTTGACTTGAAGGGCAAATTTATGATTATCTTACCAGAATCCAAAAATGGATATACCATTGAGTTCATATCGTTGTTTAGTAATTATTTAACCTATAATTTGTTTTATTTTAAGACCTTTATCCCTGACACAATTTTTGGTGCAAAGTGGGCTACTAATGGACTTGGCTTTGATCCAAAATTTTTGTTTTGCCCTAAATTGGACGAAACGTTAGGCTTTTCTGGCTATCACACTGACTCTGGAGATGTCGATGATGTTTATTTCAGCATCCGAAGATGTTCATTCAGAGCCCCTACTTTTTGGTTCCTTAGGATCATTGTCTAGATATCTACATTACACAGCTTGCTTACCAGGCAAGTATACCTTACCATTGTACTGTTATTTACATTCCTTATTGAGCATGTATATTTTCTATTTTTTAGTTTCATTATTTTAAACTGCTATATAAACTGTACACCCAAGAATAACTTGGATGCAATGACGGTTGCATCATCTTTTATCTCTTATTTATATTATGCATGTCGACCTAGTTTTATGAGAGCATCCCATGATGTTGAGGCATTCTTATGTTTCATTGGACGTGACATATTTATTACATGAGTGTGAGTCTCATGTAATACACGACACCTATATGTATAGGACATACGATGGACAGGAAATAATTCCTGATAGAAATGCATACTAGGAGACTTGGCAGTTATTAGAGGTATCATCGTGGCATGGATATGACATGGATAGAGCATGAGGTGGGGAGAACAATAAGTAGGCATATAGGCTCCTTTACACTTACCATTTTGTAACCCGTACGCTCAGCCGGAGATGCATGGTCAGATGACCCTTATATTATATTATTTACAGGCGGCCTCTGACGATCGAAAGATGTTATGCTTTATAGGCCACTGATTCTCCGAGAGAGTCATACCAATCCCATTTTTAGCCAGATAGCCCATGCATTGGAAAGTTATTCTCATAAGTGTATTTCACATATATGGTTAGGCGACCTCTGTCATGACCCGCAACCGATATAGGGGCACGAGTATGTAGGTACGTCCAGCCTACGCCGCAACAACGACAGTAGAACGCTGTCTAGGTCACAATACTATCTAATCAATCTCACAAGAATATCCAACTCCATAAGGAGACACCGATATTATAATATAATATGAAAATACTCAATCACAGAACTAAAGCACGATAAGATATTGAAGAAAATAAACAAAATACAACACAAGTCTAAACAAAATAATCTAACTGCAAACAATAACATCTAGGTCTGAAAGTATGCCGGAAACAAATTCGTTACCAATAATTTGCTAAAAGAAACTAACTGAAATACTAGTGATCCCGGCTAGACCTCTCGGAAATCATACCTGAGCTACAAGGTCCAAGGCTGCAGCTACTCTCCCTGTGGTCCATAATATGTCGGACACCAATCCTCTAAGTCACAGTCTGGAAAAATATTTTCAGTCAGGATTGGAGCAAAGTACAACCCAATAACAGTTCCAATTAATTGATAAGGACTATAAAACAATAAATAGATGATGCTATATACTGAGAAAAGATAATAAATAAATACAATGGCAAAATAAAGAGAACAGGCAATATAGGCAATATGGTACAGTCAGTGCATATATGAAATGAAGAGAAAGAGCTACTATATCATATATGGGGTGATGTAGTATATGAAATAAAATGGAGAAATATAACTATTATAAGTATTTGAAATAGTAGCTTCGATATGTGATCGGCTTGGGAACATGTACGAGAGCTATATGGCCTGGCTAATTATACGTGCGGTGTATGATTAGCACTAACATGATTTTATACTTGTACAATAGGGATATGATCACATTTCTCACTAAAAATTTCCCCGCCCCCAACTAGTATAGTGGATCCAACCATGACACGTTACGATACACGATCAATGTCCAATATATCATGTACAATATCTAATATCAATGTCGTATACAATGTCAATACGATAACCAATGTAACATCTCATGACTGCAGATCCAATCTATATACTAGTCCGTGTAGCATAGTGTCAAGAATCAGATGTAACATTTCTAAATACTTGAATTATAAAAATTAAAAAATAACGAAAATTATCAGAGAATGTATTCGCCTGTGGTCCTGAACGGGCAATACCATTGTCCTGCTCCTGAAGTCTCGCAAAACGATCTAATGGTCATATATATATATATATATATATTTATATTTATATATAATACAATATAGCATCAGTCGTTATACTAGCACACACAAAAATACAATTTCACTGAACTCAGAAACTACGCTAGGGGGGATACTGGTCAACTAGCAGGGTCAAGTGTGCGTCTCTAAACGTACAGGTGTCATGTCCTCGAATACAGTGCACAACAAGACAACAATTAATACTAACACAATGTCCAATATCCAAATCTCGTGTAGCACTAACACATGGTCTAGCTAGCAGGTTAGGGTACACATAAGGCAGTGAGTTACCAAAATACGTTTGATATAAATATATATAGCACCTTAATATATTACCTAGTATTTTCCAATACTATCTTTATATTAATACACCTAGGGTCATACCTAACATATATAAATATGCGACAACTACGACTAATAACTTAAATTTCTAAGGAGTAAACACTAACACCAAATTCCCATGAAGCATATACTAACCTAATCACTAATCACACATGCACACGAGTACACACTAGTTATTAGGGTTCACCCAAACGCAGTGCCACACAATAACACAATATAAAAGAAGAGAGGAAAGGTTCAAACCTCGGGGTGTGCGTGATCGATGAGGGTTGACGCTCGCCCGCGGCCCGTGAAGGTCAGCCCCTGACGATGGCGCTCCGCTCAACTGAAGCAACAGCAGCAACAATGTCAGCAGGTGGAAGTCAACGGCTCGGTTGTGTACGGGATTGACGGTCTGATGAAGATGGCGGAGTGTGGTCCTGCATGCACGGCAGTGAGTAAGCTCGTCGTGGAGAGGTCGAGGGAGTCGGGTCACGCTGCTCGAGTCGACCGGGTGCTCAGGCGGGACGGGGTGGTGCTGTGGTGATAATAATGAGGAAGATGGCTATTAATGGTGACTATGGTGTAGATGATGATTATAACGACGATGATGTTGACGATGATGGGGGAGTCAAGGGAGACGTGAAGGAGAATGGGGTGGCCAGAGATGGCTGTGAATGGTGGTGGTGATGGGGATGTCGCGGTGGTGTGATGGTGTATTGACGATGATGATGAAGATGATGGACGTTGACGATAATGATGATGATGATGGTGGAGGTTGATGATGATGATGGTGATGATGATGATGATGATAATGTCAGAGGGGAGAGGCTCAAGCGAGGGAGGTCGGTTCAGGGTCGTCGAGGAAGTCACAGATGGTGCTCTGTGGTGAGCGGGTCATGTGCTCTGGCGGGCTGCTATGATGTCGACGATGGTGGTGGTTCTTGTGCTCAGGCGGTGGGGTGATGACGGTGTAAGGCTGGGGTGACGATGGTGATGGCAATGTGGGAGGTCGCTGCTCCGATGGTGGAGAGGTGTTGAGACTGCGAGGTGTAGGAGATGATGACGACGACGGTGTAGATCTGAGAAGGAGGTGGAGGTGGTGATGGAAGTCGATATGGTGGACGATAGAGGCGGAGGTGATGTTAATGGTGATGGGGACGGTGGTGATGGTAAAGAGACAGGGTGGACGTGGGGAAGATGACTGATGTCGTCGGTGGTGGTGGAGTTCATGCAGTCGGGGTCAGGGTAAAGTGGAGGAGAACGGGGAGGTGATGGATTCGTGATGGTGTGGTGGTCCGACGACTGGTCGAGTTGGGGATGATGAAGACGATGGTGGTGATGAGTGGGTACGGGTTCCGGCGTGTGGCGGTGGAGGAAGGTTGACCGGGGTTGGGAAGTTCGTGGTGAGAAGTCGGCTGCTCGGTGGGGCGATGTCGGGGTCGACGGTCGTCCGACGAAATGGAGACCGGGGTGAGGGATGAAGATAATGGTCGGTTGGGTTGGTTTAGGGTTTAATGTTTTGTTTTGATGTAGGTTGAAGAATGGTAGTAAAAATAATGGGGAGATGATAGTTTTTGCATGAGGGAGGAGAGGGTGATGACAACCTAGGGATTAGGGCCAGCTATGTGCTCATTGGGATGGGGTTGGCTCATTGCGAAAGGGGGTGAGGATGACTGTTTATATAGGAGAGTGTGTGTGGTGAGGATGTTGCTTCATTTGAATGAAGGGCCAAGATTTAACATGAAGGAAAGTGTATAAAAAAGGGGAGAGAGTGTGGTAATTGGACCGGTCAAAGAGGGGAGGAGGTTTTCTTAAATGGTCTTGACCAATAGGATGGTGACACCAAGCACCATATTTGCAAATAAGCCCCTTAACCTTTGGGTATTTACATATGAATAAAAATGATGGGGATTTGGTGTGGGAAGTGGTGTTTGGTGCTGTGTAGGGAGAGGGGTGTTGTGTGTTTTATATGGGCTTAATGAATGGGGTATTGGGTTAAATTGGGGTTAAGTTGGGATTAGGTTGGGTCCTTACACCAATTTAATTAAAATTAATATAAATGGTGTTATTAAATTAATTGGAAGCACATGGGACTAAAATTATGTGGGACACAACTGTCATTGACGTAAAAGACTCAGAATAAAATATTGTCATAATTTAGGTTGCACAAAATGGGTCAAGATTGTGTTTCCAATTTTGATTGGAATGCACAAAGATGCAAGGTTAAATTTATTTGGAATTTTAAAAATAACGTCTGCGACGAATATTGTGCAACTAAAATGAAGCATAAGACAGCATATATACGAGTCACACAAGGATCAGAATGGAAGACTGGCACATCTAGGACAAGGGTGTAAAATTTGTTGGAAGGCAAAAACTAGTGTAGCGCTCCAAATATCGAAGCAACGGTATGGTGCAACACTTGAATAAAATCACGGTAATAAATTATAACCTCAATAATTAATCCTGAATAATACTAATTAAAATCCATAATCCTATATTTCGGTCAGGGGTTCATCAAGTGGGCTTCTAGGTCTAGTACACTAACCCATGCATTAAAGAACACTATATATATAATAATATATATATACACATATCATGCAGTTATTTAAAAGTAAATATATATAATAATTATAATAAATAAAAAGACAAAAATACTCCTATTTTAGGATGTGGTAGTGACAAGTCTATCCCCCTTAAAAAAAATCATCCTCGAAATTTATGAAACCTTGTCTCTCTCTGTCCAGTCATAACCTATTCTTTAATCTTCACTACGGTCAAACCCCCAACAACCAAGGTCTAAGAAAATCCTACCTATAGTCATAAAACATGCATTCTAGAGAAAACATGCATGGTTATGGTCTCTTTTGTCATGGTATTACAATCTCTGTCATGGTATACGACTAACTATATTCTAACAAGAAAATCACTGATACAAGCTATGGTACTAAGGAATCAATCAATAAATCAATCAAATAGATGGAAAAGGAACAGAAGGAAAGAACATAACAGAACCTGCTAATACTTCGCCTGCTGTATCGGTCTCCTCGACCGTCATCGCAAATGCCTCGCCCTGCTGGGGTGGCTACCTCCGCGGGTGCTCAGCAATCTGCGGTTCCACAGGTGGCCTAACTGGATCTCTATAATTTGGAGCACAGCACTGTCCAGGAAGATAAGGAACTAGAAGACAATCCCTCATTCGATGTCCCACAGAGCCATAGTGCAAACAAAGTCCTAGCCTCAATCTACAGCTCTTCCAAAGGTGACTTGGCTTTTTACAGAAATAAAAAGTCTGTTGTGTCTCTCTCGGAGGCTGCTGCTGATCTTGCTAAACTCGAACCGGTGCCTGGTACTGCTGGTGGTTATACTAAAATATCCCTGGCTGCTGCTGAATATAGGGACGCTTGGCCCGTCCTGCGCTACCACTCATATCTCCAGAAATATTGTGACTCCTCTTAGGCCTGAAATCCAGATCCTCTTCTGCAATTTGGGCATCCATCAAGATATCCTTAAAGGTAGCGGTACGATGACCAGAAGTGCACGACCTAATCTCTATCGTCAGCCCCTTTCTAAACTTTTGAGCTCGATCCCCTGTGTCCCGAATCATAGACGATGCAAAATGGCTCAATCGACATAATTCTGCAACGTACTCGTCGACCGATATGTTTCCTTGGACCAAGTCATGAAACTGACTCTCCAAAGCTCCTAGGGCCACGTCGGAAAAGAACTTCTCCTTGAAAAGCTCCTTGAAGTTCTTCCAAGTAAGTTCTTGAGCAATAAGTCTCGACTCCGTATGATACCACGTGAGTGCGATATCGAACATCTGACTGTCGGCCACCTTTATCTGTAAGCTCTCCGAAATCTGGGCCAATCACAAGTTTCTCTCTATATTCTCTAACTAGTCGTCAGCATAGAGTATCCCTTCAATACCCTTAAACTCTCGAGGTGCCATCCTCTTGAAGTCAACTATAGTGCCTGGTCTCTGCTGTTGCTGCTAGCCAAGAAACTGCTGGGAAACTCTCTCAACTGCCTGTAGTGCCATCTGGTGAGTGTTCTCACGCTCTGTCTTATCAGCTCAGTCTATGCTCGGTACGTCTCTGCCTGCACCCGCTGAGCCTCAGCTTGAACTCGCTGAGATTCCGTTGTCTTTCTATGGACATCTACCATGCCCTGGATCAAAGTAAACATATGTGCCCCGTCAGCGGGCAGACCTCCGGGAAGCAGAGTCGGTGGTTGTGGAAGATGCTCCATCATACCTGGGCAACCCTCGAAACAGGTGGGGGAGGAGAAACTTCATATGTCTGTCCATCAGGTCGAGAGGTGGCAGACCCCTCTGAAGCTGATGCTCCCACTCTCAAAGATCTTGTCTTCGGCGGCATCGTGAAGACAGACCGAAAAGAATCAATTAAGGCAATAGATACGACATCATCAAGGGAGGACAGTAAAATTCTAAAGGAAGCAATATTCGAAAAGAACAAGATAAATAATTTGGAAATATTCCTAGTTGTGATTGAGTATTCGCTCCCATCCTAGTATGTTATACCCTAGATCCTATTACAGGCTCGTAGTAGTACAACTAAGTCGTTATACTACCACGACATCGCTCTAATTGCGAAGTCTGGACCTGCATGGGCTACCACTAAAAATGTGTCACAACCCGCAACCGATATAGGGGCACGAGTACGTGGGTACGTCCAGCCTACGCTGCAGCATCGGCGGTAGAACGTCGTTTAGGTCACAATACTATCTAATCAATCTCATACGAATATCCAACTCCATAAGGAGACACCGATATCACAATATAATATAAAAATACTCAATTACAGAACTAAAGCACGATAAGATATCGAAGAAAATAAATGAAATATAAAAAAAGTTTAAACAAAATAATCTAACTGCAAACAATAATATCCAGGTCTCAAAGTATGCCGGAAATAAATTCGGTACCAATAATCTGCTAAAAAACTAACTGAAATACTAGTGATCCCGGCTAGACCTCCCAAAAATTACACCTGAGCTACAAGGTCCAAGGCTGCAGCTACTCTCCCTGTGGTCCATAATATGTCGGACACCAGTCCTCTAAGTCACAATCTGGAAAAATATTTTCAGTCAGGATTGGAGCGAAGTACAACCCAATAACAGTTTTAATTAATTGACAAGGACTATAAAACAATAAATAGCTGATGTTATATACTGAGAGAAGACAATAAATAAATGCAATGGCAAAATAAAGAGAACGGGCAATATAGGCAATATGGTACAGTCAGTGTATATATGAAATGAAGATAAAGAGCTACTATATCATATATGGGGTGATGTAGTATATGGACTGAAATGAAGAACTATAACTATTATAAGTATTTGAAATAGTAGCTTCGATATGTGATCGGCTTGGGAACATGTACGAGAGCTATATGGCCTGGCTAATCATACGTGGGGTGTATGATTAGGACTAACATGATTTTATACTTGTATAATAGGGATACGATCATATTTCTTACTAACAATTTCTCTGCCCCTAACTAGTACAGTGGATCCAACCATGACACGTTATGATACACGATCAATGTCCAATATATCATGTACAATGTCTAATATTATTGTCGTATACAATATCAATACGATAACCAATGTAATATCTCATGACTACAGATCCAATCTATATACTAGTCCGTGTAGTACAGTATCAAGAATCAGATGTAATATTTTTAAATACTTGAATTATATAAATTATCTAATAACAAAAATTACAGAGAATGTACTCGCATGTGGTCTTGAGCGGGCAATACCAATGTCCTGCTCCTGAAGTCTCGCAGAAGGATCCAATGGTCCTATATATATATAATATAATACAATATAGCATCAGTCGTTATACTAGTACACACAAAACACAATTTTACTGAACTCAGAAACTACGCTAGGGGAGATACTGGTCAACTAGTAGGGTCAAGTGTGCGTCTCTAAACACACAGGTGTCATGTCCTCGAATACAGTGCATAACAAGACAATGACTAACACTAACACAATGTCCAATATCCAAATCTCGTGTAGCACTAACACATGGTCTAGCTAGCAGGTTAGGGTACACATAAGGCAGTGAGTTACCAAATTACGTTTGATATAAATAAATATAGCACCTTAGTATATTACCTATTATTTTCCAATACTATATTTATATTAATACACCTAGGGTCATTCCTAACATATATAAATATGCGACAACTATGACTAACAACTTAAATTCTAAGGAGTAAACACTAACACCAAATTCCCATGAAGCATATAACTAACCTAATCACTAATCACACATGCACACGTGTATACACTAGTTATTAGGGTTCACCCAAATGCAGTATCACACAACAACACAACATGAAAGAAGAGAGGACAGGTTCAAACCCTGGGGTGCGCATGATCTAGAAGGGGTAACGCTCGCCTGCAGTATATGAAGGTCAGCCCCCGATGATGGCGCTCCGGTCAACTGTAGCAACAGCAGCTACAGTATCAGCAAGTGATAGTCGACGAATCGATTGTGCACAGGGTCGACGGTCCAATAAAGATGGCTGAGTGTGTCCTATGTGCACGGCGGTAAGGAGGCTTGTTGTCACGCCCCAGTCCCAAAATGCCGAGGGACTGGAGATGCGTGGCAACGGCCAGCAGCACGCACCGATGGATAACCCAATTGAATGGAGCCATCAGGGCGTACTTAAGCTGTAAATAAGGTCTACTAACAAGCCACACTAATCTCATCCATAAAGATAAAGAAATAAACTGCATAATGAAATGGAAATGAGTACCAATAACAATCACAGCAAATCAGTCGGAGGAACAATCCGACTTATGTCTGAAATAAACTGGCTCTATAGGCCAGGAACAAGGAAATAAACATGAAATAAAATACTGAGTACTGGAACAAGCACTCAGGAGAAGTCCTCGGCAGTCACCTCGTCTTCTGTGTTCTGTTCAGCTCCAGCAATAGCTTCAGCACCTGTTCCATATACCTCGGGATACTGCTCCTCAGCTAAACCTGGGGACATCATCCAAATCCAGGTCCTCAGTGGACAAGCGAGGCACAAGATAAAACAAGCCAAATGAATAAGCAGTGCAATAAGTAAATGAAACAGCAGGGTAAACTAAGTAACTAACCATCTATGTGATATGCAAATGAGAGCAACACTAGTACTCAGGCTGAGACCGCTACAAGCTCTGTGTCGGGGAGCCGGTAGCAGTAATAACAAGTAAAGGGTCTAGCTCTGCTGGAGAGTCTACGACCTCACACTAATAGTAGATATATATATAGAACAGCCTGTAGCCTGTGTGTCTCTCCCCACCCAATGTAATCACGCAAGCCATGACCATAACGTCTCATGTCCATGTCAGCGGGATTATAACTAATGCAACAAGTCATAATGTCTAAATAAAATAACTCTGTCAAGTCCTGTATCCTATACAGAATCACCACGAATAACTCAGGAAGATTCTGTTCATGATAGTGTCAGGTGTCCTGGGTTTTAGGGTACTTGATAGGTCAAGTACAAGAGTAAGGGGATCGTAAATCCATCTCTAAATGACGAACCCAACACCGCGTACGGTGTCGGTACCCGACTATGATCGGACACTAGGTACGTCATACGTTCCCTAGGTTTAAGCAGTTTAAAACAGTTTATATGAATTTACACAAAATATCCAGCAGAGTATTTATTCAGAAAATATGAAAATAATGACTGCAAGTTTGGCAAGGTGCACTTGCCTGGAGTTTGGATTCCACTAAGGTCCTGGTTTCGAAAATTTCCAGAGATGTCTCCGAAAGCTGAAATAAACAGTACCATTGCGCTCAGAAGGTGTCAAATAGCTAGGATCGCCTGTCCTTGGGTCCAATTTGGAGACAAGGGCAAAAATGGCAGTTTCGGGCCAAAACGGGGTCCGTCGGTGGGCCCGCTTTGCACCGAAAAACGTGTCCGGGTCAACGGTCTCCAAATTCGCCAAACTTAGTGTCAACAGGTCAGGAACGCTGATACGAACCCAACGGAACTTTCAGATTTGAATTCCGATGAGCCGATCACGAAATTGCCCGTCGAGCGGGGCCTGTGGGGCCCACGACACGCGATTTCGTCAACGTTCTCAGAATTGAACCAAACTTGACCCACAGGACCATCGTATCGCTACGAGTCCGATGGCACAAGTTTCGTCTCGATCTGACGTGTGTGCACGAAGTTAGGTCGAATTGCAGAAAGGGCGGATACGGGGCGATGTCCGCGGATACGCGTTGATTCCGGGGTGCACGCACACCCGAATCAGCTTCCGCGAAAACCCACACGTCCGTATCGACGAGGCGTACATATCTGTGAAGACCGTGCGCGACCAAGTCGTCCCGTTTGGCGGGGCGTACTCGGTTCCGGGGTGAAACAGGGTCTGGTTTTTCCTGTTTTTGGATCGCGGTGTGCGATCACCACAGGACGCGATGCCCCGAGCGGTTTGTCCGGGCACCGAGAGGGTCATACAGGCTTCGCGTAGGAATTGACGGAATCGAAAACGGAGATCAGGGTTGCAAGATACGAGTACCTGAAGGGGACCGAGAAATCGGGGCTTTTCGAGTCCGAATCGTGTCCTGGACACATGTCCAGTGCTGTGTCCACTGGGTTTGGGCTGTGTCCTGCGTCCTGCCGCCGTGTCCGGGGCTCGGGGGGGGCTGGCCGTCGGTCGGCGAGGTCGGCCGGGCTCTGGCGGCTCAGGCGAGGTCTCCGGCGGCGCACCGGAGCGGCGGGGGTCGTCGGCGGCTCTCGAACAGCGGGGAGGAGAGAAAGGGGAGAGGAGGAGGAGGTTCTGGCTGCTCGAGGCGGTGCCGGGGGAGGTCACGGCGGCGCTGGGTGGTTGGGGGAACTCGCGGGAGGAGGATGGGGGTCTCGGGGGTCGCCGGAGGTCGCCGGACGGGGTAGATCTAGGGTTTGGGTTTGCGGGGGAGGAAGAGGCGGAGACGAGGGGTTTAAATAGGGGGTTGGCTGGGGCGAGGCCGGCGTCGTGGCCGCGGGATCCGGGGGGGAAAGGCGGACGTGGGGAGCGGTTCTCCGGCGAAGGCGGCGGCGGGATTCTCGCGTCGTGGGGAGACGGGGACGACGGGGGTACGGGTCCGGGTTCCGGGTCGGGCGCGGATCCGGGTGAGCGGACCCGCCCGACCCGCTAAGGAGGAGGGTTGGGCTCTGGCTAACGGGCTCGGCCCACTGGGCCGGGCCGGGCCCAAGAAACCTAATAAAAATAATAAAAACAAAAATAATAACAATGATAATAATTAATATTAATTAATTAAATAATTAATTAATTTAGAAAAATAGTTTTTAGGCTTTTAAAAATAGGTCTGAGGCCCAATAAAATCCCAAAAAATTACCCTAAGTCCGGTTTTCTATTTTACACCATAAAATAATGTTTTTAATTCATTTTAATGTTATTTATTGGCAATTAAAAATTACAAACTCACCACAGGCCCTATGTAAATTACTGAAAATTGCATATTTAATTCCAAAAATTGATTTTAAAAATCTAAAAAAAATTTAGGGTGTTTACACTTGTCGTGGATAGGTCGAGGGAGTCATGTCTCGCTGCTCGGGTCGACGGGGTGCTCAGGCGGGATGGGGTGGTATTATGGTGATGATGATGAGGAAGATGGATGTTAATGGTGACGGTAGAGTAGATGATGATGATGACGACGACGATATTGACGATGATGGGGGAGCCAAGGGAGAAGTGAAGGAGCACAGGGTGGCCGAAGATGGCTGTGAACGGTGGTGGTGATGGGGATATCACGGTAGCGTGATGGTGTATTGACGATGATGATAAAGATGATGGAGGTTGATGATGGTGATGATGATGATGATGATGCTGTCGGAGGGGAGAGGCTCAGGCGAGGGAGGTCGAAGTCGCAGGTGGTGCTCTGCGATGAGCGGATCGTGTACTCCGGCGGGCTGCTGTGATATCGACGATGGTGGTAGTTCTGTTGCTCAGGCGGTGGGGTGATGGCGGTGTAAGGCTGGGGTGATGGTGATGGCAATGTGGGAGGTCGGTGCTCCGGCGGTGGAGAGGTGTTGAGATTGCGGGGTGTAGGAGATAACGACGACGGTGGTGTGGATCGGAGAAGGAGGTGGAGGTGGTGATGGAAGTTGATGTGGTGGATGGTGGAGACAGAGGTGATGTTAATGGTGATGGGGACGGTGGTGATGGTGAAGAGGCGGGGTCAACGTGGGGAAGATGACTGCTATCGTCGGTGGTGGTGGAGTTCAGGCAGTCGGGGTCGGGGTGAAGTGGAGGAGAACGGGGAGGTGATGGATTCATGATGTTATGGTGGTCCGACGACTGGTCGAGTCGGGAGACGATGAAGACGATGGTGGTGATGAGTGGGTGCGGGCTCCGGTGTGTGGCGGTAGAGGGAGGTTGACCGGGGCTGGAAAGGTCGTGGTGAGAAGTCGGCTGCTCGGCAGGGCGACGCCGGGGTCGACGGTCGTCCGGCGGGATGGAGACCGGGGTGAGGGATGAAGATGATGGTCGGTTGGGTTGGTTTAGGGTTTGATGTTTTGTTTTGATGTAGGTTGAAAAATAGTGGTAAAAATAATAGGGAGGTGGTAGTTTTTACATGAGAGAGGAGAGGGTGATGATAACCTAGGGATTAGGGCCGACCATGTGCTCATTGGGATGGGGTTGGCTCATTGGGAAAGGGGGTGAGGATGAGTGTTTATATAAGAGAGTGTGTGTGATGAGGATGATGCTTCATTTTGAATGAAGGGCCAAGATTTAACATGAAGGAAAGTGTACAAAAAATGGGAGAGAGTATGGTGATTGGACCGGTCAAAGAGGGAAGAAGGTTTTCTTTATTGGTCTTGACCATTAGGATGGTGACACCTAGCACCATATTTGCAAATAAGCCCCTTAACCTTTGGGTATTTGCACATAAATGAAAAATGATGGAGATTTGGTGTGGGAAGTGGTATTTGGTGTTGTGTAGGGAGAGGGGGTGTTGTGTGTTTTACATGGGCTTAATAAATGGGGTATTGGGTTAAATTGGGGTTAAGTTGGGATTAGGCTGGGTCCTTACACCAGTTTAATTAAAATTAATATAAATGGTGTTATTAAATTAATTGAAAGTACATGGGGCTAAAATTAGGTGAGACACAAGTGTCATTAACGTAGAAGACTCAGAATAGAATATTGTCTTAATTTGGTTTGCATAAAATGGGTCAAGATTGTGTCTCCAATTTTGATTAAAATGCACAAAGATGCAAGGTTGGATTTATTTGGAATTTTAAAAATAACGTCTATGACAAATATTGTGCGACTAAAATAAAGCACAAGAAGGCATATATACAAGTCACACAAGGATCAGAATGGAAGACTGGCACGTCTAGGACAAGGGTGTAAAATTTGTTAGAAGACAAAAGCTAGTGTAGCGCTCCAAATATCGAAGCAACAGTAAGGTGCAACACTTGAATAAAGTCACGGTAATAAATTATAACCTCAATAATTAATCCTGAATAATACTAATTAAAATTGATGATCCTATATTTCGGTCAGGGGTTCATCTAGTGGGCTTCTAGGCCTAGTCCCCTAACCCATGCATTAAAAACACTATATATATATATATATATATATATATCATACAGTTATTTAAAAATAAATATACACAATACTTATAATAAATAAAAAGACAAAAATATACCTATTGTAGGATGTGGTAGTGACAAGTCTACCCCCCTTAGAAAAATTTTGTCCTAGAAATTTAAGACACCTTGTCTCTCTCTGTCTAGTCATAACCTATTCATTAATTTTCACTACCGTTAAACCCCCAACAACCAAGGTCTAAGAAAATTCTACCTACCGTCATACAACAAGCAATCTAGAGAAAACATGCATGGTTATGGTCTTTTTTGTCATGGTATTGCAGTCTCTGTCAGGGGGTACGACTAACTACATTCTAACAAGAAAATTACTGATACAAGCTACGGTACTAAGTAATCAATCAATCAATCAAATAGTTGGAAAAGGAACAGAAGGAAAGAGCAGAACAGAACCTGCTAACACATCGTCTATAATTATTTAATTTATTCTAACTAGATAAATATCTAATTATTAATTATAAAATATTTTATAAAATATTTTGGGTGTAGTATTTTATTAAAGCTTTATAAAGTAAAATTCTCTAGAATTTATTTTGTGTCTAAATATTATTTTTGGGATTTTTAACATCATCTATATATATATATATATATATATATATATATATATATATATATATATATATATATATATATATATATATATATATATATGTTAATAAATATATAGTTATCAATAATAATAATAATAATAATAATAAAGGAAAAGAAAAGAAAAGAAAAACAAAAGGAAAAGGAAAAGAAAACAAAAGAAAAGAAATGTTAACAAAACCTAACAAATTCTTAAAACCCATAACCTATTCCTAATCCCCCCCCCCCCCCGAAAAACCAAACGAACCCAGACCCCCCTTCAGCAACCCCCCCCCCTCTCTCTCTTATATATATATATATATATATATATATATATATATATATATATATATATATATATATATATATATATATATATATATATATATATAACCTAAACCTAACTCAAGCCCTAACCCCTGCATATTGCAATTTATGGCTTGCCCCATAGGATGCTTGACTCGCCGCAGGTAAACTACCCTTCGGCAAGCGGCACGAAGTGGCATCGGAGGTGAAATATGCTTCTCTTGGGGCGATATCTTCCCTCCTTGAGGGGTTGACTGTGAAGACTTCACTGATTGCTTCCCTTTCCCCTCATCTTCACTGATGTGTCTCTCCTGCCTCTTTTACATGAATAGCCGGTACGCTCCTTTCTCTCTATCCGGCAAAGGTCAACTAGGGGGGTGCATGATTTAACGGATCAACACATATGGATAGCATAAGAAAAAAGCCGTTAACGACGGAGTCCATATCGCATGATTAATGGATCATCACATCAATATCGCACCGTGGCATAGAGAAAGAAAGCATGAGTAATATAATCTATTGATATTGAAAGCATACATGATAGAGAAAGCATACGGGATCACACACTGACACCCGCTTGATTTTTGACTGTTGCCCATGTGTGTTTTTTTTATGAAGGCTTTCTTACTAGTAACCCCTCGTTAAGTTAAAACTGGTTTCTAGAGTTGTTGCTTAGGATCAAGAATCTGGTTTTTAGCTTAAAGAGACCGAGGCGACCTTTAGGGAGGACTGAGAACACAAGTGGAAAGCCCACCACAACACCCCTGTTACCATCGGTTCTGCAACCCCATAGGCTTTCGCTTTCGTCTCTCTCGTCAATGGCAGTCATGGTAAGATCTTGGTTTATTCCATTTTCAAGGACTCCCAACCAAGCACACTAACTATAACTAGAGATGAGATAGATAATAGAAGGCTTGTTATTTAACAGTATAACATGGCTTATATGTCAATGTCAACCAATCTCAACAGATATATAAGACAAAATCGATTAGTGCAAGTCACCTTTGTTTGATCACTTCTCTGGTCTGTGATGAAAGGAAGGAGTTGTCCGATCGAGAACGGAGTTTGGGATGTAGTGGGCGAAGTTAGTATGGCACCATCATATTATTCCAAAGATGAGATTTTGTCTTTGGCAAGCCACACTTGGGAAGCTAAAAACGAAGGAGATGCTTCAACAAAGAGAAATCTAAAATGATGGTCTTTGTGTATTGTGCAACTCAGCAGATGAGACTCACCAACACTTATTCTTATCATGTGATTTCAGGGTGGTGAGAGCAGCATTTCTGAGATGTAGCGTTAACATCTCAGCCCGTAGCTTACGTGCACTTCTGGATTTCATAATGTCAACGGACAGCACTACTCCATAAGCCTCGGTTATGAGTCTTGTAATTGCAAATGTGACTTGGCAACTTTGGAAGGAGAGGTATGACAGAATGCATAAAAATTCAGGCCGAAGGAGCTGATCTTAAAGCACATCATCATGGAGGTCTCAGCATCTCACGGTTTCACAATAGAGAAACCTGGGATTCGGCAGCTTTGAGAATGAATTGGAATTATATGCCAATCATATTGAGACCATCGAGTTGACAACATTTGGTAGACACCTTGGTGCTTCCTGCATGTAAGCTTAGTATTTGATGTTAGATGGAAGGTAATTGGATGAATAAAATTTTGCCTCCTGCCCTCGCCTCATCATTGACTCCAAAAAAAAAAGCTAATGAGAGTTCGGTCGTGGCTCTTAATAAGGTTCTCGCAAGCTTCCATGGTGTTTCCGGTCTCCAAGCTAATAGAAGCAAGAGCCACCTCTACTTCTCTTCGTCAGTGACACCCGCTTTAAAAGAAGGGATTCTTCATACACTTGGCATGGAGACCTTTGGTGGTCTGCTTTCACTGTCCCACTCTGTGGTGCAAGCCCAAGGAGAGAGCAAAAGACCAGGTACCAGGGGAGGCCTACTTCACTTCTTCATTCTCTTCTATACGAACGAGCGAAAAGACACCTTAGCAGTTACTTCACTTGTTAGATCAAGAAGCCACCCATGGTCTCAGGCAAGAAAGACACCAGCCGCCAAACAAAGGCTCAGTCCGAGGGACAGTTCTGCTGGAGAGGTCAGTTGCAGCTAGAAAGTCTAGAACAGAACATCATTCTGGATATACAATTGTTGGCATTGGCACCCTTGGGGGCCTAGTATATCTAAACCACTTTACTGCAAACAAACTCTCTCCTCTGCTTTGGGACGACAGGAAGAGGCACCGGGCAGAAAGTCCAAAAATGGATAAAGTAGACGGAAGGGACGGGCGAAGACCTTAGCTCTGGCAGAGATTCTGACTCTCTTGTTCCAGCTTCATAAGTAGTAATGTCAGAAGATTTGAGAGACTTTTCCAATTCGGGGTTTACGGCAGGCAACTGTCAAGACAGGTAAAGAGATGTTTTTTTTAACCAAAGCAGTATAGGCATCGGCCCCTACCTTTAGTAGACGGGGATGAACATGACGGATGGACAGAAAGACCAGAAACTGAGGGATTGGACAAAAGGGAAGCAATGCTTGCATGCCTAGGCGCTGGATCCCTATCCTCACAAAGACGAATTTCGTAGAAAGAAGGCAAAGAGGTTGCCCCGAAGAGCTGGTCGATAGTCTTCTTGAACGAGGAGCGTAGCGTCTCGGATGGTATAGGCTATAAAGGGTTCTGTGGGTGAGTCTAGTCAGTTCGGATAATCACTTGGCATGGTTCCCTTTGGGGGGGCCAGGTACCCCTGAACCAATCTATGCACCTTACCTCTTTTCTTTTTAGTAGACAACAGAGATGCGCACCTTGGAAAGACGGATAGACCAGACCCACTACTGAGATAGACTGACAGAGAGGCTACGGTAGTGCTCCTAGAGTCTGAAGCACCATCCTTCTTTGTTTCGTTCTTAATGCAAACGGAAAAGAGACGGAAAAAGCGCGGAATAGACCCAACCTACGTGTCGGCCAGTGCCGGGGCAGAGATAGGAACCATGAAAGCATGGGATTCAATCGAACCCTTTCGGACAATTCCTAAGGCAGAAGAGGGATGCTAATAAGCTAACAGCTCGGGCATGGCTTCAATAGCGAATTTCTTTCAACAAAGATTGGAATCAAGAAAGACAATTTACGAGATCGCTACGCCCTTCAGTGCCTTCACTTGTTAACAGACCCATTTCTTGATTGCTTCTCTGCCCTAGCTCTAACAAATTTCTCTTTTTCACAGAAAGGGGAAAGAATGAGATTCAGCCGCCACTTCTCTAAAAGCATGGTTATTTCAAGTTCCGCCGTTGATGTCCACTTTTTCTTCCACCATAGCGGAGGTTTATTGTTCATATCTTTCAAGAGCATGGGACATCCCCCTGTGACCCTCCGAGTTGGAGGAAAACAGAGGGGCTGAAAGCCTCCTACGCCGTTTGTGAGTTGACTCGGAGACAGACGTGGGCGAAGGTTCGTCAATGATTATCCTATCCCCAGCCCAAGGTTAAGTATAAACAGACTGAGAGGGTTCCTAAGATCCTGCCCTCGACAAAAAGTCCAATAGGATGGGACTCTATGGGATCTAATCGAACTTGTGTTGGGTTTCCATCATGCAGATCTCTATGATCTGGTATAAAGTGGTCGGGAAGAGTCCGGTCTTTATTCGGAATTGTATTGGCCTGGGTGCCCTTTCACCCCAGGCCCTTTTTCTAGGGTTTGACAAGTCTTGGCTCATCATTGCATCTTGGTCCAAGGCGGTTGAAAACCTTGTTGAAGCATGAGCAACCATCCCGCCCAAGATATTTAAGGGGGAAAGAGTGTTCTTGCACTTGAAGAATACTTTTTACCGCTTTTTTTCAAAACCTTGTGTTAACTCTGACATCCGCTCCAAAGATGATCCCTAATTTGTTGGAGTTCACTTTTTGCCCGCTGATTCTGCAATATTCTGCAAGTGTGTTCTTTAGCAAGCTACATTGACCTGATGTACCGCGAGAGATGAGAAGGCTCAAAAGAGTCGACGAACTATAGCTGGGATAGCTCCTTTCCCTCTGTACCATAAGGAATGCTCGATAGCAGACTCCTTTGTTGATGCATGCCCTATGTTCGGATCTGACAATACCATACCATAATCAAAAGGTACAACGGCCCAAGCGACCAGACTTAACATAAATGTAGCCACTGAAGCCATTCTAAAAAGGGAGAAATTAGCAGTACTTGGTGAAATAGGTTCTTTTAGAATCAATCCTGAGCAAGCTCAAAGGCAAGGGAAGGAAGATAGATTTACATAAAATAATATTTTAGAAAGATCGTTTAACCTCTCTATTATTGATAGGCTCGGTAGGCTAAGTAAGTACTTCCATTGGCGAGTACTTCTCTTGTTAGGCTAGCTAGTAAGTAAGGTAGACATAGTTGGCAAGGCTTTCGTGCTAGTAGCTTATGAGTCAGATGCCTCTTCTCTCTCCTTCTTTCGAGCCTAGGCTTCTGTTGGATATGGCTTAGTTTATATTTCCATCTTTTTCCTTAAACCATAGGTTTTTTCCGTCGAATAAGTGGAAATACATACACCACCGCCTGTAAGAGGATTGCTAGTTGGCCTCCTTTTAGCAATATCCCCTTCAAACATGAGTAGGATACTTCTAGTTGAGAAAGTCGTTGACTTGTAAGCCGTAGTCAACTACGTCTACCTTACTTACTAGCTAGCCTAACAAGAGAAGTACTCGCCAATGGAAGTCATTACTTAGCCTACCGAGCCTATCAATAATAGAGAGGTTAAACAGTCTTTCTAAAATATTATTTTATGTAAATCTATTTTCCTTCCCTTGCCTTTGATCTCGCTCAGGTGAAGGTGGGTTTTTACAGGTTCGGGAATGATTACTCATTCACTAGACGGAAGGGTATTCATACGGAATTAGGCGTGCTATTCGTAGTCCTGAGGGCTGGCTTATGAGGATTAGGACATTCTAGTTCCGCTTTCAAGGTGGCCCTATTTTCAGGGAAGACAAGAGTTCGTTGTGTTGTGCCTTCCTTTTTTTTAGGGCTTTATAACGAGCAGGGGAAGGTAATGTTTATTATTTTAGTTAGCCAGATTGATAGGTCAGATAGGAAGTAGGCAAGCAAATATTTGGAAGTTAGAACTCGGAAAGGTTGTCCTGTGACTTTTCTGGGTAGGACATCGGGCTAAGGTCTTATGATGAGCCACGCGCATATTTAGAGTTCGGTCCTAGGTCAACTAAGTTGTTAAGCTCAATCATTATCTAATGATTGAGTAGCCATGCGTGAAGAGCCGGGACCATTACATCTAGTCTCCATTAACACCAACATACAAGGCTTATGAGTTCTTAATAATTCTTTGAGGGTTCGCAAGAATTTCTTACTAGCAGCCCCCCTACAATTCCACATAAGTACTTTCATTGAAAAAAGTAGTTGAATTACTCAAAATGAACGATTAACATACCTGGATGGTTCCATTCGAACCTGCTTCTTCGCTCCACATATATCTCTTTCGGAACGAGCCTTAACTGACGCTGCTGCTGCTACTGGTCTTGACACCAAAAATGTTGTCGATAGAGTTAAAGCAAGTATACCGGGCCGGGAAAAGCATAATGGGCCGTAGAAAGAGTGCAAAAGCTTCCTTCTATTAGCTTCCTAACGGTCGCCTCACTTTGTTCTCCTCACGATACGATCTTGCGCCCTTGCACTCACAGAGAGAGAGAGAGCCAGTATTGGACCCATACAAATACGGCATCCTTAGTGCTAGTACAACAAATATATTTAGCTTGGGCAACACAAGCAGTAAGACAATCGGGATATAGAGGTTGCCTCAATATCGGGAGAGCCCTGGTTGAGATCTCTGGTGGCTTGATGGCTTTACCCCTTTATTAAAGGAGGAAAAACCCCTTCTATTACAAAAGCTCCCTTAATCTCTAGCCTCCTTTTGATCAGGAATAAAAACCTACAGATCAATTATGCCCCCTTCTCTTTACATCGAATGGCATCGGCTTCCATCCCTGCCTTGGGAATCACCCAGTCTTTGTCATTGGTTGGAATAAACAAACCACAACAAGTACATTCCCCTTAACAACAAACCCCTAGCTTCATGGGACCGAGAATGAGTCCTTTTCCGTCGTTAGTTTGTCTTTCTGTTGTCGGTAAGCGCTGGAGATTTAGAGATACTATTTCTGTAGGAAACCTACGTTTGGATTCGTAACATTCGTGTAGTCAGTCTCATCGGTCGATGGATGAACCAGTGGAAAATGTCCATCATCCATCCTTCTTATCCATTTTATAACGGTGAAATAAAGGTTCTGAAAGAAAAGTGAGGCGAGCGACAGTTCGACTCACCACGCTCGCCAGTGAGTTAAATTAAGAGCTCTTGTCATTGAGACCGGCACCGGAAGAAGGCCAGTATAGGGGTAACCTCCATATGCTTTCAGGAGACAGGATCCACATTGCTTCAAGTAGAGAGCTCAAAAAAGAGCAAGCTCTTCTTAAGTGCCAGTACTTTCTTCGACAGAAGGTACGCAGCGAGACAACTCTCCTTGGTTTGACCATCGAGGACTACTAGGGTTGCCTTTGACAGCAATCCAAGTACAAGGTCCCATTTCAAAGGCACCACACCATGAAGGCTTTCTACAGCGAAGGAGCACACTGAAGAAGGTTGAACCAAGTGAGGCATTGCTTAATTGAGTTTAGGTCTATCTATCTGAAATTGGATCTGGGAAGAGAATTTACGCACATACAAGCTTCTTTCTTTTATCCGAACTAAGAGCTGTTATCCCGGAGATAGAACTCCTTCCTTCACTTAACAAGGTTATACGGAATGCTCCAATAGAAAGAAAGCAGGCGAGATAGCAAGAATTTATCCCTAATTGTTGGTCATCCGTTGTTGAAAGCGACTGCTTATGTTTGGATATTGATAGAAGAATGATAGGAGTTGTACCGGATTAATAGAAGAGATGAGGAACTCCTTAGATTGTGCTATCGGGTATTGTTCGATAGAGCCAAATATTCCCCCTCTGAGAACATTCGGCTTGAACATGGTCAGCAAGTTGGTTCGTAAACCATGCTCGAATGACGTCCCAGCATCAAGATTGTACTAGCTAGGCGAAATGGCAGTTTCATGTCCCAAAAGCATCTGCATCTGATCTTATATACGCTATTTGTCCTGCAAACAACCCATTCTTCAAAAATGAAAGTCATAGTGCTACGTGCTACTCTTCCCTGCTCCTGCTAATGCTAGTGCTACTCCTAACAGCGCTTATTCCTCCAACAGGTGATTCATCGAAAAGACTAGCAGCATTTGTCCACTTCTCTGACTCTGAAGACTTTCTTTCAGCGGGTGGCATCTATTCCCCCATTTGAGATACTATTTTTCATGCCAGTAGCAAGGCCACTCAAATTCAGATTGCAGGAGAAACCCTAACCCTAGCTTGGGGAAGACAACTGCTAATGTCCAGGAAGCTATGGGTAATATCCAGGTTACTATTCAGGAACCAGTGGTCACTGACAGAAGGCGGTCATCACATCAAACTGGCCCAAGTACTGCTGCTGTCAATAATAGCTCAACCCGTAAGGAAATAGATTACCACTTTTACTAAGTGTAATAGACTATTGTTGTCAATGCTTCATCCATTTATGAGACCCGAGAAACTACTTTCACTTGCAGATCAATCATAATTGAGGCGCCCGGAGAAGTGCTACCTTCTTTTTATGGCGTTCTACTAAAGCATTTCTCTATGATCCCAAGGGAACCAGGAACTGCCCATCTTGGAGCTTACCCTACATCCACGAATTTATATTAAAGATTTGATGTAGGTCTTTTCACTAGCTTGAGCCGGGCTGAACCATTCATCCTTCATCCACCGATCACCAAATCGGCTTAGTCGAGACCAAATCCACTTTATATAGTTTAAACGTGTAATGGCACTACGGTAGGCACCCAGATCACTCGTTTGGTACCCGGGTAAGCCACATGCCAAAGAAGAAATTTGGGTTTGGCCCTAGAGAACAAAGCCAAAGCAATCAATCATCTTAACTTAAGGGCATTTCCACTTCTATAAACAGTCCATTCAAGGTATAAAGGGAGTAGCGTGAAAGAAAACCTATCGGAAGACTCTATCCAAAAGAACCCGTTCTACCAACCAGTAGACGTTCTACTTCCTGGTACCTCTATTATAGAAGCTCTATTGAGATCCAGTATTGCTATGGTAGGCAAAAATATAGTTGTTCTCGCTAAGCATATCACTGCGTATTAACTCAATATTCCTAAACAAATGTTTGTATCGAGCTTCATCACACACCTCGGTTGTTGTGCTTTTAGGGTTAATTCCAAATCGACCGTATAACGATAGCCTGACAAAGGTAACTATCCGGTCGCCTTACTTATCCAAGCGTCTTGCCGGATAGTTGCATATGCCATACTCTAATTTGGATGAGGTATGTTGTTACCAGCATTTCTTATTCCCACGGAGCGGTAACGCATCCCCCTTCCCTTTATCGATTTTAGGGTTAGGGTGACATGTTGTCGCTTTCGCTTTCATAATGATATGCAAGGAGCGCGTCTTAAGGAAAGAAGGTAAGGAGATTTTGAAAAGTAAGGTCAAGGTACCGGCTTGGACAGTTGGACAGCTTGAAAGAGGCTTGGCCGGCGAGATGACTGAAGACCTTCTGCTGAAAAACATTCTCATTCTGCCTCAGATTCGTGAGACTTGTTTCGTGAGAAAGATCATGTGTTGGCGAATAAGTTGGATATGAATTAGTTGGCGAATCGGCTTAGGGAAATGCTTGATGAGTTGGTAGGTCCGGGTTATCCATGTACTGCCCATGATCGCGGGCCCTTTCGTACACGGATTTGAGGGCATTTAGCTAGCCTATATCTCCGTCTGCTCTCGCTTCCGTACTCTTTTTCCTATCACTCTCTCTCCCTCGATATCCTTCTTTCATCCATCTTCCCAACAAAATTGATTGGTACACCATCCATCATGTGCTTGGTTCATGGGAACTCCAAGTTCGACAATCAGAGGTTGGGATATCTCATTTGATCTCAGCAAGCCGCTTCGCGCTCAAAGTGAAAGCCAGATCTTGAAGCTAGGATGCGTGAGAACTAAAGCTTCAAAAGAAGCCGTAGCGAGGGTTGGTAGTGTGGCCAGAGGCCCACTTGCTTCTAACGTGTTGCACTTTCTAATATAAATCAATGATGTTGAATTGTCTTAATGCTTTTTCTTCGTTCATTCATGCGAATCTATCGCGTTACTTCGATTCATTTCCTGCGTACGTGCCTTTTCACTTCTTTGGGAAAAATTCTATCTCTGTTGAAAACCACCGTCCTCACTTTCAATTCCTCAGTCCGATCCCCTCTTTCAGACTTAGCTATCCAATGAATTTAGATGATCAGGACATCGAGCTTATAGAGTATATTGAATCCAATTCTATTTTGGTGGTCACAGCAGAATTAAAGCTGAAGAAAGTTCAAGATTCCCACCTTTCGTACTCTACCTACTATATTAGTAATAGCAGTGGTCTCTCTCTGCGCTCTTCACTCTTCGCTCTATCTTGATACGAGTGCTTTCCCCTGCTCGAGGCTTCACAGCTCTTTGTTGATCGAGTCCTTACTTGTGAGTCACTGCTTTCTCATCTTCCTCTCTCTTTCTTACTGATCGATCATGTTGTTGGACTTGCATGCATGATCGACCTAACGGCCTTAGTCGGTCCTCACTTTATTCGCCTTAAGATAGACAATGTGTTGATAGTGTATCCGATCGGTGGCGATCATTCATCATCTGATCCTTCTTCCTCTGCTTCGAGGAATAAGACACCCAACTCTTGGTCATCCTCATTATCTTCCCAATCGAGATAGATAGGGGCTGCATCCACTAATCGAGGGAATGGAGATCGACCATCATCTCTTTCTTTAGATCTGGAAATGAATGAAGTATCTTTCACTACGTGTTTAAAAGCTAAACAATCAGCAGTTGTGTGCTTTCTTGCAGCATGGAAACGGAACTTGGCTCTTCACGCGCGGCTATTCAATCAGTGGATTATGATTGAGCTTAACAATTTAGATAACCTAGGACCAAACTCTAAATATGCGCGTGGCTCATCATAAGACCTTAGCCCGATGTCCTACCCAGAAAAGTCACAAGACAACCTTTCCGAGTTCTAACTTCCAAACGTTTGCTTGCCTGCTTCCTATCTGACCTATCAATCAAAGAAATGTTCTAGTTCTGCGATATGAGCTTCACTGTCGCTCTGAGACAATATCTTTCTTGGTTGGGGCTCCCTTCCCTACTGATCATATAACAAATGAACGTGGTTAGAAAGATGGAACATCGATCTTCTGTACCGAAAGGGCTGGACCCTGTTCGTGCTGCGGAACGAAGAAAATCTGCCTTCCTTGGAAAAATCATTCCTGACTCTGAAGTTTCAAAGGAGACATGGTTGGCGCCGTTTTGCTTGACCTTTTTTTGTTTAGTGACCAGACTCCATCTTGCTGCGCCCTTTCCCTCTGTTGGAATCGCACTTGAGCTTGATCTTTATTTTCCAACCTTTGAAAATATAAAAAAGAAAGCGCTTCCATTGATCAAAGGGGGCATCTTCCTTCTGTTTATACGGGATGGTTCTTTCCACTTGGTTCATAAGGCATTCTTCTATGAGGGTGGTCAAGCAAGAAAGGATAATTGATCCTTTTTCGCAGATCGCTGGGTACTACTATAGCGGCGGGTGAGTTCTTGTTGATAAAGATGCTAATTAAGCCTGACTTAATGAACGGTTTCTTTCAATCTTCGTTGCATTGTTCTTCCCTTCTCTATGAAGATTCCCTAATGGCTCTTCTTTTCATGTAGGGACTTCCCAGCCAAGCATTCCTTCCCGTGGAAGCCGAATCGTATCTGAATCCACAAAACGAGTTTGCTTCATGGATGCACGCCGTCCTCTTTCTTTACTTGATGGAGAAAGAACAGCTGAACAAGGAGTCTTTAACTTTCCTACTGAAGTGGAGGACCTCGCCCTATAGTATAGAAGATAGCACTTTTGAGTCAAAGATTCCCGAGTTTGTTGTTGGATCAGTCGCAGTTGAGTCTTGTTCACAACCGTCTCCGACTAAGTCACCATTTTCCCTACCGACAATGAGATTGAACATGTTTAGAAACTCCTCCATTGTAATTAGGGGTTGAAGTCGGACTCAGATCCTCTTTCCCATAGCACAGAATGTTGGGTAGAACAGAATGTTGGCACTGCTGCCACCATCAATCATAATCTTTTAGATCTCCCAGTCTCCGATCTGCATGGAGACCACCAGAGCATCATAGTTAGGGCTTTTTACTCCCACTAGGCTTGAAGAGAGCGTCAGAAAAGACCATCAACGAATCTGGGTTAGCAAGCGTGTGGTCCACTACACGCTCTTTTGTAAGCCGGTCAGCCTGGCAAATGATCCACTCTTGTAGGTTCACCCAACTTCATTCTCGGGTGATTCTGTATTGCTCTTTCTTTGTCAACCCGGCGGGTTGCCCCTTTTCGGGGTGGTGTGTATTTATATAACACCGATGACATTTCCAGTGTTGATGTTAGGTCTCTGGATCAACCTTATGGCCGTCACGGGTAGGACACTAGGCGTGGCCCTACTGTCCTTCTGATCTTCCTTATCATCCTTCTTGAAAGTATTTGCTCTGCCTCCCTCTTTTTCACTCTGGTTCAGGTAAAGAAGTTACTCAGGAAACGGCAAAAGCTTCCCGCTCTCGAGGCAGACCGTGCTTCTAGCTCTAACTGGACCCAGAAGAGGCATTTTTGGGCGAATCCTTCCCAAGGGACCTTCCTTCTATTAGCTCTCGGCACGGTCGCCTCACTTTGTTATCCTTCATTCCTAGATGCGAAGAATAGCCCTCTTTCGTACCCATGAGAAATTTCATCATGGGCGTAATCCTCTTTGAGAAATAGAATAGGATACAAGAAAGAATCTCTTAGGAATCTCGGTCTCTATGTCATCAAACGGTTTGATCAATAGAATTCGAAGAGCAGGGGGCATCCATAGTAGAAGGAAGAGGACAAGGAAGTGACATATCGGATCTTGCCAGGCCAGGAGTTGAAGAAGGAGCGGCTTTGAGGTATGCAATTTCCTACTTGAGAATTTAGATCAAGTCTCTCGTATCTATAAGTAGGGGGGGCGTGGCCAAGAAGCAGCCAGCTGACTGCCCCCTTCAATCCTACTTTTCTTTGTTGTGCAAACAAGGTCTTAGAACCGACGGTATGTATGGGCATTTTGGGCAAGTCGCAAGAAGTCGCTTTTAAAAGGTTTGGACCAATCGTAATTCATCACCATCTTACCCGCTTCCAATTGATGACTGGCTAATATATAAGTGTTGACCTAAGCCCTTGTGCAGTGGCTCGGCTCCCGAACCGTACGTGAGCTGCCTCGTATAGCTCTTCCTAAGTAGGTCGAAGCCCCCCTCTATCAAAATGAAAAAGCCTTCGCCCTCCTATTCAACAGGGTTATTAGAAAAGCAGCTTCGTTCCTTGACTTCTTTGCCTTTCTTTTTTATAGAGGGCTTCATTTCTGATACCAAATTTCTGAGTGACGAGCTCACTTTCGTGGACTTCTTCCTTAGTGTAGTCTCGGTCCATAGTTTAAGACTCCATTCCTTAGCCTAGTCTATATCCACAGCTGGCATGACTCCGTACCGACGCCTTTCCTTTGTAGACGGATAAGTGACTCTGTAACCTTAGCTTTTTTCCTTTGTAGAACAGCTAAGCTAGTTCCTGAGTTTTACTTACCTAAAACCTACTTTGTTCTTCCATAACCTTAGCCGAGCTGAGGGCTTACATTCTCAAGGACATACGAAGAGGGTAGCCAAGATAACAAAGTAGATCTCGCCCAAAGGTGCCTATGATTAGGCCGGTCATCGCGGTTGAAGAAACTTCCTACTTCTATCGCATGAAAAGGTGATGAACGCGGCTCCATTTTGCTTTTATATGCTTAACATATGGATTCTTCCTCCCTACCGGGTCCTCTTGCTTTTCCTCACGGCAATCGAAAGGATCTGCTTTTATTATATGGGCTTATAATTCTCAGATGTCCCTTTCGTTATTACATCAAGCGCGAATCAAATGAACCAGAATCCCTGATCTTCGACCACCCTGTACCTAAACTCTGAAAGCGGGAACCTCTATTATCGTCCCATATTCCGAAATGAAAGCGGTCACTCTAATTCCGTTTATCTCCTTAACAGTAGAGCCACTCCTAGTTTCCCGTCGGTTGAGCCACTCCCATTCCTCTCACTTTCAGCGGATAAACAGATCAATGAGTACGTATGACACCAACTTTTTCATCTGTATGGTCATCCTTATTCATTATAATCCTACGGTGAAATGAAGGGATGATCCGAGAGTACCGAACCGATTGAGGGATACTGGGACCGGTAAGAGCTCAGGGGGCCTATTTACACCGCCATATAGGTTTGAAGAGGCACACTACTTTAAATATAAAGCTGTAAAAAGTAGCCCTGATTTTTTTACAAGTCGAACAATACTTGTTCAGTCGGTATTAACTTAAGATATTGGATATGGCATGAATTTTCTTTGGTTTTTTTCCACCTTCCGCCCGAGAGGAATAGAATATATTTGATGGATTCCCGCTAGAAGACGGGCTTTCCGGTGCTTTCAACTACCTTCTTTGACCTCTCTTCCAAGCCCTTAGTATTCACTAGTCCCTGGTAGAAGCATACATGAAAAGAAAGAGATGGTCTTTCACCCTTCGGCAACTAACTCGTGGGGCATGACATCCCCAAATTCCTCAAGTACTTGCTGCATTTCCTGAGAATTCTGATGTGTATTGGATCCACTCTTCTATTAGCATGAAGAGATGAATTATCATCCATTTCTCTTCCTTATTCTAAAGAAATAGAACGCCCCACCCGAACCTTTCTTAAGACTACCAAGCCCTCTCCAATTAGTTCTACGATAGAAGCTTTCAACGTACACCCGGGGACAAATCTTTCACTCACTGATAAGTGAAAACCTGTGACTATATCGGACTATTACAAAGGCATTAATTTTATAACGGTGATAATGCAACAATCTGGCATTCCTTGGCCTTTCAATGGTTGAGATAAGAAGAGTTAGTGGTGGTGTAGGTTCGAGCCCGACTATTATACAAAGTACTTAAGCGGACTTAGCCTTGAGATGGTCCGACCTTCTCTTGACGATTGTTCCGCTGGAGCTTTGAATGAATCCCCTTCTTCGGAGTAGAAACTCTTCTTTGCTGCCCTCTTTCGGCTTAAGAAGTCCACGGATCAGGCTTAGGATAAAGCTTGGCCTGGCTTGTATCGAGAATGTGAGGCAAGCGACAGTGAGGTGACCGATAGGGAGGATGGAGCTTCTGCGGAAGGAAGCGAGGGAGGATGCTTAATTTCGTAGCTAGTGTCAGTGTCGGTTCCAGTTCTAGAGAAAGGGATGGTGGGCAGGATTCGAAAGAGGGCAATAGCTTCATTTAAATAGCAAAACGAAGGCCTCCTAGTCCCCGGTTGCTTGCTTTAGTGACGTTGATTACATTATCATCATCGTCTTTTTTCTTCATGAATTGATCAGGAAAGCAGGGTATTATTAATTGATCATTCCATCTAACACATGACCTGAAGTATCTTTCTAGTTGCCTGTCGATGTCATTCAAATAAAGAAATTCCATGAATTCAGTAAGCACAGGTACTATGGGAATCCCTTTCTTTGGAGAAACATCCATTCCGTCCTTTTTGAGGAGTATTGGTTGGTCTATGAAAGAAAAGAGCAACTCACGAATGGCTTGATCTTTAACCAGGGAGGCCACTTTTCTCTTTAGAGGAGTGACAGAAAGGTGGGGAGCCAAATCAATGTCTAGATCACATATAAGCTTTCTACTCCTCTCATGCTTAATATCCTACTTATAAATTCTTCTTAGTTTGACAACTGATAGTTGACCGGGAGGAATTGGCGTTGACACAACTCCCTTATCGAGGGAGACTGTGCTTAATGCTCTAACCATCATCTTAGGACCCGTCAGATGACGAAGACCAGATAACATAAGACGCATAATGGTCTATTCAAAGCCAATGTTCTGACCTCCATCGCCTGAGGAAAATGGTTCTTTCCTTAACCTTAACGAGGACTCTCTCATCTGTGACATAGTTGAAGGCACGTGCAAGGATACAATGGACATCCAAACGGCATATCCTCGAGGATCTATCTTTTCATAGAAGGCGAGCGAAGTGAGATCTTCCGTGCCTTAGAAATTGAAGAGGGCATTGGAAGAAGAAGACTCAAAATGCGTAAGTAAGGAAATACAAACCAATGATTCATTAAGGTCTCTTTATTTTCCCACGTAGTTCGTGGGTCAAACCAACGATTCTCTTCTCAAAAAAGATAAGTAATAGATAGATTCTTTTTCTAGTATCACTTCTATCAATGCAATGAAAGAACCATCCCTTCCTATTTGTTTATCCTATCAGATAGAAAGAAAATGAGACCAAGCCCCCTTCTTTACTATTACTAAACTAAAGGGGGTGGGGTGAAGGGGGGTTTACATACAACCGGGCAAAGTGGTTTATGATTGAATCTCAGAGGCATTCTTATCATTTGGTAGATCCAAGTCCATGGCCTATTTCGGGTTCACTCGGAGCTTTAGCAACCACCGTAGGAGGTGTGATGTACATGCACTCATTTCAAGGGGGTACAACACTTCTCAGTTTGGGCCTCATATTTCTCCTATATACCATGTTCGTATGGTGGCGTGATGTTCTACGTGAATCCACATTGGAAGGACATCATACAAAAGCTGTACAATTAGGACTTCGATATGGTTTTATTCAGTTTATATTCTCGGAGGTTATGTTCTTTTTTGCTTTTTTTGGGCTTTTTTCAATTCTTCTTTGGCACCCACGGTAGAGATCGGAGGTATTTGGCCCCCAAAAGGGATTGGGGTTTTAGATCCTTGGGAAATCCCTTTTCTTAATACCCTTATTCTCCTTTCATCCGGAGCTGCCGTAACTTGGGCTCATCATGCTATACTCGCGGGGAAGGAAAAATGAGCTGTTTACGCTTTAGTAGCTACCATTTTATTGGCTCTAGTATTCACTGGCTTTCAAGGAATGGAATATTACCAAGCACCCTTCACAATTTCGGATAGTATTTACGGTTCTACCTTTTTCTTAGCAACGGGATTTCATGGTTTTCAAGTGATTATAGGTACTCTTTTCTTGATCATATGTGGTATTCGCCAATATCTTGGTCATCTGACCAAGGAGCATCACGTTGGCTTTGAAGCAGCTGCATGGTACTGGCATTTTGTAGACGTGGTTTGGTTATTCCTATTTGTCTCTATCTATTGGTGGGGAGGTATATGAAATAACGAATAAGTGGATTGAGTGAGGCACTTGCGGCAAGAAGACAAAGAGAACCGAAAGACTCAAGTAGTTGGCTTCTCTTCCACCTGAGATCAAATGTATGAATCATCATAGATGATAGACTAAAAAAAAGCAAAATTTAGCTTGTGCAAAAGCGGTCAAAGGAGACATTTCTAGTCTGTCACACCTTTCTTTTGTGGGTGTGAAGTAACGCACGCCGACCCTAGAAAGAGCACTTAGCCGTCAAGACGTCTCGTCTGTAGTGCGCATATCTTCGGAAGGTGCCCTGCTAACTCATATGGAAAAAGATATTTCTATCTTAACTTCCTCCAGTCATCCAATTTGACCCCATAGGCAGGACTCTAGTCAGAGAAGAGGTTTCTAGGCACAAAGCTACTCCAGGAAAGAGTTGACACCAGGGATTTCGGACATCACTTTATGCTAATTCAAACCTGACCCTTCAGTGGATCTTGAATTAAGTTAGAGTTAAAGGAGATGCCTTCCTTGTTTCTGAGTTCTTGAGTTAGAAGAGAGACAAGAGACGAGAGCGAATTCATATGAGTTATTCTTGTTTGAGTTGCTTTCCCTCTTGTTGTTAATAAATGATGCTAAGGTTGTTAAGGAGTAAGGAGTGATGCTACGGCCCTGAGGTCTAATCTCCCATTCCTAATTCTGTCTCTTGGCCAGCCCTCGGGAATTCTGTTAGATTAGTAAGCTAGGCCTATAGAGTTGCATTGGTAAACTAAACCCCTGGAATTGCTTGACTTCTGCCTCTTATTACTTCAATTGGCATTGTATCACGAGTGTAGGATTTATTTCATGTTACAGGTTTAGCATTCCACATAGCTTTAGTCCCCGTATGTTTAGTGGTCGAGTGAGGAGAGGATAATTTAGCAGCAAAGATAGAAGCTGGAGATTGGCCACAAAAACCTCTTCTCTTTCTCAAGGAGAAAATCAAGAGAAAGGAAAAAAAGCAGAAGCCACATCTGCTTCCTAGGGAAAGTCAGTAAGCCAATTTCTTGGAAAGTTCTTTCGATCCGGAAGGTTGATTGACAAAAGAGATTAGGGATAGGTAAGATTTTTTCCATGATTAGAGAGATGAGACTCGAGCTGTTGTCAAGCGCACTGGATCTATTGTGGATATTCCTGCGGGAAAGGTCATGTTAGGCTGTATGGTCGACGCGTTGGGAGTACCTATTAAAGTAAGAGGGGCTCTAAGCGATCACGAACGAAGATGTGTCGAAGTGAAAGCCCCAGGGATTATTGAACGTAAATTTGTGCACGAACCCATGCAAATAGGGTTAAAAGCAGTAGATAGCCTGGTTCCTATAGGCCGTGGTCAACGAGAACTTATAATCGGGGACAGACAAATTGGAAAAATAGCTATAGCTATCGATACTATATTAAACTAAAAGCAAATGAACTCCAGGGGCACCTCTGAGAGTGAGACATTGTATTGTGTCTATGTAGCTATTGGACAGAAATGCTCGACTATGGCACAATTAGTTCAAATTGTTTCAGAAGCGAATGCTTTGGAATATTCCATTCTTGTAGCAGCCACCGCTTCGGATCCTGCTCCTCTGCAATTTCTTGCCCCATATTCTGGGTGTGCCATGGGGGAATATTTCTGCGATAATGGAATGCACGAATTAATAATATATGATGATCTTAGTAAACAGGCGGTGGCATATCGACAAATGTTATTATTATTACACTGACCACCAGGCCGTGAGGCTTTCCCTGGGATGTTTTCTATTTATATTCCCATCTCTAAAAAAGAGCCGCTAAACGATCGGACCAGACAGGTGCAGGTAGCTTGACTGCCTTACCCGTCATTGAAACACAAGTTGGAGACGTATCGGCCTATATCCCCACCAATGTGATCTCCATTACAGATGGACAAATCTGTTTGGAAACAGAGCTCTTTTATCGCGGAATTCGACCAGCTATTAACGTTGGCTTATCTGTCGGTCGCGTCGGGTCTGCCTCTCAGTTGAGAGCTATGAAACAAGTCTGCGGTATTTTAAAGCTGGAATTGGCACAATATTACGAAGTGGCCGCCTTCGCTCAATTTGGGTCAGACCTTGATGCTGCGACTCAGGCATTACTCAATAGAGGTGCAAGGCCGACAGAAGTGCCCAAACAACCACAATATTCACCACTTCCAATTGAAAAACAAATTATAGTGATTTATGCAGTTGTCAATGGCTTCTATGATCGAATGAAACTAGACAAAATTTCTCAATATGAGAGAGCCATTCTAAGTAGTATAGATCCCGAATTACTCAAATCCTTCTTAGATAAAGGTGGCTTCACTAACGAAAGAAAGATGGAACTAGATGCTTTTTTAATAGAAAGCGCTTTGCTCCGCTCGCGATGACTCAAAGGGGCTCCGCGCTCTATCTGCTCTATCAGCTATCCGTTTGTTGGCGCTACGCGTGACTTCAGTTGACAAAAGTGAACAACATAGCGCTAGCGCCCGCGGAGAACTTTCGTCCCTCCCTACTCCCTATCGGTCGCCTCACCTCACCCTCACTTCGCTCGCCTTCTAAAAAAAAGGCCTAATAACGGTGAACAGTCGGTTACTAAAAAAAGAATAAGATGTAGTTCAAAAGTACCAAAACAACTGAAGCCTACATCCCACTACGTAAGGGTTCCCTATTCCTATGAGCCTTGAGTAAGAGGGATTCCGCCGCTTAGCAGCGCCTTGAGAATTGATAGTATTGACCTACACCAAAGTGGAAGGGCCACTGCCACTATCTAAGCTATTAGTGGGCTTAACCTATTGAAATATTGAATCAAGTGAAGCTTTGCGTAACAAGACTATAGGTCGCCAACGCCTAGAAGTTAAAGTAGTCTGGGTTGGTTTGGCGGTCACTCTCAAACTCACTACGTGGGTCACGAAAGTCACTTAGCTTCTTTAGTAGGGCTTGCATACGAAGGGCTTGCCAAAGATCAACGGCCTCCCCGGGATTCAGAAGAAGCAGATAGAGCAAAGGCCTCCCCTTTCTGTCCGCTCTTCTGAAGGAATTGCATGTAGAGACAGTCAATAATCGGGGCTTATAGTTTAATTGGTTGAAACGTACTGCTTATAACGGTGATATTGTAGGTTCGAGCCCTACTAAGCCCATATGACCTGAGACTTTTCCCGAATGAAGTGCATTAATTTCAGGCAATCGAAAGTCGGTTATCACATCAATAAATGCACCACCACTAATCTTAACCATTGAAAGACCAAGGAATGCCGATCAAGAATAAAGTGAATGACATCAGATGGATAAAAAAAAGAGCCCCGGCATTTACCAGTAGTGTAATCAGTACTTTAGTAACAATTTCATTGCCTCAGGATTCGGCGAGTAGAAATAGGGAATGAAGTAACTAGACAGATTTGGTAAAATCCCACTCTTCTAGAGGGATCATATAGAAAGCGAGTCGCTTTGGATGCATTTAGACAGAAAAGCGGACATAGATTATTCTAGAATAACGAGATAGAAACTCACCAAATAGCGGTGCACCTGGATGACTTCCAGATCATTCTCAGGATAGAGTTTCTGACCCCTATGACTGCTAGTGAAAGCGATGAAAGTATAGCTGTGCTCCAGTTGAACGGGTAAAGGTTCTAAGGTGAAGAGCCCAGTCTGTAGAAGCATAAAAAATACGCAGGATGGCTATACACAACATGTTGATGCAGGGCAGCGTAAAACAAAGGACCTCAGAGCCATCAACGTGCAACAGAGCTTTTCCGCTGAGCACAGTGTAAAGTATAAAGCTCAAGGACCATCCACGTAATACAGTATATCTAGGCTGCTTCAGCGTAAAAAGGGTGCTACATCGCCTTTATGGCGTAAAACTCATCCGCTTTTAATGCAACATTGAAGTGTACGAGGGACGCTTCGTATTCCCCGAAATGAACCTGATGTCTGAATCCTGACAAAGAGTACTGCACGACTACCCAGACGACGGCTATAATGATGGCGCATTACTTCAACACAGGCTGTCATTTACTGCCATTTCCTTGGCGTAAACCGCTTTTACGCATACAAAGGAATATGCTGCCTAGTTTTACACAGGCAGATGTGAGCTGTTTACGCTCCGTAGAAGACAAACAGCCTGCCACGTCAAAAGCTGCTCTTCGTACAGGGCTTGAGGCACGTCTCTGCATTTAATGCGCAGAGCGGTGACAGGTTCTCGAGGCACGTCTTTGCATTTAATGCGCCGAATACTGATAGATGCCCAAGGCATGTCTCTGCATTTTATGCGTAGAAGAGTGACAGGCCTTCAAAACACGCCTCTGCATTTAATACGCAGGATGGGGGCAGATCTCTGCATTTAATGCAAGAGATTTGATTATATCTCCAAAAGCTGTCATTCTGGCTAAAACGTCCACGTCATCTCGGCTTCTACGCCCACTCGGCCTCTATGAACACTCGGCCTCTATGACCACTCGGCCTCTATGCCCACTCGACTTCTACGCCCACTCGGCTTCTACGCCTACTCGGCTTCTACGTCCACTAGGCTTCTACGCCTACTCGGCTTCTATGCCTACTTGGCTTCTACGCCATGGTGACAGTTATTGGCTTCTACGCCAACCTCTTCTACACAAAGGATAACTACCTACGTGGCTTCTACGCCGTGATCTTCGCAGCAGTTATACGCGTTTTCCCTTAGTTGGATACGCGTCACACGCTCATTCAAAAGATCTTCTATACGCAGGCAATGGTTATTGTAACCATTGTATAAAAGGGTGCTGTACTTTCTACTACTCGGTTTCTATACCGACTGAGTGGTCACTGTCACTAAAACTCTATAAATAGAGACCTCTATCAACAGAGGAGAAATGAGGAGAAAAAGAGGTCAAAAGGTCGAAGAATTAAAGGTCGGAAATTGGTCAAGAAATCCAGTATCAGATCCGAGGTCGAGAGAGAGAGAAGAATCCAGAGCTCAGGCAAAGAGAACTGATCGACGACTTTGGCATCGGGCATCCACTCTCTTTAGCAACTCTCGAAGCTGCTTTCAGTCTTCTATGGCACTTCTTCATCATCGTGTGGTCCAAGGGACAAAGTGATCGACCGCAGATCAGACTCCTATAGCAATATTTACCCAGATTAAATAAATTATACTCGACATCCTCGTATAGGATTAAATTATACAATCTTGTTTGTAAACATCGAAGAAGGGCGGGTTTTCGTATAAAACCTTATTTTCACATATTATCTTTTGTTTATTTTATCAAACAATAAGATGGCGACTCTACTGGGGACATCATTCACTTCTGACGAGGAAGCAATTACTCAACACGATACGGTATCCGTGGGATCCGTGAAGAAGACACTGGTCGTCCAATTCGACCAGTCTGCCTACGAAGACATGCTTCGAACAGGGGGTAGCTCTCACTCTCTCTCTGTCCAAGATAACAGGAAGCTGCGTAAGGTCTGGATGCCCAAGACATCCTCTACCATTCCTGTCGACTCTCCGATCTCTTCGATTTCTTCGACCAACGAGGTTGTAGCATTGCTCCCTCCGCACCTTGCGCATAAAATTCAGTCGCCTGTCTCTAACAGGGAAGACAAAACTTCTGGCAATGCCGCAGCGCTAATCCAGAAGTATACTTCGCGCTCTGCACATAAAATTTAGTCTCCCGTCCCTGGCGAAACAGACGAAACTTTGGACAATCTTAGCGCTAGTCCAGAAGCCTACACCGCGCTCTGCGCGTAGAAACCAGTCTCCGTCCCTGGCGGAACAGACAAAATTTATGACAATGCCTTAGCGCCAAATCAGAAGTTCCAAACGCGTTCAAGCGTAAAAATGCATCTTCCTTCCACGGAAAAACAGATGATCCCTGCAATCTACGCAAGGAAAAGCAAGCGGCGGACTACTCAACTTCTCGGCCTTTACGCCAGCGAGGGGACAATCTGCCCACCCTTCGGATTACGTGAGAGGCTGATGGCCGACTGAGGACATCCTCAGCTTTACGCCAACCAGAGCAGAGCTCCAAGTTACGCCAGGAGAAACCCCTCAGCGTAAAGAAGGCTCAATTTACGGAAAGACACCCTCCTCGGGGATTATCTGCCACCCAGATGGCCAACCTGTTGTATACAGGTAGCACAGGGAAAACTATGGTTCCCAACATCCGCATGCCCACTGATGTGAACAGAAGGAACAAGCCATCTTCTTCTTCTGTAAATCCTCCTGACCTGCATGGGTACCTGATCCAAAAATACAAGGATAGGGGATCTTCCAGCATGTCTATTACGCCTCCTAACGAGCACTATTGTAATATTCATAGGATTGTAATTAATTATTGTTGTTCTGAAGCAAAACGGTCGGTTTTTGACCGGTTGAGCTACTCTCCATCTTTCCAGGAAGAAGAGCCTACACATGCATCGGTGAATATGGCTTCACACATACCTAGAGGAAGATCGGGCTCAAGACGTCATCCCTCTAGAGCTCCGAGCCAAAGGAGATTCAACCAGCTCCTTAGGAACACTGAAGCTGGGGTATTCCGAAATATCCGTTCGAGGTTGCGATAACCGACTTCGTACTCTTCTGATTCCGTAGCTGGGGGTTGCCAATCACCCGAATCAGATACTGAAAGTATAGAGTCAACTTCAACAGAGACCTATACTAATCCTTCAATGACACCCAGGGAGATGGGAGTTTATGCCATTGGAGATGAACACGAGAAAGCTTCTCTATCCGGGAGCGCTGAGAAGCGCATTACTATACTGGAGACATCTCTAAAAGAAATGCAATCCATGATGGAGAGCATGCACCAGATGATGCTGACTCAACACACTGCTGCTATGGCTCAAGCGTCGGTCCCTCCAACTCAGATATGTGTGAGGGTGGACTTACCACCATCCAACACGATCCAAGAGCCTGCTCTAGATCAGGAGTCAGCAGTTCCTCCGCTTCCTCACTCGAAGAATGTATTACCTCCCGTCGGAGTCACGATGCAATCGATTCCTCATCACTCCGTGGTCCCGCTACCAGCTGAAGATCCGATGCAGGCAGTACGGGAGTTGAAAGCCTAATTTGATGCCCTGAAGCACAAAGATCAGCTTAAGAAATTGGGAATCAACCAACCTTACCCAGCTATCTGGGAAGAGGTCCCTTTCCCTCCTAGATACAAACCACAGACTATGACTTTGTTCGAGGGAAAAATATCACCGAGTCAGTACATGAACTACTTCAGTATGATGGCGATGTTATTACAAGGGAACGATGCCCTCCTCACTCGGGTGTTCAAAATCTGTCTCTCGGGGGTAGCTTATCAGTGGTACCGAAGTCTGGCGGACAACTGCATTACTTCCTTTGAAGACTTCAAGGCATTATTCTTTACGTGATTCTACGAGGGAGGGATGGACATGTCTATTGTCACACCCCGATCTCCCGCAGGCAAATCGGCCGTTCCCGCTAGGCGGGAATCACCCTCGCCAGCGCTCCCGCGGAACGATCGCTTGACCCATCCGGGCGTGATGCCGCACGAGCGTGAGCCACGCCCGTACAAGGCCATGGTTCATTGGCTGGCGGTAAGAGTTCTAAGCCACAGAGTCGCACAGATTGTCCAAGTGCCGCGGAGTCATAAACGCATAGGCGATCGGTAACAGGTTCACTGAGTCGACAATATAGCGGAAGCATTGAAACACAAGTTGACGTAAAGCAATCTCTTTTATTGATATAAACATGTGTTACAGGCGGCATATAGCCGAGATTACAAGTCGCTCAAGCCTCTCTCTCTGAAACAGTAAAGCGTGCCAAGTGGCTACAATTTTGGATGATTGTACAGGCGATGGTCAGGCGAGTTCCAACATTATGTCTTGTATATGTGCTTCAATCCCGGACGCACCGTTGCTTCGGCTTCAGAGGGAACTCCTGGCCTTAGCATGCACGAAGGAGGCGTCCGCACCGAACGAGGTTCTCCCACACCCTGCATACAAACTGGTGGATTAATAGTACATTGAATGCACTGGTGGGGAAGCTACTCGCCCGCTCGACAAATCCAAACACGTAATACAGGTTCCGTGCACAACTATTAAGTTGTCTTTCTAGTTGCCTTAGGATCAGTTTTATGCAAACATTGAATAGCCTAACTCGTATGGCAGGGCGCCGTACGACATAAGAGAAAACACGGCGAGACTTACCAACTTACTATTTGTCCTTCCCTGTGCAAGGCAAATATTGTTAATTCATCCACGAGCAAGTATAAACATTCAGGAGCATAGCATATGCAAACATGAGGGTCGTTATTGTCAGATCGTTCAGGTGTTCAGTTCATTGATGCTATACAATGACTCGCACGCGGATAGCAGCTAAGCGAGGATGTCTTATCTATATGAACAAGGTCGCTGGCAAAGCCATTATGGACGTGGTCGAGGACAAGGATAGCATACTACGTGTGTACACGAGGCACACGATGTCACTACCACGTTCCGAAAACAGGGGTATTTTTGACTTTTTACAATATTTAATATTAATTAATTGCATGATAGTATATTTGATTTAAATAAATGTGTGATGTGTAATTTAAATATAGTATTATATACAGTGTTTATTTATTTTGAGCTAGCAGACTTGACCTAGAAGCCCAGTAGAGGAACACCCGTCCAAGTTGTAGAATTCTGGATTTAATTATTTTAGCTAGAATTTATTTATTGGAGATTATAATTAATTACCGTATTTTTAATTAATTATTGCGCATTGCCTTTGCTTCGATGTTTGGAGCACTACCCTAGCTTTTGTCTTCCAACAAATTTCACCATCTTGCCCTAGACGTGCCGCCTTCCATTCTGCTATTTTTGCAACTCATAATTTTGCTCCCTGTGCATTATTTCTAGCCGCACAAAAATCGTCGCGGACGTTATTTAATAAATCCCTATTTTGCATCGTTGTGCGTTCCAATCGAAAATTGGAAGCAATCTTGACCTATTTTTCGTGCGGCCCAAATTAGGATAATATTCTGTTCTGAGTCTTCTTCATCTTTGGTATTGATGACCTGACCTGATTTTGGCCCCATGTACTCCTAATTAATTGTTGAACATAACTTGCATTTATTTCTATTTAATTTGAGGATACCATTTTATCTGATTCCGTAAATCCCAATTTAATTCCAGTGCCCTGCTATTTAAGCCCGTACCAAACATACAGCGTCCCCCGACCCTACAAAACACAGGACACCGAATCGCCCGCCAAATTTTTGTCATTTTATGTGTTTGTGCAATTTCCCGAATTTAAGGGGCTAAGTTGCAATTATTCAATTGTAGGTGTCATCACCCCATTGTCCAAGACCAAATGGAAAGATTATTTACTTGTGGACCAAATTGCATTTTTCCCCATATGAAATTTCCTTCATGTTTAATCTGGACCACCCATTTAATTGGGTGCATCCTCACCTTTGATTTACCCATACCCTCATCCTATTTAATGTCTTATCAAGCCCTAATCCCCAAAAATGCAACCTAGGAATTCCCCCACTCCTCACAAACCGTAGCCTCCATTTTTCTTCTCCTTCTTCCTTTCTTCTTCTCTTTTCTTCTTCTTCTTCTCTTCTTCTTCTTCTTCCCTTAGTTTTTCTTTTTAAATTTCAAAGAGAAAAAAAAAGGGGGGGGGGAAACATTACTGTTCTCAACCCGACTTCCTGTTCATCCGGCGGCCGCTGCTCAGTCCGGCGATCTCTCCGACTCCTCCCTGCAGTGATCTCCGGCGGCAAGTCCAGCCCGCTGAACTCCTCCCTCTCCTCCATTCCTCAGCCCCACCAAGCGGCCGACCCGCTGGCCTACCCCTTCATCCCCGTGCTCCGGCCACCCGGCCATCCGGCGCTGCACTGAAGGCCGACCCCATCTCACTGCTGCTCTTCCCCCTGTCCATCCATTTCCGGCCAGCTAGCCGACCCGCGGGCGCCCCACCTTGCTCCGCTGCTCTCCCCATACTGCTGCTGCCGATCCCGAACTCCGGCGGCCACCCGATCCACCCTGCCTCCGGCCTGCTGCACTCCGGCGGCCAATAACTCCTCTCCCTTCTCCATCTCCTCCATCACCATCTAACACCACCACCATCACCACCCCTATTACTGTCCTCCTACTCCGGCCTGAACACCCGACCACACCAGCTCCCTACTCCAGCGGCCCGTCGGCTCTCCCACCATCAGCCTCCCGCTGACTACTTCGGCGGCCGAGCTCGGAGCCTCCCCACCTGCTGTCCCAACTCGAGTCCGACCCCGTTCTCCATCAACAGCCCTCTCCTCCTCACGTGGTTGCCCACCGGACGCCGATTCTCGACGACTCCGTCCCAGATCCAGCATTCGACTTCCTCCGTGAGTCAACAAAGGGCAGGTGTGCGATAGCCTCGTTGGGATCGACTTCCACAACTGTGCGGTCCGTTGGGTACTACTCAGGCGAACATTCTTCTTCACGACCCGATCAGAACCCATCTCGGTGAGTATTTTGACTCTTGAGCCCATATGCTTCATGGTTTATTCTTTGTGGTTCTAGTGGATAAATAGGCAGTCGTGTATTGTATAAGTGTTTCATTAGTAAGGGAAGAAACAATTAATTAATCAATGTGGTCATATATGGAAGTCTGAAGAAAAATATGGCCCTAGTGTGTGTTTTGGTTGAAGAGATACTCAATATGTGAGTTACACTAAGAAAGAAGAGCAGGGTGGTATATTTATGTGAGATGGTTGAGAGAATCACCAACGGGATTGTGTGTGTGGCAGAGGTTCGACAATCCTCATTGACGGGTAGAGTTCAGCTGTGGGTTAGAAGCATCCTGCATCCTAAGTATATAATCTATTCGGCAAAAGAATGGTTGAAATAACTAGGAAGTAGCCATTATTATATATATGGAATGAGAAGATAACTGTGATTTCAAAATATAAATAAATATGAGTCATATGAAATGTGTTGCTTAGAAATTTGATTTGGTATATATAGTTCTGTTCTTGTTGTTCATACTAGATGAATAGAGTATGTTGGGATTTGGCAACCTTGAATGGAGATTAGAAGTGAGTACCATTTTGTTGGGTTAATGACTAGTGTGGAGTGGTACATATATGCATGGAGACATTGAAAACAAAGTGGTTATTAGAGATGATAGGTGTGAGTATTCTTTAATGAATTGGAAGGAAACCGAACAACAGAGAATTGGTGATTGTAGGGAAATGTGTTGTACATATTGATATATGAATTTCATATGAATTATAGAATACATGAGGTCTATAGTAAGTGGCGGAGAATACACTGATTATAAGAGTGGCTTCAAATAATGGAAATGTTGGAAGATGGGAAGTTGGAGGTTTAGTCTATTGTATATAATGGAAATGCCCAAATGACTTAATAACTATGGTAGTATAATAAATAACATATTTTTATATGTGTATTTACATAGATGTCAGTAAACCAACCCATAAGGTCTAAATTCTAAATCTTCTCTAGGTTCCTTGGGCTCGGATTCTCTTGGCTCGGACTCGGTACCAATTCGTCATCTTCAGCATCCGGAATCGGGACTGTCGGATTCCCCAGGGGATACTCTGGAACAGGACATCAATAATTACCAGCTAAGGACCCAAGGCGAGTACATTCTCTGATTAGTTTCTAATTTATGATATTTCCTATGTTCACTGTATCTAGTGTAAATATCCATTGCTCTTGACACGCTGGTTACACGGATTGGTATACACGGATCTCGTCATGAGATGTTATTCCTTATTCATGGTGTAGCTTGTACGAGACTTGTTTCCTTGTTATCTTGTGCATGTACAGACACTGATTTCCGGGGAGATTTGCTACCTTCCTAGGGAATCCTGTGCCATAGCGTACCATGATTGGATCTACTATACCAGTCGGGGGTTTGGGGAGTACTTTAGTATAGATATGTGATCATACCCAACTTTATATGCACCATAGCTCACCCCACATCTCACGTCGGGTGCGGCCTGACCATTTACATGTCTCCTCACTGTTACATCGGTTAGCCCTACTAACCCCTGTAATGAGTTTACATGCCTCCTCACTGTTACATCGGTTAGCCCTACTAACCCATGTAATGAGTTTACTAGTCCCAAGCCGATCACATGTTAAAGCTAGTACTCACACACTTAGTCATAGGTTTCTTGCTCATTGACATATTGTTTTTCTTCCTGCATTTACTTACAGTATTTCCAGGATATTCTTTTCTTGTACATTCTCGTATCTATACATGCATCTGGTATGTTTCCATCTAGAACTGCTACATAGTTTATGTCATTTATATAGAACTGCTATTTAGAGATGTACTTTGCTCCTTCCTGACTGGAAATTATTTTTCCAGACTGTGACCTTAGTAGACTGGTTCCGACACACTTGGGGATTGGAAGTTAATGATTGCAGGTATGATTATGTTGTCTTTAGACTTGTGTTGTTTTCTTTTACTTCTTCAAATTCCTATCGTGCTGTAGTTGTGATTGAGTATGTTGTTGATATTTTATAGTATCATCCGAGTCTCCTTATGGAGTTGGATACTAGCGTGAGATTGTTAGATAGTACTCGACCTAGACAGCGCTCTACCGCCGATGCTGCGGCGTAGGCTGGACGTACCCACGCATTCGTGCCCCTAAACCGGGTGCGGGTCGTGACACGTTTTAGTGGTGGCCCATGCAGGTCTGACTTCGCAAGTGGTGCGATGTCGTAGTAGTGCTACGTCATAGTTGTACTACTGCGTACCTGCTATTAAATATAGGACATAGGATGCTAGGATGAGAGAGGATACTCAATCACAAATTCTTGAAAGATTTCCTGGGATGACCCCATGAGAATCTTATTTTCAATTTAAATCTTTTTTCTTGTTTTCGTCCGCTCTCGCTTGTTGTTACTGCACTTGATTCTTGTTGAGCAGTTATTAAATTAATTCTTGGTTTTGATTCTTGTTGACGAGTTGTTAACTTTAATTCCTGGTATCGTTGTTGAGTTGATTTCAAATTGAGATGAATTTTTACGGACTAGGATTTATGGTATCATCTGATGACATATATTGATGAGGACAGTAAGGAAGGAAAAACGTCTACTTTGGTTATGGAACCTAGAATTTATCGCAGCCATATTAGCTGTGGTGACAAGAACGTAGGAACCTGACTTGGATGTACATACTATAGTTATGAAGCTTAGAGTCTTTCGCAGCCATACCGGTTGGCGTGGCGAAGATTCTAGACGACATGATTATAGAGTGCATACCTTAGTTAAGAAACCTATCGTTTATCGCATCTATGCTTACTGGCGTGGCGAGAATTCTGAGTGTCATGATTTCAGACAGACGTGTATGATTATCAGGTTGTATCCTAAATTGGTTCTTAAAATATCATCTCAAGACTTATCTATTTCTGTTATTCCAGGACTTTGTTCCATCGCTTCTTTCTTTACTAGCAGTAAAGATACCTTCTGTCCTCAATTCAGTTTTTGAGCTCCTATCCCTTGAGGATTTCTTGTTAAGTATGATAATTAGTGGCTTGTAATTTTGTTTGTGTCTTGTATTAGTATTGACTGTGTTGCTAGTGAGTTGTAAGTGTTTCTTAGTTGGACATGTGAGCAGTAGGTTTTAATCTAGAGTTAGCCCTTAGCATAGTACCTTGTACCAATGGTTCTAGGATAAGGTCATTAGAGACTGTGAGTAGAAGGAGAGTATAGAGTATCAGTGATAGTTCAAGAGTTAGTATCAGAGCCAACATACCCGTCCTGGATAATCATGATTTTGCCATTTGAATGATCTACGTGAACAATTAGGTATAAAAAAATAAAAAATAAAAAATTGTGTTAAGAAGTAATGGAGCATGATGTTCAATTTAATGATTGATATCGGAAGTGTTAAGGGTAAGGAAATATATACGCATAAAGTTAATGAGGTGTCATGAGTAGAGAAATATCGGAATAGGTAATGAAGATGGTGAAGCGTATCACGGATTAGTTTAATAGGCTTTAAAGGATTAAAGGAAATACATATACAACCATCGAGATGAGGAACCATATGCTTGCCCATGAGAATAAGAAAAAAATGAGTATTATAGAAGGTACAAGTAAACATGAGTTCTAATGAGCTTGATGAGATGATTCATTAACGAAGCTAGTAATATAATACCCAGAGTGCCGATGATTCTATATCAAGGATTATTGAAAATGGTGCTAGTAACAGTAAGCACTCGGTGTGATGATAATTAGATGATATACCAGTTGACATAAATTGAAACCATGAAAGAAAACACAGTTGATGATAACTTAGATCATTGGAGGTAATAGTACAAGTGATTCAGGCAGTACAATTTTAGTACACAATTATAGACACTAGATGCCTTGAGTGCACCTTGAGTATCAGAGACCGTGAGCACTGATATGTACATTGTGGAGTTATAAATTAAAAGGTGAAAATAAGGTTTTATTTTTGAATAATTGAGGAGTTGAGATTATGTCATTAAATTTTTGAGGATTTCAAATGTGAATTCAATACACAAGGTTAAAATTATGAGGATTTTAAAAGTGATTAAATTTATCGATATTGAGTATCTGATTTTGAGGAGGTATATGCAATTATTTTTACGTTGATCGAGAAGTTAAACCTTGACGATTATTTTGAGGATTAATTTTATGGTAGATAAGAGGTGAATATTAATATATGAGTAGATAATATACATGTGTAAGGATCTGATAACTTGAGCATGATTGAGATGGCACCGCAAACAGACTTGGGTGTCCATCTAGAGTTGTATTAGAAAGGGGCTTAGCACTCAGTATGGTGTTGCATTTGACGTGTATTTGAGTGATAAGAACAACTAGTATGAACAATTGTAGTAGGAACGGGAACTGGCAGAGAGTATGGTACTAAAGAGATAGAGGTATCAACTTGGATGCATTATTGGATCATGATTATATTAGAGGTTCTTGGTATCAGATTTTGGTATTAATAGACAGGTGTGTGCCATAGGGATATATTCATGGATCTTGTGGATTAAGATTAGTTGATATGGGTACCAGTGTACAGGAATAGAAATTAGTTAGTGAATATGCTAGAGTTAAGAGTTTGTTAGAGATGGGAGATACCAAAAGAAATATGTTAGCAGGTTCTTTCTTTTCTCATGTTGTTTTTGTCTTCTGATTGATTGATTCCCTAGTACCGTGGGTTATATTCGTGATTTTTGTTAGGATATGGTTAGTAGTACACCCTGACAGAGAATGCAATACCATGATAAGACAGACCATAACCATGCATGTTTTCTCTAAGTTGTTTGTTGTATGACTGTGGGTAAAATTTTTCTTAGGCCAGGATCGTTGGGGTTTTGACTATAGCAAGGATCTATGACAAGGTTATGACTGGATGAAAGGGACAAGCTGATTAAAAATTTAAGGGAAGCATTCATTTAAATAAAGAGTTAATGAGTAATATAACAAAATTGATGGATCCTTGGTAATTACGAAGATCAAGGTATGATTAAAATTTGAGGATAAACATTAAATTAAATGAAGGATTAAAATTTCACATGGCAGAATTGATGATTTATTAAATTCAGGAAGGTTGGCTATGATAAAATTTATCATTAAAAATTTGAGGAAAATTTGGAAAATTATCCTTATATATTTGATTGCAAGATAGTAATTTAAAAATTTTATAATTGCGGATATTACATTGAAGGATCCATAAGTATCGTATTGTTAAGTATTTTGAGAAAAGGAGGAAACTGAAGAGTTAGATCATTGATGGATTATTGTTTGGATTCAGACTTTTGGGACGAGATTCAATACATTGATTGAAATTAAAATTGAGGAACAGATATCAAATTCCGAGTATAAATATTTTTAAATTTAAAATTCGTGGAAATTGTGAGGAAATGGAAACTGATTTTTATTCGAGGAAATTTCAGGAATATAGTAATTTCAAATTTTTGAAAAATGCGAAACGACAAGGTGGACTATTTCAGGATTATGTGGGTTGTTGAATTTCACTATTTATGGAAATAATAATGTGTATGAGTAAACACTACTATGAGGACTTTAAATTTTGAGGACGAAATTCTTTTAAGGTGGGTAGACTTGTCACTACCACGTTCCGAAAACAGGGGTATTTTCGACTTTTTACAATATTTAATATTAATTAATTGCATGATAGTATATTTGATTTAAATAAATGTGTGATGTGTAATTTAAATATAGTATTATATACAGTGTTCATTTATTTTGAGCTAGCAGACTTGACCTAGAAGCCCAGTAGAGGAACACCCGTCCAAGTTGTAGAATTCTGGATTTAATTATTTTAGCTAGAATTTATTTATTGGAGATTGTAATTAATTACCGTATTTTTAATTAATTATTGCGCATTGCCTTTGCTTCGATGTTTGGAGCACTACCCTAGCTTTTGTCTTCCAACAAATTTCACCATCTTGCCCTAGACGTGCCGCCTTCCATTCTGCTATTTTTGCAACTCATAATTTTGCTCCCTGTGCATTATTTCTAGCCGCACAAAAATCGTCGCGGACGTTATTTAATAAATCCCTATTTTGCATCGTTGTGCGTTCCAATCGAAAATTGGAAGCAATCTTGACCTATTTTTCGTGCGGCCCAAATTAGGATAATATTCTGTTCTGAGTCTTCTTCATCTTTGGTATTGATGACCTGACCTGATTTTGGCCCCATGTACTCCTAATTAATTGTTGAACATAACTTGCATTTATTTCTATTTAATTTGAGGATACCATTTTATCTGATTCCGTAAATCCCAATTTAATTCCAGTGCCCTGCTATTTAAGCCCGTACCAAACATACAGCGTCCCCCGACCCTACAAAACACCGAACACCGAATCGCCCGCCAAATTTTTGTCATTTTATGTGTTTGTACAATTTCCCGAATTTAAGGGGCTAAGTTGCAATTATTCAATTGTAGGTGTCATCACCCCATTGTCCAAGACCAAATGGAAAGATTATTTACTTGTGGACCAAATTGCATTTTTCCCCATATGAAATTTCCTTCATGTTTAATCTGGACCACCCATTTAATTGGGTGCATCCTCACCTTTGATTTACCCATACCCTCATCCTATTTAATGTCTTATCAAGCCCTAATCCCCAAAAATGCAACCTAGGAATTCCCCCACTCCTCACAAACCGTAGCCTCCATTTTTCTTCTCCTTCTTCCTTTCTTCTTCTCTTTTCTTCTTCTTCTTCTCTTCTTCTTCTTCTTCCCTTAGTTTTTCTTTTTAAATTTCAAAGAGAAAAAAAAAGGGGGGGGAAACATTACTGTTCTCAACCCGACTTCCTGTTCATCCGGCGGCCGCTGCTCAGTCCGGCGATCTCTCCGACTCCTCCCTGCAGTGATCTCCGGCGGCAAGTCCAGCCCGCTGAACTCCTCCCTCTCCTCCATTCCTCAGCCCCACCAAGCGGCCGACCCGCTGGCCTACCCCTTCATCCCCGTGCTCCGGCCACCCGGCCATCCGGCGCTGCACTGAAGGCCGACCCCATCTCACTGCTGCTCTTCCCCCTGTCCATCCATTTCCGGCCAGCTAGCCGACCCGCGGGCGCCCCACCTTGCTCCGCTGCTCTCCCCATACTGCTGCTGCCGATCCCGAACTCCGGCGGCCACCCGATCCACCCTGCCTCCGGCCTGCTGCACTCCGGCGGCCAATAACTCCTCTCCCTTCTCCATCTCCTCCATCATCATCTAACACCACCACCATCACCACCCCTATTACTGTCCTCCTACTCCGGCCTGAACACCCGACCACACCAGCTCCCTACTCCAGCGGCCCGTCGGCTCTCCCACCATCAGCCTCCCGCTGACTACTCCGGCGGCCGAGCTCGGAGCCTCCCCACCTGCTGTCCCAACTCGAGTCCGACCCCGTTCTCCATCAACAGCCCTCTCCTCCTCACGTGGTTGCCCACCGGACGCCGATTCTCGACGACTCCGTCCCAGATCCAGCATTCGACTTCCTCCGTGAGTCAACAAAGGGCAGGTGTGCGATAGCCTCGTTGGGATCGACTTCCACAACTGTGCGGTCCGTTGGGTACTACTCAGGCGAACATTCTTCTTCACGACCCGATCAGAACCCATCTCGGTGAGTATTTTGACTCTTGAGCCCATATGCTTCATGGTTTATTCTTTGTGGTTCTAGTGGATAAATAGGCAGTCGTGTATTGTATAAGTATTTCATTAGTAAGGGAAGAAACAATTAATTAATCAATGTGGTCATATATGGAAGTCTGAAGAAAAATATGGCCCTAGTGTGTGTTTTGGTTGAAGAGATACTCAATATGTGAGTTACACTAAGAAAGAAGAGCAGGGTGGTATATTTATATGAGATGGTTGAGAGAATCACCAACGGGATTGTGTGTGTGGCAGAGGTTCGACAATCCTCATTGACGGGTAGAGTTCAGCTGTGGGTTAGAAGCATCCTGCATCCGAAGTATATAATCTATTCGGCAAAAGAATGGTTGAAATAACTAGGAAGTAGCCATTATTATATATATGGAATGAGAAGATAACTGTGATTTCAAAATATAAATAAATATGAGTCATATGAAATGTGTTGCTTAGAAATTTGATTTGGTATATATAGTTCTGTTCTTGTTGTTCATACTAGATGAATAGAGTATGTTGGGATTTGGCAACCTTGAATGGAGATTAGAAGTGAGTACCATTTTGTTGGGTTAATGACTAGTGTGGAGTGGTACATATATGCATGGAGACATTGAAAACAAAGTGGTTATTAGAGATGATAGGTGTGAGTATTCTTTAATGAATTGGAAGGAAACCGAACAACAGAGAATTGGTGATTGTAGGGAAATGTGTTGTACATATTGATATATGAATTTCATATGAATTATAGAATACATGAGGTCTATAGTAAGTGGCGAAGAATACACTGATTATAAGAGTGGCTTCAAATAATGGAAATGTTGGAAGATGGGAAGTTGGAGGTTTAGTCTATTGTATATAATGGAAATGCCCAAATGACTTAATAACTATGGTAGTATAATAAATAACATATTTTTATATGTATATTTACATAGATGTCAGTAAACCAACCCATAAGGTCTAAATTCTAAATCTTCTCTAGGTTCCTTGGGCTCGGATTCTCTTGGCTCGGACTCGGTACCAATTCGTCATCTTCAGCATCCAGAATCGGGACTGTCGGATTCCCCAGGGGATACTCTGGAACAGGACATCAATAATTACCAGCTAAGGACCCAAGGCGAGTACATTCTCTGATTAGTTTCTAATTTATGATATTTCCTATGTTCACTGTATCTAGTGTAAATATCCATTGCTCTTGACACGCTGGTTACACGGATTGGTATACACGGATCTCGTCATGAGATGTTATTCCTTATTCATGGTGTAGCTTGTACGAGACTTGTTTCCTTGTTATCTTGTGCATGTACAGACACTGATTTCCGGGGAGATTTGCTACCTTCCTAGGGAATCCTGTGCCATAGCGTACCATGATTGGATCTACTATACCAGTCGGGGGTTTGGGGAGTACTTTACTATAGATATGTGATCATACCCAACTTTATATGCACCATAGCTCACCCCACATCTCACGTCGGGTGCGGCCTGACCATTTACATGTCTCCTCACTGTTACATCGGTTAGCCCTACTAACCCCTGTAATGAGTTTACATGCCTCCTCACTGTTACATCGGTTAGCCCTACTAACCCATGTAATGAGTTTACTAGTCCCAAGCCGATCACATGTTAAAGCTAGTACTCACACACTTAGTCATAGGTTTCTTGCTCATTGACATATTGTTTTTCTTCCTGCATTTACTTACAGTATTTCCAGGATATTCTTTTCTTGTACATTCTCGTATCTATACATGCATCTGGTATGTTTCCATCTAGAACTGCTACATAGTTTATGTCATTTATATAGAACTGCTATTTAGAGATGTACTTTGCTCCTTCCTGACTGAAAATTATTTTTCCAGACTGTGACCTTAGTAGACTGGTTCCGACACACTTGGGGATTGGAAGTTAATGATTGCAGGTATGATTATGTTGTCTTTAGACTTGTGTTGTTTTCTTTTACTTCTTCAAATTCCTATCGTGCTGTAGTTGTGATTGAGTATGTTGTTGATATTTTATAGTATCATCCGAGTCTCCTTATGGAGTTGGATACTAGCGTGAGATTGTTAGATAGTACTCGACCTAGACAGCGCTCTACCGCCGATGCTGCGGCGTAGGCTGGACGTACCCACGCATTCGTGCCCCTAAACCGGGTGCGGGTCGTGACACACGAACACGATGCGTTGCAAGCTATCCTTCCTGCACACGAGACTACACACGAGCTCCATCCGGACCGGATCGGCCCCAGTGCCCCGGTGACCGTCCGTGGAACTAGCCTGCGACATGCAAGTCAGGGTTAACCAATCTCAGGCAACACGATTTAACCAATCTCAGGCAACACGATTTATTTGACCAATCTCAGGCAACACGATTTATTAGACCAATCTCAGGCAACACGATTACACGAGATACACGAGAACATGCGTACACTAGAACACGAGAACACGAGTGCACAGGAACACGAGTACACGAGTATACGGGATACTTGAATCTTGGTTCTGTATAATAACTTGTCTTGATGCATTCCCCTGGTTCGGGGCTGCCTTGGTGACCTAACGGTCCCGGATACTTGCAGGTTCATTCAGGCACAGAACGACTACATAGTAGTCTTTCGGGGTTTGGATGAAAACATGGCAACATTACAAGCAGACAAGCATGCGTTTCTAAGGGGCATAATTAAACACGTTTGCTCGGACCCGAAGGTAAGCCGAGAGATGAAACCGTTAAGGGACTTAGCATGCGAGGGTCTGAACATATAAGCAGTATTTCATTTCCATATTCTAGCAAGCAATATGAGTTGGGATTATTCCCTTAGCTAGGTGCGTTGGATTTATTAGCATGCAGGGGTGATTCACCTAGCGACTAGCATGTATCAATCCAGATTTTATGTGTGCTGGCTAAGCAAAGACAAGTTCACCGTAGCCACCCACCTTAGCGATGATTCGCCTCGGTAGAGCGATACGCCGAGCGAGCCTCTGAAAGCCGAAGTTGATTCCTGTAGGGACAAGTCTGGATATCCTTTGCTTCTTGTTTGAGGCAGAGCGGATCGGGACAGCTGTACTATTGCCATTTGATATGGCAGTCCGCTTGAGCGGAACGGGGTGTTACATCCTACCCAACTCAGAAAAAGTCTCGTCCTCGAGACTTACTGAGGACAAGCAGTAATCTAGGGTTGAGGCAATCCTAGACAAGTCGTTGCACTTGTTCCATTTGGATATTCACTTGCACAAGCTTTGAAATTAGCATATCGCTTAGACTGGATCGTGCGCACTTTTGAAGTGCACTTCTAGCGGGAACACGTCAACCAGCTCACTGATAGCGAAGTCTTAGCACTCGAGTTTTACCTTTTCTTAAGTCTTGGATGGTGCACTAGTTCAAGGCGTCCCTCGAATAGATGCATTCAACCAAACTTAGGGTTAGTAAAAATCGGACAAGCTACTAGCGATACTCTCAAGGGTTCGCACAGGTTGGCACAAAGGCCACTCGCAGCATACAACCAGACAAGCAAGCATATCAATCAAAACGCATTTTGAAAGTATTTAGACTTATTGTTGGAACATCCCATCGAGGCATTGAGAGAGAGCGTGCACATAACCCACGAACGAGCTTTCAAAATAGAGATATCAAATTGAAGTCCAAAGGCGTAGAAGCCAGGCTCTGATACCAACATGTCACGCCCCGATCTCCCGCAGGCTAATCGGCCGTTTCCGCTAGGCGGGAATCACCCTCGCCAGCGCTACCGCAGAACGATCGCTTGACCCATCCGGGCGTGATGCCGCACGAGCGTGAGCCACGCCCGTGCAAGGCCATGGTTCATTGGCTGGCGGTAAGAGTTCTAAGCCACAGAGTCGCACAGATTGTCTGAGTGCAGCGGAGTCATGAACGCATAGGCGATCGGTAACAGGTTCACTGAGTCGACAATATAGCGGAAGCATTGAAACACAAGTTGAAGTAAAGCAATCTCTTTTATTGATATAAATATATGTTACAGGTGGCGTATAGCCGAGATTACAAGTCGCTCAAGCCTCTCTCTCTGAAACAGTAAAGCGTGCCAAGTGGCTACAATTTTGGATGATTGTACAGGCGATGGTCAGGCGAGTTCCAACATTATGTCTTGTATATGTGCTTCAATCCCGGACACACCGTTGCTTCAGCTTCAGAGGGAACTCCTGGCCTTAGCACGCACGAAGGAGGCATCCGCACTGAACGAGGTTCTCCCACACCCTGCATACAAACTGGTGGATTATCAGTACATTGAATGCACTGGTGGGGAAGCTACTCGCCCGCTCGACAAATCCAAACACGTAATACAGGTTCCGTGCACAACTATTAAGTTGTCTTTCTAGTTACCTTAGGATCAGTTTCATGCAAACATTGAATAGCCTAACTCGTGTGGCAGGGCGCCGTGCGACATAAGAGGAAACACGGCGAGACTTACCAACTTACCATTTGTCCTTCCCTGTCCAAGGCAAATATTGTTAATTCATGCACGGGCAAGTATAAACATTCAGGAGCATAGCATATGCAAACATGAGGGTTGTTATTGTCAGATCGTTTAGGTGTTCAGTTCATTGATGCTATACAATGACTCGCACGCGGATAGCCGCTAAGCGAGGATGTCTTATCTATATGAACACGGTCGCTGGCAAAGCCATTATGGACGTAGTCGAGGACAAGGATAGCATGCTACGCGTGTACACGAGGCACACGAACACGATGCGTTGCAAGCTATCCTCCCTGCACACGAGACTACACACGAGCTCCATCCGGACCGGATCGGCCCCAGTGCCCCGGTGACCGTCCGTGGAACTAGTCTGCGACATGCAAGTCAGGGTTAACCTATCTCAGGCAACACGATTTAACCAATCTCAGGCAACACAATTTATTTGACCAATCTCAGGCAACACGATTTTTTAGACCAATCTCAGGCAACACGATTACACGAGATACACGAGAACACGCGTGCACTAGAACATGAGAACACGAGTGCACGGGAACACGAGTACACGAGTATACGGGATACTTGAATCTTGGTTCTGTATAATAACTTGTCTTGATGCATTCCCCTGGTTCGGGGCTGCCTTGGTGACCTAACGGTCCTGGATACTTGCAGGTTCATTCAGGCATGGAACGACTACGTAGTAGTCTTCCGGGGTTTGGATGAAAACATGGCAACATTACAAGCAGACAAGCATGCGTTTATAAGGGGCATAAGTAAACACGTTTGCTCGGACCCGAAGGTAAGCCGAGAGATAAAACCGTTAAGGGACTTAGCATGCGAGGGTCTGAACATATAAGCAGTATTTCATTTTCATGTTCTAGCAAGCAATATGAGTTGGGATTATTCCCTTAGCTAGGTGCGTTGGATTTATTAGCATGCAGGGGTGATTCACCTAGCGACTAGCATGTATCAATCCAGATTTTATGTGTGCTGGCTAAGCAAAGACAAGTTTACCGTAGCCACCCACCTTAGCGATGATTTGCCTCGATAGAGCGATACACCGAGCGAGCCTCTGAAAGCCGAAGTTAATTCCTGTAGGGACAAGTCTGGATATCCTTTGCTTCTTGTTTGAGGCAGAACGGGTCGGGACAGTTGCACTATTGCCGTTTGAGACGGCAGTCCGCTTGAGCGGAACGGGGTGTTACATCTATGTCCTCTCTCATCGAAGTCAAGTAGAAGGAAAAAGAGAATGTTCACACTTTCATCGAACATTTTCGTCAAGCCACTTTGCAAATGCCTCCAGGAGTTCCAGACTCGGCATTAGTGGACATCTGCAGAAAGAACCTTCTTCCCGTGATCTCGGTGTTCATAGGACCATATCAGTTCCATGATTGGCTCTCGTTCATCATCTCAGCGGTAGCCACGAAGGACAACAGTCAGAAGGTGCGCGATAATAGCATCATGATCTCGTCCTCTGATAAAGGCAAGAGGTCATCCTCCAACATCGACCATCCTCGTGGTACCAAGGGTAAAGAAGCTCTGGCGATCAACACGTCCAGGCAAAAGACTGTGGCTACCACGCAGACGAAACCTGGGGCTTCCAGGCCCATTGAAGTGTACTCTTTCGATGACGATGATATTCTGAGCATATTCGAATATCTCGTCAAAAGCGGCAAGATTACCCTTCCTGAGGTAAGACGGCCCAATGAGGCCGGCAATACAGACAACCCCAAGTACTGCATCTTCCATAGGTACATACACCATCCCATAAAAGCGTGTTATATACTGAAAAGGAAGATCCAAGAGCTGATCGATGCTAAGGCCATCACTCTGCGCAACAGCGAGAAGACGGTCACAGCCAACATGATCTCTCTGCAATTTGGTAATCTTCCTCCCCAAGAAATCCCGGATGGTGTTACACCTATTTCCCGGACGACGATAAACATCGTTAATCTCCCTCCAGCTAGAGGTCAAAATCATGACCTGGTACCACTAACTACCCAGCGAGGTAAGATTATGTGGGTTCATCCAGATTTGGTGCTCGGGATCGAGAAAGAGACTCAAGCTGCTAACGCTAAGTCTAAGAAGAACACGAAACGCAAACCATATCACATGGTTGTGGCAGACTCGGCATCAGAAGATGAGGTCTTGGCCACTGGAACTCGTTCAGGGAAAGCTTACCTCAAGGACCATGGAGAAAGTCAGGAAGATGCACCGACAGACGCTTCAGCTACCAAGCCGTCATAACCAGAGCCCGCCAGTTCTGGTGCCTCCAGTCATAGGAAGACCATTTGTGCTGTATGTTCGAGCGATGGATCATTCTCTGGGATCTCTTCTGGCATAAAAGAACGGTATGGGCCATGAACAGGCTATCTACTACCTCAGCAGGATGATGGTCGGAGCCGAACACTGGTACAACCCAGAGGAGAAAGAATGCTTGGCTCTGATATTCGCTATCCAGAAAACACGACACTATGTCACAGGCCAAACTATTCACATCATCTCCAGGATCAATCCTCTTCGGGTACTGATGAACAAGCCAAGTGTTCTTAATTCCCGACTCGCGACTTGGGCGATGTTATTAACACCGTATGACATGGTGTACGTCCCTCAGAAGTCCGTCAAAGGCCAAGCGTTGGCTGACTTCCAAGTTGCTTATCCGATCCCGGAGGCCTCCAAACTATACGAGGATATTCCCGACGAAGTTGCAGATTGTAATTCCGTAATGAAAAGTGATGCATGGCAACTGTTCTTCGATGGTGCCTCCAGGACTGGTCCCAGGGGAAACGTGGTTTCGGGAGTATGAATTGTCCTGGTTACTTCTGATAAGCTCGTCATCTATCGAGCATATTCTCTTAGCGAGCCCTATTCTAACAATGTGGCAGAGTATAATGCTCTACTAATCGGGCTCCAAGTCGCTAAAGAATTGGGCGTCGAATCTCTAGAAGCTTTCGGTGACTCTCTGCTGATCGTCAATCAAGTCAGAGGAATATATGAAGTCCGGAATCCAGACCTCATCCCCTATCACCGAGCAACGATCGAGATAGCCATCACATTCAAAGGTTTCTTCCTAGAGCATGTACCTCGATCTCATAATCTGGAAGCTGATGCCCTAGGCAGTCTAGCTTCAGATTTAGCTATTCCTATAAGAAGGCAGAATTCGGTAATCCTTCTTAGCAGAGATTTATTCTGTGTGAAAAACAACTTTCACATAGAATGCAGCTACGCTGTGAACACAGATCCTTCCAGGAGAGACTGGAGAAGTCCCTTTATAGATTTTGTGGCATACGGAATCTTGCCGGAGGACCCTAAAGAAGCAGTATCCGTCAAAAGACGATCATTACGCTTCTATTTCGAGGCATCCTCACAGTGTCTATATCGCCGGACCTACGACGGACTGCTATTGAGATATCTCTCAGATGATGAGGCACATCGGATCACCCGTGAACCTCACGACGGCATATGCGGAGCGCATCAACCCGGTCCTAAGCTATAGGATCGCATCAGGAGAATGGACTATTACTAGCCTACTATGATTACAGATGCAATAAAGTATGCAAGACAATGCAGAGCCTGTCAGGTCCATGCAGACTTTATCCATCAACCTCCTGAATATCTACATCCTACGATTGCATCCTGGCCTTTCGAAGCATGGGGTATGGATATCATTGGTCCTATTCACCCGTCTTCTTCCAGAGGTCACCGGTTTATACTGGCCATCACAGATTATTTCTCCAAATGGGCAGAGGCGATCCCTCTTGCTGAGGTGAAGGCATCTAATGTGATCAGCTTCATCAAGCATCACGTCATTTATCACTTCGGGATACCCCTGAGGATAATTTATGACAATGGGCCTCAATTTATCAGCCAAGCGTTTCATCGATTTTGCGATAAAAATTGGATACAAAATATGGCCTCTACGGCATATAATCCTGCTGCTAATGGTTTGGCGGAAGCTTTCAACAAAACCATTATCAAACTCTTGAAAAAGTTCGTCTCTTCGAACAAGAGGGATTGGAATGAAAAGCTAGGAGAATGTCTCTGGGCATACCGCACAACGGTACGAGCACCGACAGGTTGCACCCCATTCTCATTAGTTTACGGGAGCGAAGCAGTTCTCCCCATCGAGATCCAGATTCGGTCACTCAGGATAGCCGTGGCTAATGAGTTGACTCAAAAAAAGAATGACCTGTTAAGGCTTCAAGAGCTAGAAGGATTAGACGATAAATGCCTCCAAGCTCAATAGTGCATCGCGTTCTACCAAGCACGCATTTTCAGAGCTTTTAATCAAAAAGTAAAGGAAAGAGTGTTCAAAGTCGGCGAGCTAGTTTTAGCCGTAAGAAGGCCGATAATTCTTACTCACAAGAGTAAGGGCAAATTTCAGCCCAAATGGGAAGGCCCTTATGTGATCGAGATGATGTTCTCAAACGGCGCTTATAGGTTAGCCAAGCCTAATGGATACCTGTTAATGGCTCCTATCAATGGCAAATTCCTAAAAAGGTACTATGCTTAACCTACTTTGCTCAAGTGGAATATGGCGAAAACCTCATTCTGACAAAACTACTTCCAAAAAGAAACTAGTTGGATCATATTCTATCATGTCCATATAACCTCTGAATAGATATATCCTGCTAAAACTTACCGAGAGTATATCACGTCCATATTACCTCTGATATCACTTTTGCCTAAACCTGTCATTTATATTTCAAAATGATGGGTCCACAAAGTCAGATGAAAGCCTCTTTATTATTCCAAAAAAAGAGCAAAAGTACATTGAAAAGCAAAAAGGTACATCATTTGGGGGGAGCGGTTAGGTCACGAATCTGCTGCGCCAGAGCAACCATTCTCTCATCCCAGGAGTTCAAAACGTCGGCACGAGCCCGTTCCAACCTTGCCGCATTGTGGTTCAAAGCAGCTAGCTCAGACCGAGCCCGCACAAAAACTGAGTGGAAAGCACCCATACGCGTCAGATTCTGTTGAACAGTCGCCCGTCGCTCCTTCAGCACATCTCGGGCCGCCGACAAAGAGAGAGCCTTCGCCTCTACTCGAACGAGCTCATCCTTCAATATGCAGGCCTGTGCTGCCACTTCCTCATATTCGCCTTCGCACCGGGTCAACTCGGGAACAACATACTCCAATTGGACACGCTCATGATCCATCTTCTGCTGCTGAGCCTCGATGGACTTATTCAGAGACTCTATCTGTTCAGCAAGCTGCACAGTCAGGGAGTCATACCTAGCTTAATCGAGACCGTCAATGTTGCCTCGATCTAGCTGCAAGTATTTGTTAATGGGTTGCTCCAAACCATTAACTATCTCCTCCAGCGTGTCAGCTACCCCAGTGTCGTTGAATTCTCGGATCGGCACTATAGAGGCCCGGAAGGACCTCCTTAGCGACGCAAAGCTGAAATTCTTCTCCAACACCATTGATATTAACATTTTCAAGGTGGTGTAGAAGATACCAGTGTACTGCTCGGTCAGCGCATCTAGATCCGAATGGACGCTGGGAGTGGCCGCGATAGTGGCGAGTCCCCCTCCAAGAACAACCGCAGACGATGTTGCCACGGCCGTCGCCTCAACAGGAGGTGCAACAAAAGAAGAAGCGCCAACACCGGACGAAGTGACTGGCGTACTCAAAGGAGGCATTGTCACAATGACAGGCTCGTCCTCCTCTTGAGATATCGGAATCTCTTCCACAGGCGAGCCGGCACCCGAAGATGTTTCCTCTTCAAAATCAGGCACCTCCGTATCGCCGCCAGGACCTGACACAGAGACAAAGGGCGTATCTACACTGCCCTCCCCGAAGATGTCTTCTCCTGAAAAGAAGACAAAAGGAAGTTAATATCAACATAATATTAATTTTCCTAAAGAAGAGGCATAAAAGACGGCATTTACCCATGGCCAATGGTGTATATATCGCGTCTACGGCCAGTACAGCTAAATTATTTCTTAGTGATGCTAGGCAAGCTGTCATACCTGGAGAAGGGGGTGCGCTAACGAATACTGGCAAATGCTCTTCCAGGTCCTCGTCAAGTTCCAACTGAGGTTCATCGGTTGGAATCTCGCTGGGTGCACTGACAGACACGGCAGGGGTCTCTCCCGATGCTGACCTAGGTAAAGATATCCTTATTCGGCTCGGCCCCGAAGGCGATCTTGTTCCACTACCTGAAGTGGTAGAAGCGACAGCAGCCTCCAGCAGGAATTCTCCGGCACTACCAGACAGAACATTAGAGGGTCCCTCTCTAAAAGGTGAGGAACCTCCAATCAAAGAATCGTCCCCAACATGGGAAGATGCAGGCTCACTTCTAGGAGCCTCAATACCAGGAATTCGGAGAGGACGATTAACCGTCTTCTTCTTCCTCTTGCGAGGGGAAGTCTCCTTCGGAGCAGGAACCCTTCGCTTCCCAGAGATTACCAGAGGCCCTGCGGGCGGAGGTACTTCACCCCTCGATACCGCCAACAGAGGCTCATCTGGATTGACGGACTCCTCACCCTCGTCAGAAGAAACCGAGGGGACTTCGACTCTTCCCCCAGACTTGGAAGAGGGCACCCTAAAACATCTATGCATATCAAAATTGCGATGGAAGTTGTTGGTTGCCACGTAGAACTGGGCATACGAATGGAGAATGCGCAGCTCCGTGGAGAGTAAAATGATGGGCACGGTAAAAGTTGCCTCAGTGCAACCCATGATGAAATATCGCCATCCTCTGGCTCCATCAATGAGTCCACCCCTGGACGTGAAGCTGGTGACGGCATTGCCCACGTGCAACTGGTCGTACCCAAATTAGCTGGCAAACCGACTAGGCAAGTAGGGCTCGAAGAAGCAATGGTCTTTACTTCTGTACAGTAGATGGGAAGGTCTAATGCAGACCAACCAATTAAAAGACTCAGGAGAAAGAACGGTCTTCCCGTTGCCTACGTCCTGAAGTCTGATCCCCTGTTGATTGAGATGTACAGGGGGGACGGTACAGAAAACTTCCAGCTGTGACTGAAGTTCAGAGCCCGCCGACAGTCTATAACTGTGGTCACATTCCAGGAGGAATTCTTATAGTTCAACAAGAAACTAGCCCCCGAACTACTGTCAGAGCCGGGAGACATAACCCTGGGGTTATGGAGAATTAACCATCCCATCAGATACAGGTATGGTAATTCTACCCTGGGAAACCTATCACGCCGAGTTTCATCAGCGAGCAGCCCGTCGTTCATGGCCCTCAGGCCAGCTTGAATGCTGCACACCATGGCAAGGAGCAAGTCCAGTCTTGCCCTGAACACCAGACGCACTACAGGCCATAGCGTGTTTCGGTGAATGCGGTCCGCAGATGCGATATCGGGTACCACCAGTCAGCGCAGCAATACGGAGAGGAAGCCAGCTAGTTGAGCTTCCCTGGACAGAGGCCTGCGGCAACGCCTCAAATAACTATAGGCCTTAGTGTCTACGGGATACTTTCCTATCCCTTCGTCGAGGATCCAGTCCGGAGCCCCAGCGTCTTCCGTGATATCATCAACTACCTGAGCATTAAGCACGCTCAGAGGATTCAAAGGCTGATCCTTGCCTTCCAATACCTTCTCAGGCTTAGCAGTCCTGGACCGGTGAAAGAAGAGGTAGGACGTCCATTTATTGATGTGAGCCAAATTTGAGGGCTCACCATAAAAGGCGGTGCAAGCGAGGTAGTGGCACATCAGCTCCTGGTACACTTCCACTACCCGAGGGTCTGAATCCCCCAACTCCCGGTTCATGGGAACATACTCTTCATATGGAGTATCCCCCATCGGCAGTCTCGAGATCTCTGCCATCTCGTGGAGGGCCAATCCCAACTCCCCCAGTGGAGTGGCAAAAGTCCTGGTGAGCGAGATATATCTCTCCATCAGTGCTGGAAACAGGTTGGGGTTGAGAGGTAACCCAACACTGGTGGCACTCACAGCTGCAAACAGACCAATGCTCTCCAACTCGGTCTAAAAATGCTTTAGGGCCCATTCAGCTAAGCGATCCCATCGAAGATTTGTAGGGGTGATCCACCCACTTACCCGAGGGTTCACCTTAGGGTATACTCCCCCGTGCCCCATAAAATTATTGCAGAAAGTCGGTAATTGGACCGGCTGGATCACTAAACTGTCCTCACTCGGGACACTGCCCGGGTACAGTCCCCTGAACGTCGTCACATTACCGGAAGGGCGGCTGACAAAAGACCCCAGGTCAGCTCCTTTCAGATAAAATATCTTCCCCGGCCTGCCGTGAAGATCGGGAGTCAGCGTCCACGATATCCTCCTGGGATATGTAGCATGGAAGAATGCCGAGATGGTATAGTCTCTCAGCATCTTGGGCAGATACAAAACCAAGCTCCCAGCAGGGAAAACCCAGAGTTCTTTCTTGGGCTTCGTCTGGGACTGCTTGTCAATCATGTCCCCGAAGAGGAAAGCCGACTTTATGTATTGGTCCCCATCTATGTACGTCAGGGGCTCTCCGTTGATCATGTTCAGCAGCGTACGCTCGCCCTGAGCCGATATTAAAATTTCTCTTCCTTCAGGATACTGGGGCCCGGAGATAGGAAATGTCACGTGTGACAGATCCTCCAGATAGTTAGAGTGCAGCATCCCGGCGGCAGAATCCATCACATCGGCTAGCGAAGACGCATGCAAGTTAACTGCAAGAGTGTAAGAAAAACATATCAGTTCCTATAACTAGATATTATAGATCTTGCAGCATATGCAAAAAATCAACAGTCTGTGCTTCATGCCAAGACTGAGCTTTTATGCTGGGATCCTATTCCGAGGCATAAAATTCAAGATTGGCAGTATACGCAAAGTTTTCGACAGTTTGTGTTTTACACCAGACTGCCAAAATTTGAGTTATTATGCCGAAATTTCCATCCCTGCGTAACACTCAAATTATATAGTATACGCCAACTTTCGACAGTCAAAGCTTTTACGCCAGACTGCAAAAATATAGAGTTTTTGCGCTGACACATTAGAAACGTGGGCGTAAAAGATAAAATATCTCTGTGCATCATCTTTCTTGAAGAGGCTATCAGCACAGAAGACGACCTAACGCGTTCACGTACAACGTGTGCGAAGGATTTTCAGTCGTTCTTTTTCGTCCCAAAAGCTCTACCTTTAAGGCCGGGTACACTGCTCGTCGGCGGGACACTTCGCTCAGAATGAAGCTCGCCTTGCCCGACCGAAGACGCTCTCACTTGATCAGAAGAGCGAGAAGAAGAATCAACCTTCTTTCCCTTAGAGGAGGAGAGTTGTTTCGAGGCCATTACTGAAAACTTTGAAGACTCGGAGAAGAAACGAAGAAGAACTCGAACAGTCGAAGGCTTTCTTTCACAGAAGACGGATGAAAAGTTTTTCTCTCAGAAACTTGGGGTATATATAGAGTTCGGATGGACTCCTCGAATCCCGAACCAAATCTCATAATTAATATTCGGTTATGATTGGGTACTACGTCAGCCTATTACTCAGAGTAGGCGGACAGTCAGCGAATTCGAAAAGTTTTCGTGCAAAGCAGATTCGTGGTTTTTTACGCTAAGGAGCTTTCTACGCTCGACGGCTACAGATCTACGGTTTTACGCTCAGAGGCTATAAGTCTATGGTTTTACGCCCAGATTCTCTCATGCTCAGCAGCTTTTATGCTCGAGAGGCTACAAACCTACGACTTTACGCTCAGCAGCTACAAATCTATAATTTCACGCTCGGTGGCTTTTTACGCTTAGAGGCAACAGATCCACAGTTTCACGCTCGAAAGATTTCCTTTTCAGAAGCTACAAATCTACAGTTCTACGCCCGGATGCTCTCATGCTCAGCAGCTTTTACGCTCGAGAGGCTACGAACATATGATTCTATGCTATGACTTTTTGCACATCTAAAAGATACGCAGGCCAGAGTACGCGTACGTCTGAACGATTCTCAAGGCGGTCAATTACAAGAGTTCACATAGAAGATACTCCTTCTTGACCTCAAAATATCCTAAGTACCCAAAGCATACAGAGTTCAACATTGAAAATTACTCTTCTTCATGGGTCGATTCGAAGTTCATCCAGAATCCAGTCTGAATATTTCGTCTACAGTTCAAGATGGCGACTCAGTTTTTGACAGCCATTTCTCGCCCTGTTCCAAGGGATTTTCGAGAAACCATTCTTGAAGATGATAGTATGAACAAGGATTTTGTTTATCAAAAGTAACAGTTCAGAATTCTACGCGGTTCCTCATTCCTAACAGCAGGACAGTTCAAACACTTGACTGCTAAGCGGCTTTCTGCGCATCCTTAGTTATGCGTAAAAGATAAGACAGGACCTAACACTCTTTCTATCAGAGTCGGCATAAAGTATCATACGTGTCAAAGCTACACATATTCAGACTTCACAGCAAAATATATGGTAAGATGATCATATGCAGAGAAGAAGACAATTTTATTAAAATTAAAAGCATGATTACATATGAGGAAAATCCAGTCTACAAGGGTTTTTCTTCATTTTCATGATTACATATGTGGGAAATCCCGTCTACAAAGGACTTCCTTATCGTCGTCTGAAGATCGCGCCCAGAATCTATTCTGCCAGGTTCTCGCAAGAGCGGAATTCTTCATCCATCTTCTCCAGCAGGAAGTCGGTGTCCGCAAACCGACTAACATATGATCAATGGCGGGAGGATACAAAACTGGGCCTGCTTAAATTATGTAGACCCATCCTCCAATACAGGGAAGCAGGGTAAATCTGCTTTCCTGCGTCCAGCGCCATGACAGATTGAGTTGAGATATTTCACCCAACTCAATCTCGGACAGCAGCTAGTTTGCCTGCCCTCGTCCACGAGTAACGGGAGAAGATACAGCTTGCAAGCTGTGTGGTCTAATACGACCCTTCCTCTCTCCCGAAGAACCGCCATACAAAGTTGCTGATTATCCCGAGCAGAGGAGGCTATGATATCCTTCCATGATCCATCATTGAAGAGGACATTTGCTCGAAGACGCCATCTTTTTTGGCTCCTTACACGCTGGAAGAACATGGTCTCCTTCTTCCTCAAGTCGACCCGATGAACTCCGGCCATCATCTCTGTGTGGTGAAGGAAATATGGGAAGAACAGGTTAACTCCTCAGCCTTTTTATAGGCGAAAGAGATCACACCGATCCCCAATAACTCCGGGATAAAGTCAGCCTTGAAAGAACGTGTCAGACTTGACCGTTTCAGAGCGTTTCAAATTACGAGGAACGCTTCATGCTTCATTCAAAGCATTTTAAATTACGAGGAATTTAAAAATTTTGAAGGGGGTCTTGTAGAAGCATGAAAAATACGCAAGATGGCTATACGCAGCATGTTGATGCAGGGCAGCGTAAAACAGAGGACCTCAGAGCCATCAACATGCAACAGAGCTTTTCTGCTGAGCACAACGTAAAGTATAAAGCTCAAGGACCATCCATGTAATGCAATATGTCCAGGCTGCTTCAGCATAAAAAGGGTGCTACATCGCCTTTATGGCGTAAAACTCATCCACTTTTAATGCAGCATTGAAGTGTACGAGGGACGCTTCGTATTCCCCAAAATGAACCTGACAAATCGTGCAGTGAATCTGACGTCTGACTCCTGACAAAGAGTACTGTACGACTACCCAGACGACGGCTATAATGATGGCGCGATACTGCAACACAGGCTGTCATTTTCTGCCATTTCCTTGGCGTAAACCGCTTTTACGCATACAAAGAAATACGCTGTCTAGTTTTACACAGGCAGATATTAGCTGTTTACACTATGCAGAAGATAAACAGCCTGCCACATCAAAAGCTGCTCTTCGTACAGGGCTCGAGGCACGTCTCTGCATTTAATGCGCACAGCGGTGACAGGTTCTCGAGGCATGTCTCTGCATTTAATGTGCTAAATACTGACAGATGCCCGAGGCACGTCTCTGCATTTTATGCACAGAAGAGTGGCAGGCCTTCAAAATACGCCTCTATATTTAATGCGCAGGATGGGGGCAGATCTCTGCAATTAATGCAAGAGATTTGATTATATCTCCAAAAGCTGTAATTCTGGCTAAAACGTCCATATCATCTCGGCTTCTACGCCCACTCGGCCTCTATGACCACTCGACCTCTATGCCCACTCGGCTTCTACGCCCACTCGGCTTCTACGCCTACTCGACTTCTACGCCCACTCGGCTTCTACGCCTACTCGGCTTCTATGCCTACTTGGCTTCTACGCCATGGTGACAGTTATTGGCTTCTACGCCAACCACTTCTACACAAAGGATAACTTCCTACGTGGCTTCTACGCCATGATCTTTGCAGCAGTTATACACGTTTTCCCTTAGTTGGACATGCGTCACACGCTCATTCAAAAGATCATCTATACGCAGGCAATGGTTATTGTAACCGTCGTATAAAAGGGTGCTGTACTTTCTACTACTCGATTTCTACACCGACTGAGTGGTCACTGTCACTAAAACTCAATAAATAGAGACCTCTATCAACAGAGGAGAAAGGGAGAGAAAAAGAGGTCGAAAGGTCGAAGAATTGAAGGTCGGAAATTGGTCAAGAAATCCAGTATCAGATCCGAGGTCGAGAGAGAGAAGAATCCAGAGCTCAGGCAAAGAGAAGTGATCGACGACTTTGGCCTTGGGCATCCACTCTCTTTAGCAACCCTCGAAGCTGCTTTCTGTCTTCTACGGCACTTCTTCATTATCGTGTGGTCCAAGGGACAAAGTGATCGACCGCAGATCAGACTCCTATAGCAATATTTATCCAGATTAAATAAATTGTACTCGACATCCTCGTATAGGATTAAATTGTATAATCTTGTTTGTAAACACCGAAGAAGGCCAGGTTTTCGTATAAAACCTCGTTTCCATATATTATCTTTCATTTATTTTATCAAACAACATGGTCAAGACGACCTTATTAAAAAGAACATTTAGGACATCAAAGGAAAATTAAAAACTCTTAGATAAGACGATGCTTCCTCCGGTCGCCTTCAGTAAATCTAACCAGCTAAGCTACCTAAATAACCTTTCACATATTGAAAGGGCAATTCTGTCGATTCCCAATCTCAAAACTGAGAGTGCGAAGTCACAATCTAATGAGCTATATGTGAAGTTCAAAAACCCAGTGTTGAAAGTCAATATATAACTATGGTTATTAGACTCAAAGATGTCTCTTCGCATATAGGCTTAATAACGTCGCCTATGGCCTTAAAATGAGTCTTCCTAACATACCGCCTATGTTATAGTACGCGTCAAGCTTCGCCAGAAGCAAGCAAGACGAGGTTGACGGCTTGGCTTCGTAGACAAGGCTCGTTCCTGACTTACGAGCTCGTGTAGTAAGGCGCGTAGCGTTAAGCCCTACTTCAATAAGGCGCTGTTGCTACGCCCTCCACTCGCTGTCTACTAAACGAGCGTTAGAGCAAATTAAGCGAGCGAGATATATCGAAGTGAGGTGACCGAAGGCGCCCAGAGGAAGAGGGAGCTAATAGGCAGTGAGAAGGGAGTTAAGCCCTACAATTTCATTTCCGCTTCAGCTTCCCCGATTTAGTGCTGAAGCAAAAATAAAATTATAAAACTTCGAATTGGGAGGGCGATCCTCCCGGTGAACTGACCGTACCCTAAACCGACACAGGTGAACAAGTAGAGTATACTAGGGCGGGTCGAGAGAACCATGTCGAAGGAACTCGGCAAAATGACCCCGTAACTTCGGGAGAAGGGGTGCTCTCCTATCTTTTGATTAGGAAAGCGGCACATACCAGGGGGTAGCGACTGTTTATTAAAAACACAGGATTCCAAACTCCAGAGATCTATTTACAATACGATCTCTCCATGTCGTATTAACCAATATCTTCGATATCGATAGGTAAAATGATCATTTTGGTTTGTTTTGCATTTTTTGATCTCTCATGGCTTTCGTCCAAAGCGTGGGGTCCACTCTTGCGAATGCAAAGGCCTGGGGGCCGTTACAGGCGATCATCAAAGCTGATTTCGTCTCTTGCTTCGATATAATAGATCACACACTACTAATGGTCAACAGCGGCGTAACATTAATGATGAAAGCTTTCTTTTTCTCATTAAGTCTCAGTTCTTAAAGATAGATATTATTGATAAGAATCATAGGTTTCAGCATCAACTTTGAGCCAGGAACAGAAGCAAAAACAAAGGCTCTTTGTATGGCCTCACATTAAGCCAAGTGTACCACCTCTCTCTCAATAAAATTGAGACTGATTCCCTCATCCTCAAAGATATCATCTCAAGCAACCTCAAGCCTCCTTGGAAGATAGCTTACCTCAACATCATTTTATTGCCCAGAGTTCCACCTTCAGTTTTAGTTATGCATACTCTCAGAGAAGGCAATTGGCTTGTCCCTAGCATCTTTTGCCCACTCCATCCAGGAGCATGTCATCTTTACTACCCTAATCAGCTACCAACTCAAGCTCAGCAAGTTCTTCATGAGGATATTCAGGGTCTCTGGACCCGAAGAGGGACTTCACTTTTTTCTGTCTTTCATTTTGTTATGTTGTATCATGTAATATAGCTTGTAGGGGTATGGACCATACCTCTTTGATGTAGGGGAATGGGCTATCTCCCTCTTTCTCTAATTTATCTATGTTTTGAAGCTTGATCTGCCTGATCCACTTTCTACTGTGAACCTGCCAAAGAAAGTAGGCCGACATATTAGAGGGACTCTCGGGTCATGGATGAAAGAGTTATCCGGTTCCATCTCTAGTACCCAAAGCACTGAATATCTCTTTTTTCTATCTCGGCTTCGAAGGAAATCAAGCTAACATCACTAGCTTGACAACTTCCCTAATGTAGACTAGAATACTACTTATGAACTAGCCTTGAGGATATACTTTCAGAAGAGAAGTCGTTTCAAGCTAAGACTTACTAATTGACTCACTTCGCTCGCCTCACAACCCTTCGCGGGTTGGTCAGACGGTACAAAGAAAAGAGAGTGCTCGACCGGAACAACGTCAAACCATAGAACACAGCTCCTTTCGGTCGAACCCGCCGAAAAGAAAGATGACCTTACCTTTTTCGTAGATAGTCTCAGTGAAAGCTACTGTAGTCTCCCCCATTGACCTTCTTTTATAGATAGAATCTTCAATGGTGTTCTTCAATCCACTCCTGCAGAAAGTTGGTACTCAAGAGACGAAAACTATGTCAAGAAGGTGGAACAAGGAATAAGAATAGGGATCCACGTCGAGCTATCCTGACGGACGAGCAGCATCAATTGAATTGCCAGACACAAAGACGAAGACAGAGACAAGCTAACATGTAAAGTAGTAGAATGGAAAAGGATGGTAGCCCACCCAGGAAAGCACATAGAGTAAGGTTGGCTCTATGCGAGAGAGGAAAAACGCATGGACACGGCTCCTTTTGGATAGATCGTCAAGCAATTAACCCATATAGCTATTATCGCGAGGGTGAAATACAATCCATTACATCTGGATTAAAACTTGAGAACCTCGAGAACCAAAGATATAAACTGAAAGATAGAAGCTATCTAACCATTTGAATATGAATAGGAACAGCCTTCAGAGAGAAGAGGCAAGGCCAGGCCGAAACGAGATTGCCATTCCTCGATTAGGGCTCGGGCAAATGGGGTCACCCTGGAAGGGGAAAGTCTTACCTTTTTGAAACATAAGGCGCATGAGAAAGGAATGGAATTCGGATATCTTGAGAAAGCCAGATTCATGAGCGGAGGACTAAGTCAAAGTTAAAGTCGGTGCCATTATTAGTGCCAATACAAAAGAATAGTGAACACCAAGTGAAGAGCCACCCTCCGGAACTTGATTCCGCATAATATAATCTTTGACCGTCTTTTTTATTACCAAGTTATTGTCTAGAGCTTGGACCGCGAGGCGCTTATTCGAAAGCTGAAGATCCCGAAGAAACTTCTCTTCCGGTTTACATTTACTACGACTATCAGAATGATCATTGAAAATGATCTGATCAACCAGAGCCTCCGTGGAGGGAAGACCATCCACGTTAACCAGGCCCATTTCCCGGATCTGATCTTAACGTAAGTCGTCAACTTGATCAGTAATCCGCTGATACAGATCCATACAATGAATTCCATGTCCATCTCTCTTGCTACCAACTTGAGACGGATGACTTCCGGATCTTTTGAATCCTCGAAAAAGTTGGACAAGCCCTCTTGTATCACAAATTTCTCGTGAATAGCGGGGGTGGTCTTATTTCCCGAATGGGAAAACCATCTTCGTCCAGTGGGGTGTTGAGATCAAAAAGGGGAGGTTTATCTCAGATGCTGGATTACCAATGTCAGCAGTGATCCCTCTACCCCGGTCCTGGCGATAGTTATCTGTCATTTTATTTTGGGTGGATCTGGATCATCTTCGTCTTTAATGTGCTTCCTCATCAGTTCAGGATTGTTATCGATGAAATCCGGATACATTGACAATATCTTTCTATCTCTAGTAGGTTCCTCCTCATCTGTATTAGTTTTCTCGTCTAATGTAGGGTGTGATTGCATCTCTTTGTATCTCTCGGCTATCTCTCTTTCCCTCTCGGCAATCTCTCTTTCCCTCTGAGATAATTTCTCTACGAGAATTTGCTTTTCAGTCAAAAGAGTATCCTTTTCAGTCTGTAGTTGTATTACAACATTCTTTAGTGAATTTACTACTTTTTTGGAAATATGATCTAGGCTAGACAAGTCTTCGATATAAATTAGATCAGTGTCAACCCAGGCACCTCTGTGATATACTGATTTCCTCTTGACCTCCAGCTTAATCCCAAGCTGGACCAATGTTATTTTCCTGTAGATTTAAGATTGTGCCAATTAATCCGGAAGTTGGATACCACCTCTACATGCTTTGTACGTGATGAATCTGCGTACTGTGACTCAAACCATTCTCGATTGACATGCTCTTTCCCCAGTCCCTTGTAGTTGACTACATCGGGATCGGGTTTGGGGTCGGGGTCACATATTTTTTGGTAGTTATAGGTCTTTGGTGCTAAAAATAATCCTTTCACAAGTCTGCCCTCTAGCTTAAACTTGCCTAAGACAGAAGAAGAAATCACTTCATTAGGTAGTGGCTGACCAAGCACAACTGAGTTTGTGTCTGTGTAGTAGCAGTCATCTCTGGAGATATAAGGGTACATATAGATCTCTGGAGATATAAGGGTACATCGAGCAGCTAGTTGGACAGCAGAGTTCTTCGGTGGGTTCCAATAATCTGGGCCCTTATCAGTATTGCCACCCCAACGCTGCCGCCGATCAACCGCAGTCACGCCGGTGACAACGCCCCATGCCGCCGCAGCCGCCGGCGACCGCACCGTCGTCCGTCCGCGCGCACATGTGCACAGCCCTGAGCCCATCTTCAAGGTATTATATCTCCCTCATCTCGGATTCTTTTTGCGAGCGATTTGTCCGTGTACATTCACAAGCTAACCCTCTAGGATTTCCTTCAAGCGGGACGAGTTTTCGTGCCCTGGATTGGTCGAAAAATCGATCGAAAGTTGGCCAAAAAATTGACCAAAAATAGTTCAGAATTTTAACCCAAACCCCCATATTCACACCCAATTTGCCACCAACCCGTTTAATATTTTCAAAATCTAATTGAAAGGTTTTCTTCTCAATATAACCGAGAATTTTTCTGTTCTTTTAGTTTTTATTAATTCGTTTTATTTTGTTAAATTATTCAACCTCCAAAACGACCAAAAACTTAATATTTCAAAACTAAAATTTTGTGATACGGAATGCGCCACGCTAAACGAGACTGGCTTTTCACGTACAATTACATCAAAAGGTGCGTATGGTATATCCTAACGTGTGGGCTTTTACGAAAGTTGATTCGGACGTGTGTGCGCGTCGAAATCAAGCCGTATCCGTAAAAAGTTCCTATATCGTAACTTTTTGTAAACTACCACCCCATTTGTGTACGCTCGTCAGAATACGACAAAACTTACGCCATTGGATTCGAGGAATCACACTAGTCCTGTGATCCAAGTTTCTCGCGATTCTGAAACAGTTGACCGAGGCGCCTATTCGCGGGCCCCACGGTTTGACTTAAAGGGCAAATATGTGATCGGCTCACCGGAATTCAAAATTGGACATACCGTTGACTTTGTATCGATATTTAGAATTTTTTGACATAGAATTTATCCCATTTAGAGACATTTACCTATGGCACATATTTCGGTGTAAAGTGGCCCACCTGTGGACCCGCTTTGACTCGAAATTACCGTTTTGCCCCTGTGTCCAAATTGGACGAAAGGGTAGTATTTTCTCGCTATCTCGCTGATTCTGGAGATGTTGGTGATATTTATTTCAGCATCCGGAGATGTTCATTCGGAGGCCATAGTTTCTGATCCTCTTTACTTGACACATGGACGCTTATATTACGCAGCTTTCTTGCCATTTAAGTATACATTACCATTTTACTATGATTTATATTCCATATCGTACATGTATTTTATTTCTGTTATTTAGTTCATATATTTTAAACTGTTATATAAACTGCGCGTCCAAGAATAACTTGGGTACAACGACGGTGGCATCGTATTTTGTCTTTATTATATATTATGCATGACGACCTAGTTTTACGAGACCACCACAAGATTTGGAGGCATCATTAGGTTTCATTGGCCATGACACATCTGTTACACGAGTGTGAGTCTCATATAGAACACGAACTTGCATGATGGACTGGCCACCTGTACGTATGGGACGTACAATAGGGAGTAACTGCTAATAAATTTGCATGCTAGGAGACTTAGCAGTTATTAGAGGTACCAACGTGTCATAGATATGGCATGAATAAAGCATGGGGTGGAGAGAAAAATAAGTAAGGCGTTTGGGCTCCATTGCACTTTCCTTTTGTAACCCGTACGCTCCGCCGGAGATGTGTGGTATAATGATCCCTATATTATCTACAGGCGGCCTCTAACGTTCAAAACACGTCATGCTTTTTAGGCCCTTGATTCTCCGAGAGAATCATGCCAATCCTATTTTAGCCAGATAGCCCACGTGTTGGAAAGTTTTTCTCAAAGTGCATTCACATAGACGGTTAGGCGACCCATGGATGTTTATTTTTAGTACTTTATTGGCATGCTTTTATGTATCTTGTTTCGTCCCTCTGAGGACCCGGTCCCTTTCTAGGTGTAGAGGATCATGACTATTTGTAGGAGCACGGATCAGGACTTGCTAATCCATTCTCTTTCGAGGAGGTCTTCTCTTCGAGCCTTATTGTTCATTAGATGTACTTATTTTGTTTCTCTTATATTCTAGTTTGGTAGTGGATTTGTCTCCATCCAAATATTAGTTCTTCTCGACCAGTTCATATTTGGTTTATTGACATATATGATCATTTATTTCTTTATAATTTTTGTGGATGAGATTTAGTTATGCCATGTGACTTATGAAAACTATATACTACTTATGAATTATTGTTCATAATACAGCGTACGTATGTGTTATGGTTTCCATATATTGGAGTCTCCATATACATACAGCTGGCATGCTTACGTATTCCTAGTCTTACGTGTTTGGGGATTGGGGCGTGACATATTTTTGTGGTGGCCCATGCAGTTCGAGTTAGCCATTTCGGTTACGTAACTGTACCGAGCGGGCCTGCACCTAGGATTAGAGTTTTAGGTCTCATCTACAATTGACTATGACTCACCTTCCTTCCAATCTATTTTATTTAAAGAATTGTATCCTGCTTGATTCATGTACTTTCCTAATAGTTCCTTGAGTATAGCCTTCTCCTAGAATATAGGAATCCTTGTTGTTATGATGATAATTAGGGTAACATTCCTACTAAGAATACAATTAGAATATTGGCAGCTCCTAAAAGTTTAGAATACCTAATGAACCCTAGCATCCCTTACCTGTAGATTAATTGACTACTATCCCTTGATATATTTAAGAAGGACTTGAGAGTAGTATAGAAACTACTAGGGTTAGTTAGAAATTTGACCATATTGTTTGACCCTAGTATTGAGGAACCAATAGAAATCCAAGGTTGAATATTAGGACTAAACCTAACTTTCATAGTGAGATAGTATTAGAGAACTATAAATTTATATTCTTGTCTTGATATTAGCAAAACAGAACCTTAGGAAACCAAGAGGAATGAATAGAATATTTTTCTCGATCATACCTCGAACACAGAGATTAGCATACCACCTTTCCTTAGAAAACCATGATATTATTAAGAGTCTCTCTATTTAGTTTCATATCTTGTTCCTCCGAAACCTTAACGCTAACTATTTGTGCGACGACTAAAATTTTCCTTCATCTTTCAATTCGTGCCACCTAACCCTTCTGATTATAGGCCAAGTGATTCCTTTTATGTTATGATATATAGTTTACTAGGATTATAGTTGTTAATCTTGAATTTTAAAATTATGTGGTTATTAGTTAGAACTTGATAGTTGAGCTATTCATTTAGATTATAATTTTATGATTATCCTTTAGTTTTAAATCGTGTAATTTGTATCCATATCTCAAAACAGGTTATATCTCCTTTCACTTGAGAGCTAGTAACTTCTCCATTCTTAATATTAATGCCTTTTTTCTATAAACACTATGATTAAGACTTAAGATGAACATTACTTATATACTATAATAGGATATCCTAATAAGTACCACGATCTTTTCTTCGTATACCCTAACAAGAATTTCTACTTTATCCCCATAAGGCAATTACAATATTAGTTGATTCTTATAAGTTGGGTAGTATACCTCATAATCTAGTATCATAGAGTCCTTTTGACCCATTGATAAAGTGTAATTGAATGACACCAACTATTGGCTTTCATAAGACAATAGTGTTTATCCATATTGTAGAACAAAGAGGCCCATACCCCTATTTGGTCGACTAGAGACTTAGACAAGAAGTATTAGTATGGCAACTGTAGAGGCACAACACCGGACGAGTCTTATATTCTTGATAAACTTGAATTATTTTGTACCATTCACTCATCATAATCTCACATACTTATATGTTGGACTATCTTGACTTATGCTGCTATTATAGCCTAGTTTTGCAAACTTATTCTTTTATCAAGCTTGTTCATGACATATGTGTTATTGGCGGCCCACTCTAATATATTTATCTATGTAGAATCAGTGTATTATGGTCTGATCAACCTTAGTGAGCTTGGTTCGCTCTTCGTATGACTACTTTATGTGGATTGAGATATAGTTGACTCAGGATGCTAGACGAATATACTTGCCCTCTAGACAGGTCAGAGCATATCATATCAGGTACATAACTGTTCTGATATGAGCATGTAAATAGGAATTTACCAAAATAAGATTTCAATCCACAACTGTATTGACAACTCTCTTTTTGAATTCTTTAATCGCCTTGAACCCCGTACTTGTATTCTATCACCTCCTCCTTGAATTATTTATTATTGTTTTTCGTCTTCCCCTATTTCGAAAAGACGAACGTTCGTGCTTGGTATAAGTTTGATATACGGAGAGTATTAGATATACCCATAGGCCAATCATATTACCTTGTGACTATCTTTTGTAATTAAGGGCATATCACATGTGATATATTTGGTGTTAAAATCTTTGAGGATATATTGAACAACACGATTAAATAATTTGAGGAAGTCTTTCTTAAAGGTATAGTCTTATGTGATAGATCGGTAAATTCTAAGTTGGGTAGAAGTTGCATTATCAACTTGAGATAATATTTTTTAGATTATGATCAAGTAAGATTAGATTGAGAGATTTAAGTCATTTTAATTTTAAGAAATTGTTAGAAGAATGATTAAGATGATGAGGATTTAATGAATTTTGAAATCTTGATATTGTGGACCAAATATTTATAAATTGAGCACATGATTTAAATTTTGAATATTGGAGATTGAATTAACGATTAAAAATTTTAAGGAAAAATAAATAAATAAATAAATAAATAATAGAACTCTAAACATGAACATTGATGGATTGAGTTCAAAATTTTACAATTTGATTATTTGAATTAAAAGTTGAATATTGATTGTTGGATCATCTGTTTGAAATATTGAGGATGGAAATTGAATTTAAAATTTGAAGTGTACGGAATTCTTAAGTTAAAAATAGGAATAAAAATTGATTAGAATTATTTATTATTTAAAACCTAGAGGAGATTATGATAGTTGGAGATCTGATATAAAATTTGATGTGGGTTATTTAAATCTTGAAGATGTTATATAGATTTGACTTAAATTTGGATGTTGATGATTTGAAAATTGAGAAGAGATTACGATATGTTGAATTTTGATTTAAACAGTGATTATTTTAATTTTCAAGAGATTATGACGGATTTGATTATATTTTGTCATTTAAATTTTTTGAAGAGATTGCGATAGGCTTGCCTTATATACAAATGTGAAGAATTTAGCAAATCATGCCTTATTTTTAATTTCGAGGACAAAATTCTTTTAAGTTGGGTAGATTGTAAATCCCCTCACCCAAAAATAGGTATCTTGCGTGTATTTTGTATTTCTTATATTTGTTTTAGATTATTTTTCAAATCAATTAAAACCCAATAATTTTATTAGGATACTTCACCATGGTTTGGACATTTGTGATATAGATAGCCCCAAAATTTGTATCTCCCTTCATAGGAAGTAGCCTACATAGGAGACACTACTTGTAGGATCTTTTCGTGGCACAGAAATTCGATCCCTTGGTATTAGTATGACATTAGTGTAACAACCATAGATTAAGTGTTAAATATTTAGATAATTTATATATATAATTTATTAGTGATTATTTTTCAATCCCAACTTCCTACCATTAGTATCCCATAATTCACCATGCCAAATTAGGCAAATTCCCTTTTTGTAAGATTGCATATTATTTACTATTACCTATTTTGTGGATAACCATTTAGTTATTTACTAAGTTAATTAGATAATACAATTATTTAATTTATTATAACTAGATAAATATTTAATTATTAATTATAAATATTTTATAAAATATTTTGGGTGTAGTATTTGATTAAAGCTTTACAAAGTAAATTTTTCTAGAATTTATTTTGTGTGCAAATATTATTTTTAGGATTTTTAACCTCATATATATATATATATATATATATATATATATATATATATATATATATTTATCAATAATAATAATAATAGTAATAATAATAATAATAATAATAATAAAAAGGAAAGAAAAACAAAAGAAAAGAAAAACAAAAAAAGGAAAAGGAAAAGAAAAGAAAAGAAAAGAAATGTTAACAAACCCAAAAAAATTCCAAAAACCTATAACGTATTCCTAATCCCCCCCCCCCCGCAGCAAACCAAACGAACCCAGACCCCCCTTCAGCAAACCCCCCTCTCCCTATCTCTATGTGTGTGTGTGTGTGTGTGTGTGTGTGTGTGTGTATATATATACATAAAACCAAAACATAACTCAAACCCTAACCCTAACCCTAGTCCCCGACCCCAACGCTGCCACCGACCGACCGCAGCCGCTCCGGCGTTGCCGCCCCACGCCGCCGCAGGTGCCAGCGACCGCACAGCCGTTCGTCCGCGCGCGCGCCCGCAGGCGCATGTGCACAGCCTCGGGCCCATCTTCAAGGTATTATATCTTACTCATCTTTAATTCTTTTTGTGAGCGGTTTGTCCTTGTACGTTCATAACCTAACCCTCTAGGATTCCCTTCAAGCGGGACGAGCTTTCGTGCCCTGGATTGGTAAAAAAATCGACCGAAAGTTGGCCAAAAAACTGACCAAAAATAGTTCAGAATTTCAACCCAAACTCCCATGTTCACACCTAATTTGCCACCAACTCTTTTAATATTTTCAAAATCTAATTAAAAGGTTTTCTTCTCAATATAACCGAGAATTTTTTTATTCTTTTAGTTTTTATTAATTTGTTTTATTTTGTTAAATTATTCGACCTCAAAAAAGACCAAAAACTTGATATTTTAAAACTAAAATTTTGTGATACGGAGTGCGCCCCGCCAAACCGGACTGCCTCGTCATGTACCAATTATAACGAAAGGCACAATATGGTATATCCTGACGTGTGGGCTTTCACGAAAGTTGATTCGGACGTGTGTGCGCGTCAAAATTAACCCGTATCCGTAAAAAGTTCCCGTATCGCAATTTTTTGCAAACTACCACCCCATCTGTGTACGCTCGTCAGAATACAATGAAACATATGCCATTGGATTCGTGGTATCACGCTGGTCCTGTGACCAAAGTTTCACGCAATTCTGATACAGTTGACCGAGCCACCTATTCGTGGGCCCTACGGTTTGACTTGAAGGGCAAATTTGTGATCAGCTCACCAAAATCCAAAATTGGACATACCGTTGAATTCGTATCGTCGTTTAGAATTTGTTTGACCTATAATTTGTACCATTTAGAGACCTTTACCTCTGGTACGTATTTTGGTGCAAAGTGGCCCATATATGGACCCGCTTTGACTCAAAATTACTGTTTTGCCCCTGTGTCCAAATTGGACGAAAGGGTAGTGTTTTCTAGATATCTCGCTGATTCCGAAGACGTTGGTGATATTTATTTCAGCATCCAGAGACGTTTATTCGGAGGCCATAGTTTCTGATCCTCTTTACTTGACACCTGGACGCTTATATTACGCAGCTTTCTTGCCAGGCAAGTATACCTTATCATTTTACTGTGATTTACATTCCATATTGTGCATGCATTTTATTTTTGTTATTTAGTTCATATATATTTAAACTGCTATATAAAGCGTCCAAGAATAACTTGGCTGCAACGACGGTGGCGTCGTATTTTGTCTTTATAATATATTATGCATGTCGACCTAGTTTTACGAGACCACCACATGATTTAGAGGCATCATTAGGTTTCATTGGCCGTGATACATCTGTTACATGAGTGTGAGTCTCATGTAGAATATGAACTTGCGTGACGGACTAGCCACCTGTACGTATGGGACCTGTGATAGGGAGTAACTGCTAATAAATTTGTATGCTAGGAGACTTAGCAGTTATTAGAGGTACCATCGTGTCATGGATATAGCATGAATAGAGCATGGGGTGGGGAGAACAATAAGTAAGGCGTTTGGGCTCCTTTGCATTTTCCTTATGTAACCCGCATGCTCCGCCAGAGATGTGTGATATAATGACCCCTATATTATCTACAGGCAGCCTCTAACGTTCAAAAGACGTCATGCTTTTTAGGCCCCTAATTCTCTAAGAGAATCATGCCAATCCTATTTTAGCCAGATATCCCACGTGTTGGAAAGTTTTTCTCAAAGTGCATTCACATAGACGGTTAGGCGACCCTTGGATTTTTATTTTCAGTACTTTATTGGCATGATTCTATGTATCTTGTTACATCCCTCTGAGGACCCGGTCCCTTTCTAGGTGTAGAGGATCATGACTATTCGCAGGAGCACGGATTAGGACTTGCTACTCCATTCTCTTTCGAGGAGGTCTTCTTTTCGAGCCTCATTGTTTATTAGATGTACTTATTGTGTGTCTCTTATATTCTAGTTTGGTAGTAGATTTGTCTCCATCCAACTATTAGTTCTTCTTGACCAGTTCATATTTGGTTTATTGACATATATGATCATTTATTTCTTTAGGATTTTTATGGATGAGATTTAGTTATGCCCTTTGACTTGTGACAACTATATACCACTTGTGAATTATTGTTCATAATACAGCGTACGTATGTGTTATGGTTTCCATATATTAGACTCTCTATACACAAACGGCTGGCATGCTTACGTATTCCTAGTCCTACGTATTTTGGGACTGGGGCGTGATATCCCCCGCAGCCGCCAAGCTTCCCCCGATCAACCCCTCGATCCGCAGAAGCCTCTCTGAGAGACCGACCTCTTGAACCTGTCGTCGCACATCAGAACCCGCCGTCCATATCTCGTGGGCGACCATAGCGCAAAACCGAGCCGAGTGCCGACTTTGAGGTATGTGTTCTCGTCCATCTCTCAACAGATTCTCGTTCTGTTTGTTCCAATGGATGGATAACATAACCATCATTAGATCTTGCTAATTAGATTTTTATTAAACTCTCCAGAAACTGAGAAAAATTGAACCAAAATCTCGAGAAAAACTGGTTGATTGAAAGAGGAAAACACAGCAGAAACTGTTCCAACATCCCCTATTGGAAGGAAAGTTCCTCCCAAAGACTGAACCAAAGTTCGATTTTATTATTCTGATAGATAGTCAATATAACCCGGATCAAAATGACCAAATAGTTGTATATTCTAGATTATTAAATCTGTATTAAAATACCCGCTAAATTCTCGAAAAAGTTATTTTAAAAATATTGAAAACTTGTGATGCGGCGTGCATCCCAAAAAATCAGAGCACCACGTCACATATTAGTTGTTCCGAAAGGAGCGTAAGGTATATCCTTACGTGCGGTATTTCACAAAAGTTGATTTGGTCGTGTGTGCGCATTGAAATCAACCCGTATCCGTGGAAAGTTTCTTGTATTTGCGTTTACATATTTCCTAATTAGTTTGTACACGCTAGTCAGAATATGACGAAACTTATGCCATTGGATTCATGGTATCACGCTGGTCCTTTGATCCAAATTTCAAGCAATCTGAGATAGTTGACCGAGCCGCCTATTTGTGGGCCCCATGGTTTGACTTGAAGGGAAAATTTATGATCGGCTCACCAAAATCTAAAATAGGACATAGAGTTGAGTTTGTATCGTCAGTTGAGTTTGTATCGTCGTTTAGGAATTGTTTGACCTATAATTTGTCCCATTTAGAGACTTTTAACCCTGACATGCTTTTCGGTACAAAGTGGCCCACAAAGGGACCCCGCTTGGATTAGAAATTTATAATTTTTCCTTGTGTCCAAATTGGATGAAAGGGTAGGTTTTTTGGCTACCACACTAATTCCAGAGATGTTGGTGATATTTATTTCAGCATCCGGAGATGTTCATTCAGATCTCCTACTTTTCGGTTCCTAGGGATCATCGTCTGGACATCTACATTACACAGCTTGCTTGCCAGAAAACTATACCTTGCTATTGTACTGTTATTTACATTCCTTATTTAGCATGAAGATTTTCTTTTATTTAGTTTTATTATTTTAAACGGTTATATATAAACTGCGCATGCAAGAATAACTTGGGTGCAGCGACGGTTGCGTCGTCTTTTGTCTCATATTTATATTATGCATGTCGACCTAGTTTTTTGAGACCATACCATGATGTTGAGGAATTCTTATATTTCTTTGGCCGTGACACATTTGTTATAGGAGTGTGAGTCTCATGAAGGACACGGACTTGCGTGATAGACTGGCCACCTGTATGTATAGGATGTGTGATGGATAGGAAATAACAGTTGATAGAAATGCATGCTAGTAGACTTGGCAGTTATTAGAGTTATTACCGTGGCATGGATATGACATGGATAGAGCATGGGTGCTGAGAACAACAAGTATACATATGGGCTCCTTTACACTTTCCCTTCTGTAACTCGTACGCTCTGCCGGAGATGCGTGGTCAGATGACCCTTATATTATATTATTTATAGGCGGCCTCTGACGATCGAAAGATGTTACGCTTTGTAGGCCACTGATTCTCCAAGAGAGTAACGTCAATCCCATTTTTAGCCTGATAGCCCATGCGTTGGAAAGTTTTTCTTAAAAGTGCATTTCACATAGACGGTTAGGCAACCCTTTGGATGTTTATTTTCAGTACTTTATTGGCATTCTTCTATGTATCTTGTTATGACCCTCTGAGGACTTGGTCAATTTCCAGGTATAGAGGAGTATCCGCGGGAGTACAGACCAGGACCTGACGTATCATTCTCTGTTGAGGAGGTCTTACCCTCTGAGTATCTATGATTACTTCATGGATAATGGATCTTTAGTTGATGTTTATTTTCTTAGTGGACATTTTATTTTATATTGGAGTTTTGACCTCCTCTATCATTTAGTTGATTTAGTCGATTGGTAGTGGATTTGTCTTCACTCGACTATTATTCTTTTGATACTCCGTACTTGAGACTTCATTAGTTATTTATTTTAATATTTTTTATTGTGTTTTTGGATGAGATATAGATGCCTGTGACTTGTGTTGACAATATATATACCACTTTGAATTATTTATTCATATATAGCATACGTGTGTATTATAATTTTTCTAACATATTGGAGTGTCATAAATATACGGATGGCATGCTTACGTATTCTTAGTCCTACTTATTTTAGGACTATGGCATAACATATTTTTGTGGTGGCCCATGCAGGTCAGAGTATATTATCTCGGCTACGTTACTGTATCGACAAGCCTGCAAATAGGATTAGAGAATAGGATATCATCCATACTTGACTATAACTCATCTTCCTTCCAACCTGTCCTATTTAAATTCTTGTATCCTTCTTAATTTATGTACTCTTCCTAATATTTCATCCATCTCTTACAGAAAGATGAATTTGCGTAGCAGATGTGCCACCACCCGGGATGACACAGAGCAGGAGATTGATGTTATAGCAGGTATTACCCTTATTTCTACTTTTCCTGCTGTGACATTGTTTGATACGGGAGCCACACACTCGTTCATATCTTCTAGTTTTGTTGCCAAGCACAATATTGCCACTACACCCTTGCCTAGTTGTGTTAGAATTCTCACTGAGGGAGGAGTTGTACCTATCAGCGGTGTTTATAGATCTTGCCCTGTAGTGATTCATGTCACGACCTGCACCCGATGTAGGAACGTGAGTAGTAAACAACGTCCAGCCTACGCCGCAGCATCGGCGGTAGAATATTATTTGGGTAAACTATCTATCTAACAATAATGATCATCAAGATATATAATACCACCAATAAAGTATGAATACTCAATCACTGATCTATAAGATGGAACAATCGCACGAATATGATATAAAGAACTAAAGAGTCAAATACAACTCACGAGGCAAAGTAATAACCAATGAGTCATCTAATATAAAAAGAAATACTAATATCAAATGCTGGAGACAAATCTATTACAAAACCTATCTACTGAACTACAGGTACTGGGTCATCTGTCTCAACCAGAATGAGACTCTCCTGAGTCAAAGTCTCTGGCTCTAGGCCAACTACGTCCTGAGGCCCATAGTGAGTGGGATACCACTCCTTAGTATCATCTGGGAAAAATATATCTAGTCAGAAAGGAGCAAAGTACACCTCCAACAGCAGTTCTAATGAATGATAAAAACTATGTAACAATAAATAAAGTGAATATACAAGATGCAAGATATAAGTACAAGAGATATACAAAATAGGAATACTAGAATTAAATACAAGAAATGAGCATTATGGAAATGAGTAAGAAATACTACTACTATGTGAGTGAGTACCAGCTTCAACATGTTATCGGTTTGGGAACTTGCACAAGGATTAGGGCCTGGTTAATCATACGTGCGGTGTATGATCAACACTCACAATGACATGCACATTGAGTGTATGATCACATATGTACACTAACACTCCCCGCCCCGAATGGTATAGTGGATCCAACCATGGTACATTATGACACGGGATTCACTGGGTAGGTAGCTAGTCTCCCCAAGAATTAATGTCTGTATATATGTACTAGAAAAATAAGGAACAAGGCTTGCACAAGATACACCATAACTACCAAAGAATAACATCTCATGACGAGATCCGGATATACCAATCCGTGTAACCATCGTGTCAAGAAATCAAGGATATCTACACTAAATATAAGAAACATAGGGGATATTATAAATGAGAAACTATCAGAGAATGTACTTGCCTGAAATCTGATGAACAGTATCAAAGATGTCCAGAACGGTGCCTCGGAGACCTAAATATGGAATATTATATCAATACAAGGTTTTAGAATAAAAAAAATAAGTTAAACTAGTCAAATTCTATGTCATAAAGCTATTTCTAGGTCAAAACAGTCAAACTAGGTCAACTCTAGGTCAAACTAGTCAAACTTGGTCAAACTAGCTATTTCTAGGTTGTATGAGTCCATCTCTAGGATATTGGGTCCATACACTATGTAACTACGCTATACTGGCTATAGGATACCAGTACTACACTGTATCATGAGATACGTAAATATATCTATACAAAAATATTCTATAAGTTATACAAATATACTACAAACTAGTATCCCTAGCTAAATTAATGCTAAGTGGATACCTTGGCTTTGAGCCAATACGGTATCACGCTAGCTACCCTTATCTTGATACTCATACCCAATACCTACAATTACCTTGGTATCACAATTAATACTTACTAACGTATCAAACTAAGACAACTAACTAGTTAAGGTTTATAGATGCATCCATCTATATATATAATTAAGTATCTATCATACCTCACTTACTAATATCTAACTTATACAATATACTAACTAATAACAAAATACTACTTAACATATATTACCAATAACTAACACATACCCTCTTTTAACATATAACTCACACAACAACATATAACCATATAATAATTGCTAACTTCTTACTTATATCTAACTCTAGTCACTAACACACATAAACTTATCTCCAACTAACAACTAAGCTTAAATACTAACTATACGACTCCAACCTACAATTATTCGACCCCCTCTCACCATAGTAGCTGCTACTACTAGCAGCCTCGCTACGGCTGCTGCCCCTACTGGTATTGATGTTGTTGCTGTCCCCTAGTTGCATTGCTGCTGCTGCTGCTACTGCCTCAAGCAGTGTTTGTTGCTGCTGCTACTGCCCGACTCCTAACAGCATGCTGTTGCTGCTACTAAACCTTGCTATAAAACACAGCAAACCTGACCCTCTTGTTGTGCACCAATATACAGCTACTATGCACTGCCCTTACATGTACATCCTGACTTCTATTTGCTTCAGCCACTTATTGCAGTGACACCTTGCTGGCAATGTCCTCACCCATTCATGGCTCAGGTAAGTTCCCCCACAGTCCACATAAATACTCTTAATGATAGATATAGATAAACACATATAACTCCTAACCAATTGCATATATATATATATATATATATATATATATATATATATATATATATATATATATATATATATATATATATATATATATATATACCATGCCTCTATATATTTATCATATATATAACTCATATGCAATATTTAAATAGGTACACACAAGTCTAATGAATTAAAATACAAAAACATAAACACGTAGAGTGCACCGCACCCGTATCACACTTAATCTATTATACGCTTGCGATACGGCTCCACCACACCACCAAACATATCCCGAAGGACATGAGCAAGTCTAGAATCATAATTAGAAGTACTACGAACAGCTAGCTACTCAACTACGTGCCCGTGTCAAAATATGACATGCTCAAACCCCCGTGTCGGAAGAAAACCCCCAAATCAACCCGTATTACCAAATTATCGTGATATGGCCTACACGTATCCAATTGTGAACACGACACTAGTCTCATACAATCAAACACATGTCAATTTGGTTTAATTAACCTATCGACAAATACATGATGTGCTAATCTCTGAATTCTCCCAAAATTGGCACAAAACACACTACAACTTCCTCAATAAGTCTTCTATGAACATAATTCCACTTCCTATGGGTAGCCTTAGTATATAGGAGGTTTTCTAATGATTAAACTATAGATTTAGAGTCCAATTAGAGAGAGAAAACTGAATTGTACCTATTGGGAGATAGATTTCTAATACAAGTCTACAATTGAGTGTCAAGAGCCTTCAACTTGTACTCATTCCTCCTCCTTGTAGATCCTTTCCTCTTCCTTATTATAATAGCCTCCAATGGTGAGTAGAGAAGGAATTAGAAATGAATTTGGGTAGGGTTTGGTATAGGGATAAAGGAATTTGGAAAATAAAAATTCTAGATCTAAAAATGAGATAAATGGATAAAGAGAGAGAGAGAGTCTCTCTCCTCCCCCTACTATGGCCGGCCCTTGCTTGTGATGCAAGTAAGTATGAAAAGTCTAAAATATCCATATGGGCTTGTTATAAAGGAATCAATTAAGGAATGAAGGTTCTAATCCAATTGGTTTAACTAATTAAGTCATCCTCCTAATGAATGTGCTTGATTGTTGGGCTCAATCTAACTAGAATTAATGTTGGTCCATGAGTCTAATCTAAACTAGTTAGGTCCACTAACACAAGTCCAAAATAAAATATAATATCTAACAATAAATAAATAATACAATAAAAATATTCAATAATCAGATATATAAATAATTATAAAATGACCAAAATACCCTTTCTAGAAAAATATGGTTGTGACCAGTCTACCCTCCCTTAAAATAATTTCGTCCTCGAAAATCAAAAATAAAACTACCCCCAGAAAATATAATAGAATCAGGAAAGAACATACCTCAAGGTACAAACAAATATGGGTAACGCTCTCGTATTTCATCTTCCCTCTCCTAGGTAGACTCACTCGAAGAGTGATGCCTCCATGCGACGTATACCCAAGAAATTGTATGGTTCCTCGGCACTTTCTCTCTCCGATCCAGAATCTTAGCTGGCTGTTCTGGATAGCTAAGAGTAGGGCCCACCTCTATCTCCGAGTGATCCAATACGTGACTAGGATCTGCCACGTACTGTCTCAATCGTGATACATGAAACATGTTGTGCACTCCCTCCAATATAGGTGGCAAGTCTAGTCTGTAAACAACTGCACCGACCCTCTCGAGAATACTGAAGGGTCTGATGAATCGCGGACTAAGCTTCCCGCCTCCACCGAAATGAATCGTGCCTCATGTCGGAGAAATTCTCAGAAATACCGTACCACCAACATAGAAGAAAATACAACCTTAAGAACTTAATATATAACAAACAACCAATATCAAGCACAAAATAAAAAAATTCTAAAACTATACCTCAAACTCCAAATGTCTTCGGTGGCTATCAGCCCAAGGCCAATATATGTTTTATGCCACTCGAAGTCTGTCTCTGATGAACTTAACCTTCTCCAGTGCATCCACAACCATCTCTGGCCCTAGCAAAGCTCTCTCTCTAACATTGTCCCATGACAAGAGAGTATGACATCTTCGACCGTACAGAGCCTCAAATGGTGACATCTTTATACTATCCTGATAGCTGTTATTGTAAGCAAACTCTACCAAATAGAGATAGTACTCCCAAGATCCCCCAAAATCTAGTACACAGGTGCACAATATATCCTCGAGAGTCTGAATGATCCTCTCTGACTATCCATCTGTCTAGGGGTGATATACAGTACTGAACTTGAGCTGGGTGCCCAAAATCGTATGTAAACTCCTCTAAAAATGAGAAGTAAAATGACTATCCCGATCCGAGACTATGTTGATAGAAACCCCATGTATCCTGACGATCTGTCTCACATACATCTCTGCCAGCTTCTCCATAGGCAAACCCACCTTGAATGGCAAAAATTGGGCCGACTTGGTTAACCTATCAATGATGATCCAAATCGCGTCTTTCCCTCCTGGAGATCGTGGAAGTCCGGACACAAAATCCATAGTAATGTGCTCCCACTTTCACTCTGGAATGGGAAATGGCAAAAGTAAATCACCTAGCCTCTGCCTCTCGGCTTTCACCTGCTGGCACACTAAGCATATGGATACAACCTGTGCCATCTCTCTCTTCATGCCATACCACCACACACTCTCTCGTATATCCTGATATATCTTGTTGGCACTTGGAAGCATGGAATACTGAGAGTGATGCGCTTCCTGCAACACCTTCTCACGTAGCTCCCCACTGGGCACACATAATTTAGCACCATGATACAAAGAACCATCCTTAACAATGGTAAAATTATCCTCCAATCTTGCTCTCACCTGAGCTCTGATGCTCCTCAGAGATATATCCTCATACTGTGTTGCCTTGATCCTATCCATCAACTATGAGTGTATCTGTAACCCCCATATCTGCATAGAAAAACCAGGGACTATCACCTCAATGTCCAAACTTTCCAGATCCTCCAATAAATACCGATCATGCGTCAAAAACATAGCTACCGGATACCTGCTCAAGGCATCGGCAACTACATTGGCTTTCCCCGAATGATACTGTAAAGATATGTCAAAACCTTTATCAGTTCCAGCCACCGACGCTGACTCATGTTTAAATCCTTCTGAGTAAAAATATACTTCAAGCTCTTGTGGTCTGTGAAGATCTCCACACGCTCTCCGTATAAATAGTATTTTCACAACTTCAAGGCAAAGATGACTGCTGCCAACTCCAAATCGTGGGTAGGATAGTTCTTTGAGGACGCAACTACCTAGACGCATAGGCAACCACTTTCCTATTCTGCTGAAGAACAAAACCTAGCCCGTTTCCCGATGCATCACTATAAATAGTGAAACCTCTAGACCTTGATGGCAATATCAAAATAGGAGCAGACGTCAGCCTCATCTTCAATTCCTCAAAAGCAACCTGGCACTTCTCTGTCCAAATAAACTCTGTGTCCTTCCTGGTGAGTCCAGCCATTGGCTTATATATAATTAAGTATCTATCATACCTCACTTACCAATATTTAACTTATACCATATACTAACTTATAAAAAAATACTACTTAACATATATTACCAATAAATAACATATACCCTCTTCTAACATATAACTCATACCACAACATATAACCATATATTAATTACTAACTTCTTACTTATATCTAACTCTAATTACTAACACACATAAACTTATCTTCAACTAACAACTAAGCTTAAATACTACCTACATGACTCCAACCTACAATTACCCAATCCCCTCTCACCATGGTAGCTGCTACTACTAGCAGCCTCGCTGTTGTTGCTGCCCCTACTGGTATTGCTGCTGTTGTTGCCCCTAGTTGCATTGCTATTGCTGCTGCTCCAAGTTGCATTACTGCTACTGCTACTGCCTCAAGCAGTGTTTCTTGGTGCTGCTACTGCCCTACTCCTAAAAGCATGCTGCTGCTGCTAATAAACATTGTTGCAAAACACAGCAAACCCGACCCTCTTGCTGTGCACTAATGCACAGCTACTATGCACTATCCTTACATGTACATCCCGACTTCTACTTGCTTTAGTCACTTTGCAGTGACACCTTGCCGGCAATTTCCTTACCCATTCATGGCTCGGGTAAGTTCCCCCACAGTCCACATAAATACTCTTAATGATAGATATAGATAAACACATATAACTCTAAACCAATTATATATATATATATATATATATATATATACCATGCCTCTATATATTTATCATATATACAACTCATATGCAATATTTAAATAACTACACAAGTCCAATGAATTAAAATGCAAAAACACAAACACGTGGAGTGTACCGCACCCGTATCACACTCACTCTACGATACGCTTGCGATACGGCTCCACCACACCACCAAACGTATCCCGAAGGACATGAGCAAGTCTAGAATCATAATTAGAAGTACTACAAATAGCTAGCTACTCAACTACGTGCCCATGTCAAAATATGACATGCTCAAACCCCATGTGTCGGAAGAAAACTCCCAAATAAACCTGTATCGCCAAATTATCGTGATACGGCCTACACGTATCCAATTGTGGACACGACACTAGTCTTATAAAATCAAACACATGTCAATTTGGTCTAGTTGACCTATTGACAAATACATGATGTGCCAATCTTCGAATTCTCCCAAAATTGGCATAAAATACACCATAACTTCCTCCATAGGCCTCCTACGAACCTAATTCTACTTTCTATGGGTAGTCTTAGTACATGGGAGGGTTTCTAATAATTAAACTACAGATTTAGAGTCTAATTAGAGAGAAAAAACTGAATTTTACCTATTGGGAGTTGGATTCCTAATGCAAGTCTTCAAACGAGTGTCAAGAGCCTTCAACTTGTGCTTCTTCCTCCTCCTTGTAGATCCTTGCCTTCTCCTTATTCCAATAGCCTCCAATGGTGAGTAAAGAAGGAAATGGGAAGGAATTTGGGTAGAGTTTTGTGTAGGGATGAAGGAATTTGGAAGAGAAAAATTATAGATCTAGAAATAAGATGAATGGATGAAGAGAGAGAGAGTCTCTCTCCTCCCCCTACTATGGCCGGCCCTTGCTTGTGATGCAAGCAAGTATGAAAAGTCTAAAATATCCCTATGGGCTTGTCATGAAGGAATTAATTAAGGAAGTAAAGTTCTAATCCAATTGGTTTAACTAATTAAGTCATCCTCCTAATGAATGGGCTTGATTGTTGGGCTCAAACTAACTAGAATTAATGTTGGTCCATGAGTCTAATCTAAACTAGTTAGGTCCACTAACACAAGTCCAAAATCAAATATAACAGCTAACAAAAAATAAATAATATAATAAAATATATTCAACAAGCACATATAAAACTAATTAAGAAATGACCAAAATACCATTTCTAGACAATATGGTAGTGACAATTCACGGCAGAGAGATGAAGGCTTGACTCTTAGACTTTCCCATGCTGAACTTTGATGTTGTACTCGGGATGGATTGGCTAAGCAAGTACCACGCTTTCTTCAACTGCTACGGAGGAAGCATTCTCTTTACGGTACCAGGCCAGCCGGAGCTCGAGTTTGCATGAGGATCCATAGAGGCTCTTCAGGGTGTTTAGATGGCATTAAACGATGTTATTTATCACCCTATCATTCCAAAGTTTGAGGACGTCTTTCCAAAGGAGTTGCCAGGGCTACGTATGAACAGAGATGTGGAGTTCTTGATTGAGTTTACACCAGGAGTAGCACCCATAGTATCGCATGTTTACAGATTGACGAAGATGGAGATGGATGAGCTGAAGGCACAAATGAAGGAGTTAGAGGAGAAAGGCTTCACCCAATCGAGTGCATCACCCTGGAGAGCCCCAGTGTAGTTTGTACCCAAGAAGGATAGGTCAGTGCACATGTACATTGACTACAGGTCCTTGAATGTTGTGACCGTAAAGAATAAGTACCCTCTGCCATGCATTGATGACTTATTTGATCAGCTTAGAGGAGCCAAGGTATTCTCGAAGATAGACTTGAGATCAGGATATCACCAGGTGAAGGTACGAAAGTAGGATATTCTGAAGACCGCATTCAGGATAAGATATGGATACTACGAGTTTCCGGTCTTGCCATTCGGATTGACCAATGCTCCTGCTGTCTTTATGGACTTGATTAATCGATTCTTCCATCAGTATTTAGACCAATTCATGGTAGTCTTCATAGATGATATCTTCGTCTATTCGAAGAGCCATGAGGAGCATGAGAAGCACTTATGGATTATCTTAGAGACCTTGGGGAGAGAGCATTTATATGTGAAGCTCAGTAAATATGAGTTTTTCTTGGATAAGGTATCTTTCCTTGGGCATGTCATCACTGGAGATGGTATTTCAGTAGATCCGAAGAAAATCTCGGCAGTTGAGACATGGCCCATACCTAAATCCGCATCGGAGGTGAGGAGTTTCCTTGGACTTGCAGGATATTACCAACGGTTCGTGAAAAACTTCTCGAGGATAGTAGCACCTATGACTCGGTTAACGTGCAAGGACCGAGAGTTTATATGGACGGATGAGTGTTAAGCCACTTTCGAGGAGTTGAAGAAGCGACTGACCACAGCGACAGTATTGACTATTCCATCAGGATCAGGAGGCTACATGATCTACAATGACGCATCCAAAAAAGGCTTGGGATGCGTATTAATGTAGCATGGCAAGATGATTGTGTATGCATCTAGACACCTGCGAGTACATGAGAAGAATTATCCAACTCATGACTTAGAGCTTGCAGCTGTTATTTTTGTCTTGAAGATATTGAGACATTACTTATATGGGAAACGAGTGGAGATCTATGCCGACCAAAAAATCTTCAAGTATGTCTTCACGCAGAAGGAGATGAATATGAGGCAACATCGGTGGCTTGAGTTGATGAAGGACTTTGAGATAGAGCTGCATTATCACCCAGCCAAGGCTAATGTAGTAGCAGATGCGTTAAGCCGAAAGCCTGTAGGATTTTTCTTGATGACACAGAGGGAGTTATTGGAGGACTTACAAGATCTTGGCAGAGAGGTTGTATTACCCAGATCAGACGGGATACTAGCCAACTTGCAATTACAGTCATCACTAGTAGAGAGAATCAAGGAAGCTTTGCCTACGGATGCTAGGTTCAGGAGGTTGAAAGAGAGGATAGAGACTGGAGAACAGACAGGATTGAGTATTCATGATGACAGGACATTACGATATGGTGATCGCCTATATGTTTCCAATGGAGAGCCTCGGCAGGAGCTGATGGCAAAGGCTTATAGTTCGATATATTCTATTCATCCTGGAGGCACCAAGATGTATCGCGGCTTTCGACAACACTTCTGGTAGCATAAGATAAAAAGGGAGATAGCTCGCTTTGTGGCCAAATATCTAGTGTGCTAGTAGGTCAAGGCTGAACATCAGAGGACAGCATGGCTACTGCAACCACTTTTGATTCCTGAGTAGAAGTGGGAGCACATCACTATGGACTTCGTCATGAATTTTTTGAAGAGTCCAAGTGGGCGAGATGTTATTTGGGTGATCGTAGATCGACTCACTAAGTCCGCTCATTTCTTGCCCTTCCGAGTTAGCCAGTCTACAGAAGCTTTGGCTGACTTATACATGAGGCAGATCGTAAGATTACACGACGTTCTAGTTATGTCAGACAGGGACTCGCATTTTATATCTCACTTTTGGAGGAGCATGCAGGAGAGTCTTAGGACTCGTCTGAAGTTCAGTACGTCTTATAATCCGCAGACAGATAGGCAGTCAGAGTGTACTATTCAGATATTGGAGGATACGTTGAGGGCTTGCATATTGGACTTTGGAGGATCATGGGAGGACCACCAACATCTTGTGGAGTTTTTCTACAATAATAGCTATCAAGCGAGCATTCAGATGGCTCCGTTCGAAGCATTGTATGAAAGCAAGTGTAGGTCACCTGTGTGTTGGAGTGACATGGGAGAACGTCAGATATTAGGGCTAGAGTTGGTTGTCAGCACTATAGAGACAGTGAAGAAGATACAAGGACACTTAAAAGCAGTGCAAGACAGGCAAAAATAGTAGGCAGATCTTCACCGTCGTCCTTTGGAGTTCAAGGAAGAAGATCATGTCTTCTTGAGGATATCACCTACTAGAGGCACTATTCGCTTTGGCGGACGTGGCAAGCTGAGTCCAAGATACATTGGACCGTTTGACGTACTAGAGCGAGTGGAAGAAGTTGTGTATCGACTGGCACTACCACCTTCACTTGAGGGAGTGCATGATGTATTATATGTGTCGCAACTAAGGTGATATGTGGAAGACAGCAATCATGTGCTCGACCACTCTGAGATCACCATTGGGCCGAGCTTGTCATACCAAGAGCAACCCGTAGAGATTCTTGATCGCCGAGAGAAGGTGTTGAGGAATCAGTCTATTTTCTTGGTCCGCATGGCATGGAGACATCACTCGGCAGGAGAATCCACTTGGGAGCGCGAGGATGACATACGCAAACATTTTTCGCATCTGTTCGAAGAGCAAAGTATGATTTTATTTTGTTCTTTCTAACGCGTAATATTTTTGTTTCCTACCATGCGATAGTTTTAATTTCAAGGACAAAATTTTTTTAAGTAGGGTAGAATGTAACCACCCTAAAATTTCTAATTAATTTAATTTTATATATATATATATATATATATATATATATATACTAGGTCTAGTACCAATGGTGATACATGAGGATGACCCCTAATGCGTTTGTATATTAGAAGTTGAAAAAATTTTGAAACAAATAAAATAAATTTTTGTATTATCGAACTAATAAGGAAGTACTATTAAATTAAATAAATTAATAAAGGGTTATAGAAATAATAGTAATAATGTTAATAATAATTATAGCAATAATAATAATATTAATAATAAAAATTAAATTAAATAAAAAATAATTTAGTTGTTAAAAGGAAAATAAAGAAAAGAATAATAAAGAAAAGACAAGTTAAGTTAAGAAGAGAAAAGAAAAAAAACACACAATTCACACCATGCCACGAAAAGGCCAACAACAGCAAAACAAGGCAACCGCCTTTCCCCCATAGATCACAGGGAACACGGCCTTCCCGATTTTGACCTATCCGAATACTATATATATATACATGAACATTCGAAGTATCGAACCCTAGCAAACTCTTCCCCACAGCTGCCAAGCTTCCCGTGATCAACCCCTCGATCCTCATAAGCCTCTCTGAGAGCCCGACCACTTGAATCCGTTGCAGCACATCCGAACCCGCCGACGACATCTCGAGCGCGACCACAGCGCAAAATTAAGTTATGTTTTCGACTTTGAGTTATGTGTTCTCGTCCATCTCTCAACTGATTCTCATTCCGTTTATTCCAATAGATGGACAACATAACCATCATTAGATCCTGCCAATTAGATTTTTATTAAAATCTCCAAAAACTGAGAAAAATTGAACCAAAAGCTCAAGAAAAACTGGTTGATTAGAAGGGAAAAACACAGCAGAAACTATTCCAACATCCCCTGTTGGAAGGGCAGTTTCTCCCAAACGAATGAACCAAAGTTCAATTTTATTATTTTGATAGATAGTCAATATAACTAGGATAGAAATAACCAAATAGTTGTATATTCATGATCATTAAATCTGTGTTAAAATACCCATTAAATTTTTTAAAAACTTGGTTCAAAAACATTAAAAACTTATGATACGGCATGCGTCCCGACAAACTGGACCACAACGTCATGTACCAGTTATTTCGAAAGGAGCGTATGGTATATCCTGACATACAGGATTTCATGGAAGTTGATTTGGACATGTATGCTCGTCGAAATTAACCTGTATCTGTAAAATGTTTCCCGTATCCGCGTTTTGCATATTTTCCAATTAGTTTGTACACGCTCGTCGTAATGCGATAAAACTTTTGCCATTGGATTCGTGGTATCACACTGGTCTTGTGACCCATGTTTCACCCGATTCTGAGACAGTTGACCGAGCTGCCTATTTGTGGGCCCTACGATTTGACTTGAAGGACGAATTTGTGATCGGCTCACCAGAATCCAAAATTTAATATACCATTGAGTTTATATCATCGTTTAGGAATTATTTGACCTATAATTTTTCTATTCAAAGACCTTTACCCCTGACACATTTTTTGGTGCAAAGTGGGCCACAAGTGGACCCTTCTTTGACCCAAAATTTTTGTTTGCCCCTGTTTCCAAATTGGAAGAAAGGGTAGGCTTTTCTGGATATTGTACTAATTCTGGAGACGTTGGTAATATTTATTTTAGCATCCGGAGACGTTTATTCAAAGCCCCTACTTTTCAGTTCCTTGGGATCATCGTATGGGCATCTATATTACACAGCTTTGTCATGACCCACACCCGGATATTTGGGCACGATTATATGGTTACGTCCAGCCTACGCCACAGAATCGGCGATAGAATATTGTCTGAGTCATTTCTAACTATCTAACATTTCAATAATATAATATGGTACCTGTCAATCATCTCAACTCCAATCGGAGGAGCAATATGGTATCTCACAAATATAGCAATCTCAATCACAAAACAAATTGAGAAAAATAATGCACGAATGGAATAGCGAAGGAAAGAAAGATACAAGCCACAAGTCTGAAATAATAATACATCTGTGAATCTCCTCAAAAATAATAGTCTAATACAAGAATCACTAAACAAAACTAAACCTCCTCGGTCACTGGTACTATGTCCTCCTGCTCTAGGGGAGTGTCCTCTAAAGTCTCACCCTTCTAAGGGCCGTAATGTGTGGGACACAGCGCATCTAGCCAATCATCTGGAAAAATATATCCAGTCAGGATTGGAGTGAAGTACATCCCTCTGAAAGCAGTTCTAATAACATAATCGAGCATATATAACGAGCAATAGAAAAAGGATAAAAGATGCACAAGTAGAAAGAATATACAATACAAGTGAACAGGCAATAAGCACAATAAGAACTGAAAGTAAATACAAGAATAACTGCAAGTAGAGAACAAGAATACTAACTATGTATTTTAGAGTGTAAGTTCGTTATGTGATCGGCTTAGGTTGCACATGAGGTATAAAGGTAACTCCATTATACGTGAGGTGTATAATCGATATGTACATGAGTTCAAGAGGGCTTTGATCACATAACCAACTCCTACTCCCCCTCCCCAACCAATACTCATGGATCCAATCACGACACGTTACGTACATGATCACGATACTCACACTAGCACACGAAATAGTGGATGCACAAGAAGCACATAAAAATCAATACCCGATGCATACGATGAAATACATGTCATTGGGTAGCCGTTGCACACGGTAGGGGATAACACCTCCTGACGGTATCCATATAGCACCAGTCCGTGAAATCACTAAGTCGGGAATCAATGTATACTATTCTAGAATATGCATATATACAATATTATGAATTAAAAACAAACAGAGAAATGTACTCGCCTGAAGTCCTGAGCAAAGTATGTCTCTCGATGCCCAAGCTGGTGTCTCACAACCTATATATGGTATGTTGCATCAATACAAGGTTCAATAATGAAAATAAGTGAAGCTGATACAATTCTAGGTCGATACGCCGTTTCTAAGTCAAACCAATGCATTCTAGGTTGCAAGAGTCTAATGCTAAGTCACTAAGTCGATATACTATGAATCTATGCTAAACTAGCTAAGCTAACACACCACAGTGCATTCAAGAAGCCGTATCCTAAGATACGCAAGTTTTCTAATATAAAAATAGTTTATATATATATATATAAAAGTCAAATATAATAATAATATCTTAAAATAATATAATTTGGATACCTTGACCTTGCACCAATGCATATCGCAACTCACCCGATACCCAATCTCAATACCTTGGACATCGACCTATACCTTGGGGATACCTCGGTATCTCAAGGTAGCTCAACACTAACATAACTACTATAATATATACATATATAGGTAGCTAACTAGCTACTAGCTAACCACTCAACTAACATACATACATAATACACATATTCATATAACTAATCTACTAAGTAAATACATACTTATCTAACTATTTAGACTTAACAAGTACCTGGGTACATAACTCACTAATAGATATTACCAAAGTATAAAAACTATCTAGCTAATTACCCCATACTTAAAATAACTAATACAACATATAATCCATCTACTACCTACACCTTGATAAATATTTTACTGATAAAAGACTAAAACCAAAACCCGACTAAATAGTAACTGGACTGTGCATGCCTACACAGTAGAGAACTGAACTGAGCTCAACTCCTCACGGCACAGGAAGTTACCTCGAGTACACACTATTGTGCATAAACTGCTACTTATTGCAGTTAGCAAGTCAAGCACTTGCTCGATGCAAAAAATACTACTCCCAACTCGAGCTGCTGAAAACAGATCCTGCAGATGTTGTTGGCTACTACCCTCAACTCTGTGGGTGTAAACTACACACAGTGGCCCGATACTGTGGCTGTGTTTCCCCCAACTGTGTGCAACTACACAGTTACTTCCTGCACAGACACTGTGTAGTGAAACTGCACAGCGAAAACCTGTTGCACAGTCTCCCCGTAATCTGTGCATTTCTACACAATGCAACTGTACCCCACCTTTGTGATCTATACAAGACTTCCAGTGCACGGGTCTTCAGATCAGTTTTTGTCTTCAGGTAGGTGAGTCTTTAGGTGAGTCTTCAGGTGAATCTTCAAGTGAGTATCTGTACAGTGGCCTATATCGGTTACTGATACTGTGCTCGGTTGCTGTTTATCCCAAAACAGTATGCAATTTGCACGGTGAGGAGCCCAAGGATGTTGGCTGCTACTCCTCAAACTGTGTAAAATCTGCACATACTGTTGTTCTATTCACTTAGATGTTCAACTGCACACAGTAAACATAATTTCTGTGCCTGCTGAACTCCAAGACTGTGTGTAATCTGCACACAGTGACTCTGTTGCTGTGGTTGTCTTCATTGTGAGTTTCTGTTATAGGTGCTGCTCTACTCATGAACTTGCTGCAGCAACATCTCTTCATACATCTGCAGTTGTTTTCCTCTTTATTTCCTTTGCTGCAGTCACTGGTACTGTGTCGAGGCCTTCAGTTGATCCTCTGCACACAATGTTGTGATCCTCTGCACACAGTTCTTGCTGTGTCGAGTTCACCTCCTTACTCACTCAAGTACCAAACTAACTATACCTCCATACCAAAACTCATATAGATAACTAACAATCTATATACATAGATGCATATACTACCCCTCATATATATCAATCAACACATAGATATCCATATAGACTTATATACAAATAGATATATATACTATATACACTAACACACACACATATATATATAGGCATATACACATAGATATATATAATACACACTTAGACACACATATATACATAACCCAAATACACTATGACATACCCTTAATAATGTATAGATAGGATATACATATATACGTATAGTAAAATAAGCCAAAACACAAACACATGGAGCACATTGTACCCATATCACACTTCATCTATGATACGTTTGCGATACAGCCCCAATACACAACCACACACATCCTAGAGGACATATACAAGTCCAATACATAATTTATGAACAATACGTATAGAAATTAGAGTGTCTACGTGTCCGTGTCACAAAGCAATATGCACATGGCCCCGTGTCGGAGGAAAACCCCCAAAATCAACCCGTTTTGTCAAATTGATGAGATACGGCCTACACATATCCAATTGTGGATACGGATCAAGCTACAAACAAACAATCAAGTGTCAATTTGATCTATTAGATCAACAATCTTAAAATTTGCCCAAAATTGGCACCAATTTGGTCATAACTTCCACCGTAGGTCTCTAAATGACTCTAAACCAAATCCTATGGGTAGCCTATGCATGTGGGATGGTTTCTCATGATAAAATCTCATATCTATAGTCTATTAGAAGGGGGAAAACTGAATTGTATCTATTAGGATATGGATTCCCAATGAAAAGGTCCCAAATGACAAGTAGCTCCTCTCCTTGTAGGTCTTGGCCTCATCCTCCTTGCTCCTTGCTCCTTGCTTATAGATCCTTGATGTAGAGGCTCCAAAGATGAATTTAGAATGAGTTTGGTAAAGATTTGGTAAAGAAATAATGAGGGAATGGAGGGAAATTGGAAGAGGAAAAATGTAGATCTAGAACCCATGGGCAATCTTAGCTTTTACAAAATAGAAATGGTCTTTACGGATACGTAAGCCAAAATAAATTTAGGAAAGAAATGAAATGAGAGTACTCTCTCTCCTCCTAATTATGGCTGATCATAAACCCTTTTCCAAGCAATGTATAATATCCCAAATACCCCTTAGGGCCTCTCATGAAGAAATAATTAGGGAGGGAAGGTTCTAGTCTAATGGTTTCACTAATTAATCAAGTTTCTTAATCCATGGACCTAATTCATGGGCTCAACTTATACTAGTCCAAAAATTTGTTTTATGCTCTCTAATTAAATGGTTAGGTCCACTATACAAGTCCAAAATAAGTCTACACTATCAACAAATAATAGTATAATAATTAAATAAATTAAGCCATGCACAAATACTAATTATAATAATCCTAAAATAATTAATACCCATGATAATTACCAAACTATCCTTGGATGAAAATGTGAGGGTGACAAACCTACCCACCTTAGAAAAAAATTCGTATTCGAAATTAAGGAAGAAACTATCTACCAAACAACAATATAATGCAAGAAAGAATTATACCTCACGGCTCGAACAGATACGGGTATCGCTCGCGCATCTCGGCCTCTCGCTCCCAGGTACTCTCTCCTGGCGAGTGATGCCTCCACGCAACGCGCACCAAAGACATTGTCTGGTTCCTCAGCACCTTCTCTCTCCGATCCAGAATCTTCACTGGCTACTCTGGATAGCTGAGAGTAGGGCCCACCTCTATCTCTGAATGATCTAACACATGACTAGGATCTGCCACGTACCGTCTCAATTGCGATACGTGAAATACGTTGTGCACTCCCTCCAGTGCAGGTGGTAAGTCTAGTCTCTAAGTGACTGCACCGACCCTCTCAAGAATGCTGAAAGGACCGATGAATCGCGGACTAAGCTTGCCGCCTCCACCGAAACGAATCGTGCCACGTGTCGGAGAAATCCTCAAGAAAACCAAACCGCCAACCTAGCACGAAACACAACCTTAGCACTCTAACAAGCAACAATCAAACACAAACAAGACAAAACTAAAGTTATACCTCAAACTTCAAAGGTCTCCGGTGGCTATCGGCCCAATGCCGCTGCCTGTCCTGTGCCACTCAAAGTCTGTCCCTGATAAGTTTCACCTTCTCTGTTGTATCTACTACCATCTCTGATCCTAATAAAGCCCTGTCACCAACATCATCCCAGGACAACGGAGTGCGGCACCTCCGTCCATACAACGCCTCGAATGGTGATATCTCAATGCTGGCTTGGTAGCTGTTATTGTTTTAAAACTCTACCAAGTGAAGGTGATCCTCCTAAGAACCTCCAAGATCCAAAACACAGGTGTGTAGCATATCCTCGAGAGTCTGAATAGTCCTCTCCGACTGTCGGTCCGTCTGAGGGTGATAGGCGGTACTGAACTTGAGCTGAGTGCCCAAGCTAGCCTGCAAACTCCTCCAGAAATGGGACATGAAATGACTATCCTGATCCGAGATAATGCTTACTGGAACACCGTACAATCTGATAATCTGGCGCACATACATCTCCGCAAGTCTCTCCGTAGATGTACCCACTTTAAATGGCAAAAAGTGGACTGATTTGGTCAACCTGTCCACGATGACCCAAATCGCATCCTTGCCTCCTGAAGAACGCGGAAGCTCTGATACAAAATCCATGGTAACATGCTCCCATTTCCACTTTAGAATGGGCAAAGGCTGAAGCAATCCTCCTGGTCTTTGTCTCTCCGCCTTGACCTGCTGGAAAACTAAGCATCTAGACACGAAGCTAGCTACCTCCCGCTTCATGCCATACCACCATACATGCTCCCTCATGTCTCTATACATCTTGTTGGCACCGGGATGCATAGAGTATTGGGAATGATGCACCTCCTGCATAATTTTCTCGCACAATGCTACCTTCGGTACGCACAACCTGGTACCGTGTTACAATGATCTGTCATCTGCGATGATAAAGTCCTCTGCCAGCCTGACCTGAACATGTGCTCTGATGCTCCTCAGAGACTCAACCTTATACTGTCCGGCTCTGACTCGGTCCATCAGCTCTGACTAAACTTGAAGTCCCCACATTGCGATGCGACTCCCGAAATCAATACCTCAATGCCCAAACTATCGAGGTCTGCTAATAGATGTCTGTCTCTAGTCAAGCACATAGCCACGGGATACCTGCTTAAAGCATCCGCGACTATGTTGGCCTTTCCTGGATGGTACTACAAAGATATGTCAAAGTCCTTCATCAGCTCCAACCATCGTTGTTGCCTCATATTGAGCTTCTTTTGTGTAAATACATACTTTAAGCTCTTATGATCTGTGAAGATCTCTACTCTCTCTCTCCATATAGATAGTGTTTCCATAATTTGAGAGCAAAGAAAATCGCTGCAAGCTCCAAATCATGGGTAGGGTAGTTCTTCTCATGCGGACATAATTTTCTGGAAGCATAGGCAATTACCTTCCTGTGCTGCTGTAGTACACAACCCAAACCCTTCCCTGATGCATCACTGTAATTGGAAAATCCTCCTGCTCCTGATGGTAGTGTCAAGATGGGAGCTGTAGTCAATCTCCTCTTCAGCTCCTCAACTGCTGACTGGCAATCCTCAGTCCAGACGAATTCTATGTCCTTCCTGGTCAGCCTAGTCATCGGCTCTGCTATGATCTGATGATCCACAAAACAAATACTGCCCAAGCCTCTTCCTACAAACACCCCATCCGTGCCCTGCCTTCTTAAAGAAGGGGCAAGCACGAGCTGGCTGGGTTGGCCTCTATATCTGGTACGTCTGCTGTACCGGTGCTCGGATAGGCACATTGAACTGCTGCCTTTGCTGCTAAAAATAGGATTTCTTCGTTGGACCTGCGCTGCTGCTGCCACCAAAAATATCTCGGTCCCTCTTGGGCCTCCAACTCAGTTCTCTCTCGACCTTGCGAGCCTCCCTCAAAATATATGGATACGTCTCGTGGCTCGAAGAAATAAGAGCCTTCACTTCCCAGTTCAGACCCTCTCTTAAACTACTAGCCCGGTTCTCAGGGTCTCTCACCATATAATCGGCATATCTGCTCAACCTACCAAACTCGGCGGCATACTCCTCCACCGACATATTCCCCTGGTAAAGGTTCTGGAACTGTCGCTCCAGATCAAGTCTCTCAGTAGGCGGGAAGAACTTCCTTCTGAACAAGTCCCTGAACTCACCCCATGTCAATCCTGGATCGGCGATCCGTGGCTCATTCTGGAACCAAGTGCTGGCGATGTCCATCATCTGTAATCCCGCTGCCTCCACCATCAGGTCCTCCGCAAGGCGGGATAAACGCATGATGCGCTCCATGCTCTCCAACCAGTCATCCGCATAGATGATACCCTCTGTCCCCTTGAAAGGTCGGGGATCCAACTTCTTGAAGTCTTAAATAGTACCGGGCCTGGGCTGTACCTCTCGTGGCTGTGGTGGTGCGATCCTCTCTACGACGGTGATGGCCACCTGGTGAGCACTCTCGATGCCCTGTCTTATCACCTCGATATGTCGGTGTTGTGCCTCGGCCTAGGTCCTCTGGGCCTCCATCATCATCTGGAAAAGTGCAAACAGCTGTGTAGCATCAGCTGGTACTAGCGATGGTAGCAGAAGATCCTCAGAAACAACTGAGCAACCCTCTGAACTGGGGGAGGAGCACCCCCAAAAGTGGCTGCTGAGAATCCCACCTGGATAGGTGAGGCAATCCTCTCAACTGGAGAAGAAGCAGTAGCAGCTGCTACTCTATCTACAGCAGGCTAGGAAGTAGCTGAGGAAGCTGTCATTGCTCCTGAGCGATAGAATCTGACCTTCGGAGGCATCCTGAAGTCAGATTGAAAATACGGAATCAATATTGAATATAATGCGATATCATCAAAGAAGGACATAACTCAATTCAAAATGAAAGACAATATTCAATAGATAAGGATTACAAACTGATATTGGAATATTTTCTAGTTGTGATTGAGTAACTCTCATCCTAAATTATGTATCCTAAAGCAGGCTCGTAGCAATACTCTAATCGAGCACTACTACGATATCTATCTAGACCTGTATGGGCTACCACTAAAAATGTGTCATGACCCGCACCAGGATATTCGGGCTCGAGTACATGGTTACGCCCAGCCTACGCCACAGAATCGCCGATAGAACGATGTCTGGGTTATTTTTAACTATCTAACATCTCAACAATATAATATGGCACCTGTCAATCATCTCAACTCCAATCGGAGGAGAAATATGGTATCTCACAAATATATCAATCTCAATCATAAAACAAACTAAGGAGAAAAATAATGCACGAATAAAATAGCGAAGGAAAGAAAGATACAAGCCACAAGTCTGAAATAATAATATATCTGTGAATCTCCTCAAAAATAATAGTCTAATACAAGAATTACTAAACAAAACTAGACCTCCTCGGTCACTGGTACTATGTCCTCCTGCTCTAGGGGAGTATCCTCTAAAGTCTCACCCTCCTGAGGGCCGTAATATGAGGGACACAGCACCTCTAGCCAATCATCTAGAAAAATATATCCAGTCAGGATTGGAGCAAAGTACATACCTTTGAAAGCAGTTCCAATAACATAATCGAGCATATATAACGAGCAATAGAAAAAGGATACAAGATGCACAAGTAGAAAGAATATACAATACAAGTGAACAGGCAATAGGCACAATAAGAACTGGAAGTAAATACAAGAATAACTGCAAGTAGAGAACAAGAAAACTATGTGTTTTAGGGTATAAGTTCGTTATGTGATCGGCTTAGGTTGCACATAAGGTATAAAGGTAACTCCAATATTGTAAGGTGTATAATCGACATACACATGAGATCTAGAGGGCTTTGATCACATAACCAACTCCTACTCCCCTCCCCAACCAATACTAATGGATCCAATCATGACACGTTACGTACATGATCACGATAGTCACACTAGCATACGAAATAGTGGATGCACAAGAAGCACATAAAAATCAATACCCGATGCACACGATGAAATATATGTCATTGGGTACCCGTTGCACACGGTAGGGGATAACACCTCCTGACGGGATCCATATAGCACCAGTCCATGAAATCACTGTGTCAGGAATCAATCTATACTATTCTAGAACATGCATATATATAATATTATGAATTGAAAGCAAACAGAGAAATGTACTCGCCGAAGTCCTGAGCAAAGTGTGTCTCTCGATGCCCAAGTTGGTGTCTCACAACCTATATATGGTATGTTGCATCAATACAAGGTTCAATGATGAAAATAAGTGAAGCTGATGCAAATTCTAGGTCGATACGCCATTTCTAAGTCAAACTAATGCATTCTAGGTTGCAAGAATCTAATGCTAAGTCACTAAGTCGATATACTATAAAACTATGCTAAACTAGCTAAGCTAACACACCACAGTGCATTCAAGAAGCCGTATCCTAAGATACTCAAGTTTTCTAATATAAAAATAGTTTATATATATATATATATAAGTCAAATATAATAATAATATCTTAAAATAATATAATTTGGATACCTTGGCCTTGCACCAATGCGTATCGCAACTCACCCGATACCCAATCTCAATACCTTGGACATCGACCCATACCTTGGGGATACCTCGGTATCTCAAGGAAGCCCAACACTAACATAACTACTACAATATATACATATATAGGTAGCTAACTAGCTACTAGCTAACCACTCAACTAACATACATACATAATACACATATTCATATAACTAATCTACTAAGTAAATACATACTTATCTAACTATTTAGACTTAACAAGTACCTGGGTACATAACTCTCTAATAGATATTACCAAAGTATAAAAATATCTAGCTAATTACCCCATACTTAAAATAACTAATAAAACATATAATCCATCTACTACCTACACCTTGATAAATATTTATCTGATAAAAGACTAAAACCAAAACCCGACTAAATAGTAACTGGACTGTGCATGCCTACACAGTGGAGAACTGAACTGAGCTCAACTGCTCACGGCACAGGGAGTTACCTCAAGTACTCACTATTGTGCATAAACTGCTACTTGTTGCAGTTAGCAAGTCAAGCACTTGCTCGATGCAGAAAATATTTTTTCCTACTCGAGCTGCTGAAAACAGATCCTGCAGATGTTGTTGGCTGCTACCCTCAACTCTGTAGGTGTAAATTGTACACACTGGCCTGATACTGTGGCTGTGTTTCCCCAAACTGTGTGCAACTACACAGTTACTTCATGTACAGACACTGTGCAGTAAAACTGTACAGCAAAAACCTGTTGCATAGTCTCCCCGTAATATGTATATTTCTGCACTATGCAACTGCACCCCACCTTTGTGATCTGTACAAGACTCCCAGTGCATGGGTCTTCAGATCAGTTTCTGTCTTCAGGTAGGTGAGTCTTTATGTCAGTCTTTAGGTGAGTCTTCAGGTGAATCTTCAGGTGAGTATCTGTACAGTGGCCTATATCGGTTACTGATACTGTGCTCGGTTGCTATTTATCCCAAAATAGTATGTAATTTGCACGGTGAGGAGCCCAAGGCTGCTGGCTGCTACTCCTCAAACTGTGTAAAATCAGCACATACTGTTGTTCTATTCACTTAGATGTGCAACTGTACATAGTGAACATAATTTCTGTACCTGCTGAACTCCAAGATAGTGTGCAATCTGCACACAGTGACCCTGTTGCTGTGGTTGTCTTCGTTGTGATTTTATGTTGCAGGTGCTGCTCTACTCATGAACTTGCTGCTCCAGCATCTCTTCATACATTTGCAGCTGTTTTCCTCTTTATTTCCTTTGCTGCAATCACTGGTACTGTGTCGAGTCCTTCAGTTGATCCTCTACACACAGTGTTGTGATCCTCTACACACAGTTCTTGCTGTGTCGTGTTCACCTCCATACTCACTCAAGTACCAAACTAACTATACCTTCATACCAAAACTCATATACATAACTAATAATCTATATACATAGATGCATATACTACCCCTCATACATATCAATCAACACATAGATATCCATATAGACTTATATACAAATAGATATATATACTATATACACTAACACATACACATATATAGGCATATACACATAGATATATATAATACACACTTAGACACACATATATACATAACCCAAATACACTATGACATACCCTTAATAATGTATAGATAGGATATACATATATAAATACATATATACGTATAGTAAAATGAGCCAAAACACAAACACATGGAGCGCATTGCACCCGTATCACACTCCTCTATGATACGTTTGCGATACGGCCCCAATACACAACAACACGCATCCCGGAGGACACATACAAGTCCAATACATAATTTATGAATAATACGTATAGAAATTAGAGTGTCTACGTGTCCGTGTCACAAAGCATATGCACATGGCCCCGTGTCGGAGGAAAACCCCCAAAATTAACCCGTTTCATCAAATTGACGAGATACGGCCTACATGGATCCAATTGTGGACACGACTCAAGCTACAAACAAACAATCAAGTATCAATTTGATCTATTAGATCTAATGACAAGCACTACATGTGCCAATCTCGAAATTTCCCTAAAATTGGCACCAATTTAGTCATAACTTCCACCGTAGGTCTCCAAATGACTCCAAACCAAATTTTATGGGTAGCCTATGCATGTGGGGTGATTTCTTATGGTAAAATCTTAGATCTATAGTCTATTAGAAGGAGAAAAACTAAATTGTACCTATTAGGAGATGGATTCCTAATAAAAAGGTTCCAAATGACAAGTAGCTCCTCTCCTTGTAGGTCTTGGCCTCCTCCTCCTTGATCCTTGCTCCTTGCTTGTAGATCCTTGATGTGGAGGCTCCAATGATGAATTTAGAATAAGTTTGGTGAAGATTTAGTAGAGAAATAATGAGGGAATGCAGGGAAATTGGAAGAGGAAAAATATAGATCTAGAAATTTGGGGAAGAAATAAAATGAGAGCACTCTCTCTCCTCCTAATTGTGGCTGGTCATAAACCCTTCTTCAAACAATTTATAATGTCCAAAATATCCCTTGGGGCCTCTCATGAAGAAATAATTAGGGAGGGAAGGTTCTAGTCTAATGGCTTCACTAATTAATCATGTTTCTTAATCCATGGGCCTAATTCATAGGCTCGACTTAGACTAGTTCAAAAGTTTGTTTTATGCTCTCTAATTAAATGGTTAGGTCCACTACACAAGTCCAAAATAAGTCTACACTATCAAAAATTAATAGTATAATAATTAAATAAATTAAGCCATGCACAAATACTAATTATAATAATCCTAAAATAATTAATACCTATGATAATTACCAAACTATCCTTGGATGAAAATGTGATAGTGACAAGCTTGCTTGTCAGGCAAGTATATCTTGCCATTGTACTGTTATTTACATTCCTTATTGAGCATGCATTTTTTTTGTTTAGTTTTATTATTTTAAACTGCTATATGTAAACTGTGCGTCCAAGAATAACTTGGATGTAACGACGGTTGCATCATCATTTGTCTCTTATTTATATTAAGCATATCAACCTAGTTTTACGAGACCACCCCATGATGTTGAGACATTCTTATGTTTCATTGATCGTGACACATTTGTTACACTAGTGTGAGTCTTATGTAGGATACGGACTTGCGTGATAGGCTGGCCACCTGTACGTATGGGACGTGTGACGGATAGGAAATAACTGCTGATAAAAATGTATGCTAGGAGACTTAGAAGTTATTAGAGGTATCACCATGGCATGTATATAACATGGATAGAGCATGGGGTAGGGAGAACAACAAGTAAGCATATGGGCTCCTTTACACTTTCTCTTTTGTAACCCGTACGCTCTGCCGGAGATGTGTGGTCAAATGACCCTTATATTATATTATTTACCGGTGGCCTCTAACGATCGAAAGACGTTATGCTTTGTAGGCCAATGATTCTCCGAAAGAGTCACGCCAATCCCATTTTTAGCCAGATAGCCCATGCATTGGAAAGTTATTCTCAAAAGTGTATTTCACATAGACGGCTAGGCGACCCTTCGAATGTTTATTTTCAGTACTTTATTGGCATGCTTCTATGTATCTTGTTACGTCCATTTGAGAACCTGGTCCATTTCTAGGTATAGAGGAGTATCCGCAGGAGTACGGACCGGGACATGATGCATCATTCTCTGTTGAGGTGGTCTTACCCTCTGAGTATCCATGATTACTTCATTGATGATGGATCTTTAGTTGTTGTTTCTTTTCTTAGTGGATATTTTATTTTATATTGGAGTTCTGACCTCCTCTATCATTTAGTTGATTTAGTCGATTGGTAGTGGATTTGTCTCTACCTGACTATTATTTATTTAATACTTTGTACTTGAGACTTCTTAAGTTATTTATTTTGATATTCTTTATTATGTTTGTGGATGAGATATAGATGTTGTAACTTGTTTTGACAATATATATACCACTTATGAATTATTTATTCATATACAGCGTACGTGTGTATTATGATTTTTCCAACATATAGGAGTGTCATAAACATACGGCTGGCATGCTTACATATTCCTAGTCCTACGTATGTTGTATTCTATGTGTCGCAACTAAGGCAATATGTGGCAAACAGCAGTCATGTGCTCGACCACTACGAGATCACCATTGGACCGAGCTTGTCATACCAAGAGCAACCCATGGATATTCTTGATCATCGAGAGAAGGTGTTGAGGAATCATTCTATTCCCTTGGTCTGCGTAGCATGGAGACATCACTTGCCAGGAGAATCCATTTAGGAGCACGAGGATGACATACACAAACATTTTTTACATCTGTTCGAAGTGCAAGGTATGATTTTGCTTTGTTCTTTCTACCGCATAATATTTTCATTTTCTGCCATGCGATAGTTTAAATTTCGAGGAAATAATTTCTTTAAGTGGGGTAGAATATAACCACCCAAAAATTTCTAATTAATTTAATAATAATATATATATAAATACTAGGTCTGGTACCAATGGTGATACATGAGGATGACCCCAAATGCGTCTGTATATTAGAAGTTGAAAAAATTTTGTAACAAATAAGATAAAATTTTGTATTATAGAACTAATAAGGAAGTATTATTAAATAAAATAAAATAATAAATGGTTCTAGAAATAATACTAGAAGTAATAGTAAAAATGGTAGTAATAATAATAGCAACAATAATAATGTTAATAATTAAATTAAATTAAATTATAAAAAAATGATTTCGTTGTTAAAAGGAAAATTAAGAAAAGAATAATAAAGAAAAGGCAAGTTAAGTTAAGAAGAGGAAACAAAACAAAAACAAAAACAAAAAAACACAATTCACACTAGGCCACAAAATGGCCAGCAGCAACAAAATAAGGCAACCGCCTTTCCCTCATGGATCACAGGGAACTCAGCCTTCCCTATTTCGACCCATTCGAATACTATATATATACATGCACATTCGAAGTATCGAACCCTAGTAAACTCTCCCCCGCAATCGCGAAGCTTCCTGCGATCATCCCCTCTATCCCCAGAAGCCTCTCTGAAAGCCCGACCATTGAACCCACTGCCGCACATCCGAACCCGCCGCCGACATCTCGCGTGCGACCATAGCACAAAATCGAGCCGAGTGTCCGACTTTGAGGTATATGTTCTCGTCCATCTCTCAACCGATTCTCGTTTCGTTTGTTCCAATATATGGACAACATAACCATCATTAGATCCTGCCAAATATATTTTTCTTAAACTCCCCAAAAAATGAGAAAAATTGAACCAAAATCTCGAGAAAAACTGGTTAATTAGAAGGGAAAAACACAGCAGAGAAACTGTTCCAACATCCCTTGTTGGAAGGGCAGTTTCTCCTAAATGACTGAACCAGAGTTTAATTTTAGTATTCTGATAGATAGCCAATATAACCAGGATCGAAACAACCAAATAGTTGTAAATTTTTTATCATTAAATATGTGATAAAATACACGTTAAAATTCCTAGAAACTTGTTTCAAAAATATTGAAAACTTATGATATGGCGTGTGTCCCGACAAACCGAACCACTACGTCATATACCAGTTGTTCCGAAAGGAGCATATGGTATATCCTGACATGTAGGCTTTCACGGAAGTTAATTTGGATGTGTGTATGCGTCGGAATCAACCAATATCCGTAAAAAGTTCCACGTATCCGTGTTATGCATATTTTCTAATTAGTTTGTGCACACTCGTCGGAATACGACAAAACTTACGCCATTGGATTCTCGGTATCACGCTGGTCCTGTGACCCAAGTTTAACGCAATTTTGAGATAGTTGACCGAGCCGCCTATTTGTGGGCCCTATGGCTTGACTTAAAGGGAGAATTTGTGATTGACTCACCAGAATCTAAAACTAGATAAACCGTTGAGTTTGTATCTTCGCTTAGGAATTGTTTAACCTATAATTTATCTTATTTAGAGAACTTTACTCCTGACACGCTTTTTGATACAAAGTGGGCCATATGTGTATCATGTCCCAATTTCGTGGAATCGATAGTCGTCCCCCGGGCGTGACACCGTGGAGTGCCTAGGTTGCACATCGCACAAGGCCAAGGTATTTTTAGATAACAAGCACATATTCAGAGTACGCGGATGATTGAAATACAAAGTTGAAACATTAAAAAGTTCTCTTTATTGATAATGAACATCTTTTACGAACCCTTGAACCAGTCGGATAGTTGCCCCGCGGGCTTACAAAAGTTAACACAAAATGAGATGGTTGTCCTGTATATTACATCCTTGTACTAAAAATTCAAAATGTTAAAGACCTTCAGGCGGGACAATCGCTTTTCCATGGAGCTGTATGAGTTATTATTGCTAGCTCCTAGGTCTTCAAAATGCATCAAATAAGGCACAATCTGGGCGTGCCGGTTGGTGGACTGGAACAGAAAGTAGTTTCAGCTCCTCGCAGGGTCTCCTTAGTACAGGAAAATTATTTCAACGAGGGTCAGTACATCGAAATATACTGGTGAAGGCAAGCTAACACAACTATACCAATCAACATGTTGTTTATATGAAATATGCAACATATTTGTGGTTTTTCTATCTTGCCTTAGTTCAATTTTCAAGCACATTGGTATAGAAATTTACTGAAATAAACTTGCCACTATTTGGTGACTTCTACCTGCCCGTCTGGACCACCTGCACAATACTTACCATGTCCTTTCCTGCCACGAAGACACAAGTTAGCTTGTACAGGTTTAAATATATGTGGGGGTCACTGGCATGATGCCATAAAGGACGAGTTATAATTACAGGACGAAAATGGTATGCAACGAAGGTGGCAAGCCCCATTACATGCGATTTCTTCCTCCAACAAACGACTATTCAGAACGTTTTGTCCGGATTAGATCGGTCCCAGTGCCCTGGCGACAGTCCGCGGAAACCAGAAACCTTATGCATAAGTTTTTTGTGACCAACGGCGTAAAATACTAAGTTATCAAACGGTACAGTTTAAGTCCATACAAGCACAAGATAAGTTTTATGGCATAATTTATTTTGCATAGTCTCCCTGACCAGTTTATTGCATAGCAAGGTGTGTTCTATACATAGCATAATTTATAGAAGAAATATACATTCTAACTAAAATTGAAGCATAGGCAAAACATTCTAACGAACTAGCATGCAATAAGATAATCATTCACAAGTTGATTGACAAGCATAAAGTAGTCCAAGTCTATTCCTTTTGATCTTGACATCTTTTAGTTATTATGGTATCGTTTGATCGGAACAAGCAAGAAGGCAAGATTTTAGATGTGAAAACTTGGAAAAAGGGTCAACTGAATCGAAGATAGCCACTCACAAGTTAATTGGAGAAGGAAAGGAAAGAGGTGCTTCAAGACTCCGCTCGCACGTCATCTACTGCACGATCACCTGTATTGCCACGAACAGCTGATCAATACCTCTTCTACTTTTTCCAAGATCAAAATGAAATACAGTTCAACAAACAAAAGCAATAAAATCCATCAAAACCGTTTAAAAAAATGCAAACAAATTTGAAAACTAACTCAAAGCAGGAAAGCAACAAGGCGACAACAAAAACTAGGCAAGAAAACTTGTAGCGGAGATGTCCCTCTTGACTCTGCTACTAAGTCCCTCCTTGGGGCATGGTCCACTGAATATGGGAATCGATTCCGAAGAAGCAAATCCATAATGAGGATAAGATCTTATTTTAATCTATCATGATCGAACGATATCGATTAGTATTTCTTAGTCGTGCTCCCCGAAATAGGGGGAACGGGGCAACACATCCTAACCAACTAATTGAAAGTTTCATCCACGAAACTTAGGAATAGAACCTACCACTATGAAAAAATGAAGGAAACATTTCCCTTATCTCAGACTCAAGCTCCCAAGTAGATTCTTTGACCGAATGATTTCGCCAAAGCACGTGTACGAGAGGAACCGAATGACTTCGAAGCAGCTTCTCTTTATAATCCAAGATCTGCACATGATGTTCAACATAAGTCAAGTCTGCCTTTAGGTCCAATTGATCAAGATCCACCATATGACTCAGATCGTACACGTACTTCCTAAGCTGTAAAACATGGAAGACATCGTGCACTTCAGATAGTGATGGTGGTTGGGCAATCTGATATGCGACTGGGGCGACTCGATTTAGTATCTCGAACGGACCGATGGATCTTGGACTTATCTTCCCTTTTGCTCCAAATCTGGTAACTCCTCGCATGGGAGAGACTTTGAGAAATACCCGATCACCTTCCAAGAACTCAAGAGGTTGTCGATGTGTGTCTGAGTAGATTTTTTGACGACTCTATGCTACCTTCAACCGTTCATGGATCAAGCGGATCTTCTGGACGGTTTGTTCTACAAGTTCTGGGCCAAGAATTTGTCGTTCACCAACTTCATTCCAATAGATCGGAGATCTACACTTCCGCCCATACAACAGCTCATATGGCGCCATCTGAATGCTAGATTGATAGCTATTGTTGTATGCAAATTCGGCTAACGGTAGATGCATGTCCCAACTAGTCTTCAAGTCCAAGGCGCATAGTCGTAGCATGTCTTCGAGGATTTGGTTGACCCATTCTATTTGTCCGTCTATCTGAAGATGGTAGACAGAGCTAAACTTCAACTTTGTCCCCATTGCTGACTGAAGGCTTTCCCAGAAGCGCGATAAGAATCTACCATCTCTATCAGAGACAATGGATACGGGCATGCCATGGATTCAAACGATCTTGTTAAGGTAGATCTGGGCCAGGCGGTCGGCACTCCAAGTACATTTGATAGGCAGAAAGTGAGCTGACTTGGTGAGTCGATCAACGATGACCCAGACGGCATTATTCCCCCATTGCATTTTCGGCAAACTTACAATGAAATCCATCGCTATATATTCCCATTTCAGCTCCGATACAGCAAGGTTCTGCATCACTCCGCCCAGCTTCTGGTGCTCAGCCTTTACCCTCTGACAAGCCATGCATTGCGACACGAATAGAGCCGTATCTCTTTTCATACCGTGCCACCAAAATATCGTACGGAGATCTCGATACATCTTTGTGCTACCCTAATAAGAAGTGTACCTCACATAGTGGGCTTCGGTGAGTATCTCTTTTTAGAGGGTTGCATCGTTAGGAATGCACAATCTTTCCTTCACTCGCATCATTTTGTTCGGGCTTACCGCAAAGTCGGTTGCCTTCCCTGCTGAGATAAGATCTTACATCTTTTGCAGGAATAGATCATCCTTCTGAGAAGACTTAACTTTTTCTAACAAGTCAGGTTTGAGGCGCAGCTGAGCCACTTACGCCCCCTTTTTGTATCTGATTTTAAGTGTAATACCCAAACCTTTAAGATCCCGACGCAGCTTGTCATCGATAACCAATCTCCCAACGAACACTCGACTCTGCGCATCAGCTACAATATTACCCTTGCCTGGTGTGTATCTGATCATCAAGTCAAAGTTGCTAAGGAGTTCAAGCCAATATTGTTGATGCAGATTCAAATCCTTTTAGGTATAGATATATTTTAGACTTTTATGATCTGTATAGATCTCGTACGGCACACCATAAAGATAATGCCTCCATAACTTCAGTGCGAACACCACTGCCGCAAGCTCCAAGTCGTACGTTAGATAATTCTTCTCGTAAGGCTTCAACTGTCTCGACGCAAAGGCTATCACATTATCCCTCTACATAAGGACACATCCCTAACCCTTTCCTGAGGCATTGCTATATATCTTAAAGTCATTGGGTCTGTCCGGAAGGGTAAGAATTGGTGTTGAGACAAGTCACTGCTTTAACTCCATAAATGAAGCTTCACAGTCGTCCGTCCACACGAACGTTACTATCTTCCGAGTGAGCTGGGTCAAAGGCAAGGCAATTCTTGCAAAATCTTTTATAAATCTCCTGTAGTAGCTTGCTAGACCAAGGAAGCTCCGAATGTCGCTAGCTGACTCAGGCCTCTTCCACTTCATGATGGCTTCTATTTTCTTTGGGTCAACCGAGATGCCCTCTGTAGAAATAATGTGCCCAAGGAAGTATATATTGTCCAACCAGAATTCTCACTTACTAAGCTTCGCGTATAACTTATTGTCTCGAAGAGTTTGAAGCACCATCCGCAGGTATCCTGTGTGTTCATCCTTATTCTTCGAGTATAATAAGATGTCGTCTATAAAAACTACCATAAATTTGTTGAGGAAGGGTCGGAATACATGGTTCATCAAATCCATGAATGCGGAAGGAGCATTCATCATTCCAAACGGCATAACAAAAAACTCATAATGGCCATAGCGGGTTCGGAATGCTGACTTCGGCATGTCCTCGGGCTTAATCTTCAATTGGTGGTAGCCCGAGAGAAGATCGATTTTGAAAATACCGATGCACCTTGTAACTGATCAAAGAGGTCGTCTATCCTGGGCAGGGGATACTTGTTTCTGATAGTGACCTTATTCAGCTCCCGATAATTGATGCAGAGTCGCAATGTTCCGTCTTTCTTCTTTACGAAGAGCACAGGCGTGCCCCAAGGAGACACGCTCGGACAGATGTACCCACGATCTAGTAGTTTCTGAAGTTGGCACTTTAACTCCTTTAGTTCAGCAGGGGCCATTCTGTAAGGAGCCTTGGAAATTGGCTAAGTATTTGGGAATGTGTCGATGGTGAACTCGATCTCTCGATCAGGTAGCATGCTAGGTAGTTCACTCGAAAATACACCAGAAAACTCCGCCACAACGAAAGAAGACTCAATGTTTACGTAATCTAGCTGTATGTCCCGAACTGACGCCAAGTATCCCATGCATCCTGAGTGTAGCATCCGTCAAGCAAACATCGCAAATATCACCATGCAAGTCCTGGACGCATCTGTTGCTGGACCACTCGTGTAGCAAAATTTGACTTCTCCAGGTAGGCAAAAGACGACTCATTTCTTTGTACATTTGATAGTTGTCGAGCAAGCGCCGAGCTAATCCATCCCCAAAATAATGTCATAATCCCGAACATCTAGGGCTAAAATATCTAGCGAGAGTTTTCTTCCTCCAATACAGACATAAATGCCTTGACATACTGAACGGACAGGTATTTTCGTGCCCGACGGGGTGCTAACACTAAGATCTAGATACAATGGTATCATTTATATATTGTTTTCCACAACAAAATTTGTTGATATAAAGCTATGCATTGCACCAGAATCAAATAGCACACATGTAGGTTTGTTATTGAAAAGCAATATACCTGACACAACGGTGTCCGATGCCAGGGCTTCTTCCCGTGTCATAGTGTACACCCGGCCTTGAGCTTGACGACGCTCTTGCTGCAGCGCGGCTCGGTTAGCCTGAGGTACTGAGGCAAAATTTGGATGTTGAGAGCGAAGCTTGGAGGGGAGTGGACAGTTCTTCGATTGGTGGCCCTTGCCGCCACAATTGAAGCATAATCCGTTCTTGAGTTGACATTCGTTGATGGTGTGCCCCGGCCAAGATACATAGTTGAATGGATTTTTTTTTCTGACCATCGTTATTTGGACGCTTTGGAGCATTATTTCCTTTCTCGTTGCTATGGTGCTTGTGATTGAAAGTATGCACAGTATCGGCAGCAACTGGAGGATAGTGCGGTTCAAGAGAAAGGGTATGGTTGAGGACTTCTTGCATAGTCTGATATTGGGGAACGACCACGTGTGCATGGATGGCAGGTTGCAGGCCGTCTTCAAATCATCTGGCATGACTCGCCGCATCAGGAAAATATGAGCATGCAAACTTGGCGAGCCGGTTGAATTCGGCGGAGTACTGGTTTATGGTCATACTGCCTTGACGGAGCTGCACGAACTCGTTCTACTTCTGCCGACGTACGGGAGGGGATATGAACTCCTCTTCAAATGCGTCATGGAAGGTAGCCCATGCGATTGTCTCCTTTTCATTATCAACTGGAAGAGATCTTTGATGCACGTTCCACCAATCGTGCGCGTTCAAGCGAAGCTATAGTTGGGCACACGTGACACGCTTCTCTTCGGGTACCTCTAGAAGTTTGAAGTGATCCTCAAGTTTTGCCAGCCAATCTAGAGCCACGATTGGGTCTTCAGTCCGCTTAAACGGCGTGTTGCAGACCTTTTTGAAGTCAACAAAGTCAAAGGTAGTCACATCCTTCTTTTTTTGAGTTTTTTACGTTTCAACTTCAAGTGCGGGTTGCTCCACCGGTGTCGCTATTGTTACCGCGGAATGGTTGGAGGCTAAGGTCTGCACGATCTGTTGCAGGGTATCTATATGCTTCTGTTGGACTGCAAATTGGGCTTCTAAATTGCTTTCAAACTTGCTCTACCATACTTCCGTGCGCTTCTTGGATCGTTCATAACGAGCCTCATCTCTCCATTGGCTAGCCTCAAGCATCTGCATTATTTGCTGTATTAGATCGACACGAGACATGGCTCGCTGACTTCGAGAACTTTTCGATGTGCCAAAACTACTTTCTTGGGCTTGGGTGTCACCCGGTGCTAGCGATGATGCTTGTACTTGAGTCATTCCTTCAAAAGAAGGTAACTTATATCAGGATCATAATGTATTATGGACTTATTATATAGAGAATATAATATTTTGGCCTAATGAGTTCAAGGGTTCATATAGGGATTAGATCATTAAAGGAACTTTTCCAACACGAGGGTCAAAGGAACTTGAAGCGGTGCTCTGATACCAATATGTCACGCCCCGATTCCGTGGAATCGATAGTCGTCCCCACGGCATGACGTCGTGGAGTGCCTAGGTTGCACATCACACATGGCCAATGAATTTTTACATAACGAGCACATATTCAGAGTACGCAGATGATTGAAACATAAAGTTTAAACATGAAAAAGTTTTCTTTATTGATAATGAACATCTTTTACAAACTCTTGAACAAGGCAGATAGTTGCCCCACGGGCTTACAAAAGTTGACATAAAATGAGATAGTTGTCCTGTACATTACATCCTTGTACTAAAACTTTAAAATATTAAAGACCTCCAAGCGGGACAATCGCTTTTCCATGGAGCTGCATGAGTTATGGTTGCTAGCTCCTGGGTCTTCAAAATGCTTCAGCTAAGGCACGATCTAGGCGTGCCGGTTGGTAGACTGGAACGGGAAGTAGCTTCAGCTCCTCGCAGGATCTCTTTGGTGCAGGGAACCTATTTCAACGAGGGTCAGTACATCAAAATGCACTGGTGAAGGCGAGCTAACCCAACTATACCAATCAACATGTTGTTTATATGAAGCATGCAAGTTATTTGTGGTCTTTCTATCGTGCCTTAGTTCATTTTTTAAGCACATTGGTATAGAAATTTACTGAAATAAACTTGCCACCGTTTGGTGACTTTTACCTGCCCGTCTGGACCACCTGCACAATACTTGCCATGTCCTTCCCTGTCACGAAGACATAAGTTAGCTTGCACAGGTTTAAATATACGTAGGGGTCATAAGCATGATACCATAAAGGACGAGTTATAATTATGGGACAGAAATGGTATGCAACGAAGGTGGCGAGCCCCGCTACATGCCATTTCTTCCTCCAACAGACGACTATTCAGAACGTTCCGTCCAGATCGGATCGGTCCTAGTCCCCTGGCGACCGTCCACGAAAACCAGAAACCTTGTGCACAAGTTGTCTGTGACCAACGACATAAAATACTAAGTTATCAAACGGTACAGTTTAAAGCAATACAAGCACGAGATGAGTTTTATGGCATGATTCTTTTTGTATAGTCTCCTTGATCAGTTTATTGCATAGCAAGGTGTGTTCTATATATAGCACAATTTATAGAAGAAGTATACATTCAAACTAAAATTGAATCATAGGAAAAATATTCTAACGAACTGGCATGCAATAAGATAACAGTTCACAAGTTGATTGACAAGCATAAAGTAGTCCAAGTCTATTCCTTTTGATATTGACATCTTTTAGTTATTATAGTATCGTTTGATCGAAACAAGCAAGAAGGCAAGATTTTAGATGTGAAGACTTGGAAGAAGGATCAACTGAATCGAATATAGCCAATCACAAGTTAGTTGGAGAAGGAAAGGAAAGAGGTGCTTCAAGACTCTGCTTGCATGTCGTCTACTGCACGATCACCTGCATTGCCACGAACAGATGATCAATACCTCTTCTACTCTTTCCAAGCTTAGAATAAAAGGCAGTTCAACGAACAAAAATAATAAAATCCATCGAAACCATTCAAGAAAACACAAATAAATCCGAAAACTAACTCAAAGCACGAAAGCAACAAGGCGACCACGAAAACTAGGCAAAAAAACTTGCAGCAGAGATGTCCCTCTTGACTCTGCCGCCAAGTCCATCCTCGGGACACGGTCTACTGAATATGGGAATCAATTTCGAATAAGCAAATCCATAACGAGGATAAGATCTTGTTTTAATCTATCCTGATCAAATGATACCGATTAGTATTTCTTAGCCGCGCTCCCCGAATAGGGGGAACGGAGCACCACAATGTGGACCCCGCTTTGACTCAAAATTTCTGTTTTGCCCCTGTGTCCAAATTAGGCGAAAGGGTAGGCTTTTCTGGATATCACACTGATTCCGGAGTTGTTGATGATGTTTATTTCAGCATCTGGAGATATTCATTCAGAGCCTCTACTTTCTGGTTCCTTGGGATCATTGTTTGGACATCTACATTACACAGCGTGCTTACCAGGCAAGTATACCTTGTCATTGTACTATTAATAATACATTCCTTATTGGACATGCATATTTTCTGTTGTTTAGTTTTATTATTTTAAACTGCTATATAAAATGTGCGTCTAAGAATAACTTGGGTGCAACAACGGTTGCGTCGTCTTTTGTCTCTTTTTTTATATTATGCATGTTGGCCTAGTTTTACGAGACCACCCCATGATGTTGAGGCATTCTTATATTTTATTGGCCTTGATACATTTGTTACATGAGTGTGAGTCTCATGTAGGACACGGACGTACGACGAATAAAAAATAACTGCTGATAAAAATGCATGCTAGGAGACTTGGCAGTTATTAGAGGTATTACCGTGGCATGGATATGACATAGATAGAGCATGGGGTGGGAAGAAAAACATGTAGACTAAGGGCTCATTTACACTTTCCCTTTTGTAATCCGTACGCTTCGTAGGAGATGCGTGGTCAGATGACCCTTATATTATAATATTTACAGGCGCCTCTGACGATCGAAAGATGTTACGCTTTGTAGGCCACTGATTCTCCGAGAGAGTCATGTCAATCCCATT